>OX438532.1:3304521-3904521 GCA_949316355.1 Bruchidius siliquastri | reverse complement strand
CTATACATGATATGCGGTATAAGTGTACGAGTATTCATTGTTGTTATATTAATATATCTTTACTTTCCCTAATGATAATGTAGCGGTATCACCATTACTCTGGTGCGGTGTGAAGATTCTCACCGCATTTCAGGAACATGGAAAGTATTGTGAAACTGATAATGACTTTGAGAAATTGTTCCAATCATCATATAAGTTATAATCACAATTGCATATTAGTTTGTTAATTATTATGAGTGGATAGATTCGAAATATTTCATTATGTTTCTGCAGTTGAATATTTGATAAACAATCATACTGGCCATTATTTGCCTCGGCTGGTCTTATGGGTTAGTGGAAAAGCTATTTATTTTATTAAATTTGTAGTACTACTAAACTCGTTATACTTTGTGTGTTGTGAACGTTTTTTGCAATTACTGATAATTTGATAAAATGTAGCAAGATGGTGATAGGAGTGACCAGTTTGCCAATTTACTAGCCAACCATCTTCCTATCACTTTTGCTACATGTCGAATGGACCTAAATTGAATTATTTTCCATCCGTGGCCTTATGATTCTGATTGATACTCCAACGCCATTTCTTCAGATCGCTCTATGATAAAAATCAGTGCTCAAATATTTCCATTTCTGAGATCCGAACGGATCACCCTTACACGTCAAGCGTACGGGGTTGCATTCCTTTGAACGTCAAATCAAAATTGTGAAAACTGCCCTATCATAAGGAGAGTCTCAGACATGTGGCGTGAGATTCCGCTTTAATGCTATATTCAACTATATTTATATTCCGACAGAAATTTTTTAGATGATATCAACCCTTTTAAATTTTTGTAGCTCAATCCAAAGGATCAGAAAGTCCCCGGAATCTTGCCAGAGTCAGAGATCAACCATGTGATGAGGGATATTTCAGAGATTGGATGAATATGTGTAGAAAACACGATTGAAATGTGTATATATTATGAACATGTTGTATTTGTAATTACAATTACATAATTTTCCATATAATCATGCCAATTAATAAATCTCTTCAAATTTGCCTTGTAGTTTTCTTCATAACTCATTGCTACAAATCGCAAACATCTAAGTCTAGCAAGAATGAAAAGACTGCTGTCTGCAGTGGTGTCCTCACCAACGTACAGGACTTCAAAAAATCCTCGTCTTTGATTTTTATATCAATTATATAACTAAAACAAATTAGTATTCTAGTTATCAAAAAATGATACTATAATGAATGAATGATGATACTTTGTTTTTGTATAAACTTTAAGTGTTCTCCATATTTCTAAGTACGAATTTCTGCATTCTTGTTTTGTTCTGTTTGTCTGCTTTATTTAATGTATCAGAAAACACAATTAAATCGTATACAGTTGTCATAATTTCCTGCTAGATACTCGTCGAAAAAAATTAACTGTTTGCAAGACACCAAGTATTTTGCTTATGTTTTGCTGTAGTAGGCTGTTAGAATCCATGATTATCCATTTTAGACAATCCTCCGAGCATTATCACCATGTTTTGCTTAGTTTTGATTCAGTTTGAATAGTAATAATATACAATTGTTTTATTTTTCATTATTGGTAATAAATGTGTTCTATCCATAAGTTGAAACCCATCAGAGCTCTGGAACTTAACAAGCCATAAATATGTCATTCAATGAATAAATCAATATTTGAAATAGTCTGGAAAAAATTTAAAAATATCAGATTGGATATTAAAATCATAGCTCATTTGGCAAATCATGGCATGGCATGGCGAATCTGTACGAAGCGCTCAGAAGCTGTATATTGAAACATGAAATGACTGTAATGTACATTGTAGATGCTCTTACTTTTGTCCAACCCTTACATCTGTTTCATACAAAAAGAACATTGACGTTATATATACAATGTACTTTCCACGGCTCTTGATTTTGTATGAGACAGATCTTTGAGTATTTTGATTGATGTAAAGTAGTAGTATGTAAAATACAATAGAGTAGATTCATAATGGCGGACATATCTGGACATATAATGTCCGGTATGAATATCTTAACAGAGAAAAGATAAACACGCAACAACAGAAGATGACAATGATACTAAAACATGCAGACTGAAATTGAGTGGCGTATATCAGTATGTATATTATGTTAATAATCCAGGCTTAATACGACCACAGCCGTCTGAGATGCAGCCATGTTGAGGGAGCCCGTATTTCCACCTTAACGATGTGCGGTCTTTGCGCGAGGTTCTCCTAGATACGCGTCTCGCAATCAACGGACTCTAGCAGGCAATGGAACCTACATAGACATTCATACATATTATATGCATGAGGAGTTCGAAATTAGGACGGTTTTTGTATCTGTATGCTAAATTAGCAGTGTAGGTGAATCAAAAGTTCATTGAATGAATATATTTGATAGGAAGTAGCGTCTGTGGAAGCTACCTAGAGTCAACTAATTTTTCCAAAATTTCGGGGGAGTGTATGTTGACATAGCGCAAGTATAATTCTTTTGATAATCAAAAAAATTTGTCCATCTGCGACAACTGTTGAATCTTGGCTCAATGAATTCAAATGTGATATGTGATACTGAATCCTTTGGCGCAACATCCTGAAGTACAACAGAGCATAACCACTCAACAAACCAACTTTTTAATACCCGACTCATTTTTCGCTACCTATGTTAGCAGCTTCGGAGAAGAAACTTGAAACACTGTCGAGTATAAAAGGAAATAGTCTGGCACTGATCGCCAATGTGCGTGAAGTACCAGAGAACCTATGAAACAGCAATCAAGATTTCACATGTCAATGAGAACTTCACAGGAGTTTTTGTGTCGAACCGCATCCGCTGATGATAACTGTATACATGGGCAAAACCCCAAGTGTCAGTCCAAATAATTCATTGCTTTGGGTGAACCCATTCTGGAAAAGGCACCGGTTCCAAAGGTCACAATCACATTTTTTTTATCCTAAAGGAATAATTCTCATGGAGCACTGAACCTGGCTCCTTGAGACTTCTTTTTGCTCTTTGATATAAATACAGGTTAAAATACTGACAAAATCGTTGTTGAAAAACTATAATAATATTGATTCCATTCGTAAGACAGATAGACACTAAAATTATCAGCACTCGTACATATTTCATTTAACGTTCGGTTTCATAATATGTTTTTAAATTTTGTTTCGTAGGTTATCACTTGGGTCAACCGAATACCATTAAAAACCCAAATCCTATTAGAATCAGATCATAAATCAGATGTTTGTTGGGAGAAGTCGTTGAAACGCTCACAATAGCAATAAGAATTGACACAAAAGGATTGCCAAGTTATTAGCAGAGAAGTTTTGCTACAGTATTAGATGACTTGTGACCG
This sequence comes from Bruchidius siliquastri, assembly GCA_949316355.1. Taxonomy (NCBI): domain Eukaryota; kingdom Metazoa; phylum Arthropoda; class Insecta; order Coleoptera; family Chrysomelidae; genus Bruchidius; species Bruchidius siliquastri. The sequence continues at coordinate 3,901,180 of OX438532.1, read as the reverse complement.
ACAAGATGACTAAGTTTCCACTACTGATTTTCATCCTGCTCACCATAAGCATCTTCAATCTCTTCACTATGCCGCAACCAGCACAAGGTGAGAAAAAAATACTTCAAATAGATACAAAGCTTGAAATAACATTTGACTTTCAATTTCTTACTTCCCATGTCTTGTCAATAGAAGTTAGTCGAATTACTTCCAAAATCTAAAGCCACAAACATTGTTGAAAGAAAACACTTCAGGATTTTGGAAAGTTAATGCAGGCGGATTTACTGAAGATATTAATAGTTTTAACTTTTAAAGGGAGACATAGATGTGGGTTGAGACTGAAATATTTATTCTGTTGTCAAGAGGATACACGGACACACACAAAAATATTCGAGAAAGTATACAACTATTTACTATTTCGCTGATTACAAGTTTGTGCTCCGTTTTCCGTATATGTCAGAAAAGTCTGATTTGCTGGGAAACTCACTCATATTAATTGAATATGCTGATAGGCTTACGCAAGCATAGATATATGGAAAATATGTTGACCTATGCCAATCATCTGTGGAGCAGAGTAATTGAGCTTCATGGTGAGATTAGAATCGTCGCAATCTATATTGAAATGAGATATGACAGACTTCCGATGAAGCTGCCACCATTTCTATGGTTGGATGGTTTTCTCAGGCACCACTCCTCATTTGTAGTGGTGGACAGAAATGCTTCCCATTATTAACCATCAACGCGGGCGTTCCTCAAGGCTCTGTCTTGTCGCCAACGCTATTCATGCTTTGCAACAATGAACTATTGAAAATATCATCTAATCATATCTACAGTTTCACAAAGGACAGCACTCTTCTTTTTGCATGAAACCATTTTAACCAGTACTATCCCGAAAGACTTGGGCAGAGGAAGCATGTTGTCCAGGTAAATGGGGACATTGGAAGAATTGTGGAATGGGGAGCTACAAATAGAGTTCATGAAGATAAAAATTTGTGTAATTAACAAATTTGTGGAACTGTGTGTTAATTACATAACTTCTTATCTGCACGATGGGAGAGTTTCACCAAGTTAGAGCATATACAAAAAAATATAAACTCCTTCAATGTTCTTTTACGAAACGCAGGTTGTATTAATCACAAAAAAAACTACAAATAGGTCTCCGATAGTCTCAACTCATTGGATTTACTAAGAAAGCTGTTGGGTTTCAAGTCATACTTAATGAGGGTATGCCTGATATTACCGTTTCTATAAACCCAAGAAGTTTTTGTTGATTCCAGTTCTGAGTATCATAAGTTGAATTATTTGCTCAAAGCAAACATCCAGGTTTTATAATACCAAAGCGATGTCTTCTTGGCTTGTATATATCAATTACTTGATATGAGGACTGCCTCTTTTATCGAATGACCCATTTTTTAATAATTCTCAAATTACGGAAATGATATTCTCACTTGAAAAAATATTCTTGAGGATCTTTCCAATCCCAGCTGCTATTCGTATTAATCCAAAAGTAAACTTTTTAATCTGTATACTACTCTTCGAGATAAACATTTTCAATGTAGCTTTCCCTTACAGCTAATCCGGAACTCAAGCAAGATATCGATTGGACAGCATGGTGTAAAAGGAAGTGTGGGGTAGGTAAGGGAGGGACCGCATGCAATTGCGATTATCTTCCATTTCGTCTTTTGTAATTTACCTAACGGAGGTATGTGTTACGAAAATCGTGAATAAAGAGATATCCTCATCAAAGCAAGCTCTAAACATACCTAGAATACCTTTAGTCACGCAAATGACACCAAATATATATACTCTAATCGTTTCATTTTTTATGTGATTCCTTTTTTACAAAGATGTAAAGTCTGTTAACAATCTTTTCGCTACCTCTGAAGAGTTATGGTAAGAGTCGAGAGCAGTAGTGCCGATTGTGAGTTACATTTGCGTGGCATTGCAAAGCTGTTTTTCAAGTATTTGGAGAGTTCAAGTTTAAGATTCCCTCCTCCCAGGCCAGGATAGATTCTGTCCAGTTACGTACCAGTAATTACAGTTGTAGATTGATAGGTCGGTGCCAATGGTTGTGAGAGAACTTTCATTCAAATCAATCAAGCTGCCATGCAAAAATCAGTGCTAATATAAATCAATTTAAAAACCTGACCTCAAACGTTCGACTCAAGGGCAAAGTTCACACGGATCGCCCTAACAAGACATGTCGAATAGAGAGTAAAGGAACGTCAAGCAATCTGTCAAAATTGACACGCAACTGAAAGTCATACTAACACTGTACTTACATTTTGAGGTCTTAGCTAGTGTGTTGAAAAAATGATCATTCTTAAAACTCATTCAAACACTATCGATGTATATTTTTTATACTCCATAGGCGGGGTTCTTAGATTATTTTTTATAGGTAACTGTACCATAATTTTAGGATTTAATTTCACTGTTCAATTCCTTGTCATATTTCATGGAAAAATTGTTACATGAATATATGTCTAAATTTGTTACGTTTTACAAAATTCAGGGCGTCAATGTATTGATGAAAATCGTTATCTTTTGTTAATTGTCCAAAATGCGTAGGTCCAATTATTATGAGACTTGGTATGTTTGATAGCAGTAATAAGGCGCTTCTTTTGGTGTTATAAGACCAATACTCTATATGTTTTATTGTTAAATTTAATGATAATAGAGGCTTCAAGTAAATACGTGGGTTACAATAAATACCGATCAGATAACCCTCTTCGACGCCGCTGCAATTAATATGTCAAATCTAATCGCATCAAAAGATGGAACTTGTTACTATCATCAAACGTATCGAGTCTCATTATAATCGTTTAAAACATATCTGAGTGATTAATATAATACTATTTTTTATTAAAACTTTGATAAACCCTTTTCCAACATTGAAGATAGTTAGCACATGTGTTTTATCATTTCTTTCCATGAAATATGACAATGATTCATCCCCTTATAGTCATCATTTAGGTATACTGACTTAAAATCAGTTATAAGGAAATGCTGACAGTTTCTACGGCAAAACATTTGTCTTATATATTGAAAATCAGCAATCGCAGTAAAAGTTTCCATTATACGACTATTTTTTCATATTTTTTTCTAATGAATAAATGAAAAGTGCTTACCACTCTTTCTCGTTAGCTTCTTTGCCGCAATACTTAATGACACAGATCTGATAGTGGGGACAAAAGTAAAAAAATCAAAAGGTGAAAAATAAAATGTATATCAAAAAAAGCATGCACTATATTTAGGTACTGCCCTAAAAATTGAAAAATATATCACCGAAGTGAACGAAAATGCTTGAAAAGTCTACAAAATTTCTAGAACAAGCATCTCACGCCTTGCACTAAAAATATTGTACTTAATTAGACACTGTATGACAATTTATCCGCTTATCTGCTGCCTCGTTACTCATCACCTGAAATGCCAAGCACATAGGCAACAACGCCCACGTCATAAACAAGGAGTGAAATGCTATAGCAAATATTGTAGCCTACGAAATCACTAGTTTTCTACATTTCTATGGTGGAAGGTGGTTTAATGCTTGATCTGGTAAATTAAATATTCGTTCTATCTACCACTTTTTTGATAAGATAGTCACAGCAGCCCGCTTTTCGCAAATACCACATTAACGATCAACTATTAGATGAAAAATATTGTGTATTGAATTGTTACTGGGACAATTTGCTGCAAGCTTGAAGGAATTGTTTTTTATGTACTGTTGAAAAGAAAAACTGTTACAGAAGTTAGATTAGAAGTAATAGCATTTTAAAAGTAGGTCTTTATATAAAACCCACTGTTTTACGATTATTTGGTGTTTGCTAATATCTAAAAATTAATGTGAAATTGTGAATCAGATGATTTAAAATCACACACGCCATTTTTGAACAATCAAGATTTACAAGAAATTTGTCTAGTCGGTAGTTAAATGGTTCCATTTATGGCAAAGTTTGAGTTCATCCACCCTCCGTCTCCACTCTTCCGCAGCTATAATGTTCACTCCCGGATCGAATAAAGGTATAATTGTTTCGGTTATAGCAGCACTAATAGTCGAAAGAGGTATAACAGAACTTGTACCAACTTGGGTTTGCAGCTTACTTATCTGTTTTTCCTACCTTATTATTCGTTTCCGTGCTTCTCTCCATCAGACGATTCAGATGACGAAGAGCTAGATGTTGATGAACTTCGCCGTTTGCTGCACTGACGCCTGCGTTTTGGCGGGAACGGTGGTGTATGTGAACGGGTCATTTTTCCAACCATCCCGGGAGGCGACAACTGCGAAAACAGGATGATCTGCTGTTGCCACATCGGCTGCTTACAGTTATGCGTTTTCAGTGTTGTAGTATGAACTGGAAAGCTGTGAACTGAAACAAATACATCAATCAGTTATAATAATTACGCAAGGAAGCTATAGACGCATTGAAAGAGATGGATAAATAGTATCATTCACTACATCCAAAATACAGATTGCTACTCATAAGTGAATTTTTTCCTTCTCTTTGGATTGCTCCACATGCTATCAACTAACCGTGAATAAACATAAAATAATAACGGCAATTCTGACTAATTATATTGGCACAAAGAAAATAAATCTGTGCATATAAATGGACTGCTGTTTGATATATTCCAACAAGACCACGAGCGCAACGAATTGATATGTATTTTTTACATAGTACAAGTAAAAACCAACCCCGTTACTGGCTATACTAGTAACTCTGCAATTAAAATCTTGCTGCAAATCCGTAAAAGTATAATCCTCCATCTAGTCGTAGAACGTCCACCATTAAAAGTATTTCATTAGCTAGATTTTCCATTATGCAAACCGGAACAAAAAGCGCAGTTTTACTTCATGCCCGCATTTTATGCGAACAACAGTCCTCAGTTTAACCGGTAAAAAGCAGTTGTCAGATATTTCGTTGTCCGTAAAAAGTAGAAACAAATTACGTAGTAATTTTATTATGTTATTGACTGTACCAAAATGTTTTAGTGATAGTATGGTCTAAAGTCTTAAATACCTTCAAGGAATCCAGCTAGTATGGTTACAAAACAATGACATTTAAATTATGATTTTTTTTGCAAGATATGTACTGACGAATTATAGAATTGCTGCATGATTGCAGACTCTTTATAAATTAATTACCTCCGAAATCTTTTGATCATAACCTAGCGAAAAAAGGTTTCAAACACCAATGATGCTGGAAGATTTGAAATGCTTCTAAGAAATGGGAAAGCAAATTGGTTCAATCCAATCTGAACGATGCCTTATAGAACTTGGAGAAATAAAACAGTTGATGATTCTACAGAATCAAAATGGACGACATATGTGTGTTGATCACTATTATACTATAAAGTAATATTGTACTTTGAGGTGTTTCATTCTCATTCAGAAAATAGAAAGGTATATCAGGTCGTTGAAAGCAAACTGACAATAGACTGCTACAACCAATTCCACCATTCCTAACTTTTCTTTTTCTTATTTTGAAGCAAAATGTCTCTCTGAAAGGTAGGTTGACATTAGCTCACGTCCAGATAAAATTCTGTAATTTAGAAATTAGCTACTTCACAAATATTATCTGAATTATCGGAATGTTAAAAGAGTTTCACCAAGTAAAAAATCATGGATCTACATGATTGGATCACATCGTTAATGTTTTTTCACCAGTCTTTTGATTGTTTAGTTTAGTAATGAAAATACCTTCATTTGAAAATACTATACTTATATTAAATACTCAGGACACGTTATTTATATAGGAATGCTGCCCTAATATCCATCAAAAATTCATTATCACTTTTGTTTCAAATTGTACTGTATTCATCTACCCTGTAATAAAGCATCTCATCACCTATTCAATTGAGTGGCATTTATTTCATGTGAAGGAGTCATAAACGACTTCACTCTATGTTTTCTCTCAATTTCGATAATTAAAACATAAATCAGTTTATTCCCTAAGTTTCAAAGCTAACAGGCTAATCTGAAATCTGGAATCAACCCTCCGAGCGTACGAAACCCACGGCGAAGCACCTTACATACATGCTCACTACAATTCTAACTCCCCTTTTGCCATTATTCAGTTACCATCCGGTATAAATAAAACCCTCATTGCACACCTGGGATGCTTCACCTGTTTTCCTAGAATACAAATCAAATGGAAACCATTTCCGGAAATTCACGCCACTATTTGTTAAGTATATAAGAAGCAGAGGTGTGAAGGGGCGTGCTATCAGGGATTTGTTCTTGAATATATCATCGTCTATAAGCAAAAAGTGAATCAAGTAGATGTTCTTGGTACTTCCTACTTCTTACGTATTTACAAGAACTTAGCTTCAAAACACGGGAGCAACAAAATAACATGCACCCTTAAAGCCTATATCTATCAATCTAAGTATGGACTAACAATTATGGTACACTATGCGACTACTAATATTATTATGAATAATTATAGTTGTTTTTTGAGCTCCACGCCACAAGCTCATCCATACATCCAAAGATGACCAAAGGCCTGTAAGTTTTTAGGAAGCACTGATGTTTCTTTTAGTTGCACTGGTGCATTCATTTCACTTTTTGTTATACTTAATGAAAAACTGATTATAAATGTTATTGATCGAGAAGTTCAAAGAATAACGACAAACTAACCCATCCTCACCAGATCGAACTTACAATGCCGCGAACAAGCTTGCGCCAAATGTCGTTCTTTTGGAGAATCTCGGCGTTGTGGAATGAGCTACCGAGGACTTTGTTCCCCAATTGTTACAATCTACAGCGTTTCAAGGTCAATGTGAACAGACATTCATACTCGCGCAGTGCTTATGAAGCCCGATAGTCTATCTGGCTTTGCGCGGGACTATCTATCAAAAAAACGATGGACTGGCGATATTGGTTGACAATTTCTTTTGATATACGTACTAAATGTGAGTACCAAAAAAATATATATAATGTATTATGAATCGCTAGAGAGCAAATTGAGATCTCATTGCCAACAAAACTCAAACCTAATTCACTATATGACTTTTGATTGATTTTTCAAAAGTTCTTTTGTACCGCTTCTAGGTTAGTAACTAATAATGATATTTAGAAAAATTAGCAAGACATTTTTTTCTAAATCTTTCAATCGTGTAGAAAACACGATTGAAATATATATATATCAAGTACATAGGTGTAATTTTCTAATCAGTATTCGTAATGTATAGGTAACACTTAAGTAATATATAAATTTTAATAGAACCATGCCAATTAATGAAACTTTTCAAATTTGCCTTGTAGTTTTCTTCATAACTGATTGCAACAAATCGCATGCCTAGTTTCATAAATTTACTATCTCTACCTTTTCTGATACCAATCATCTATCAAAAAGCAGCTAACTAAATTAACTGTCACTTAATACAACTTACAAGCCATACATCCGCTATGCTACAGGAGGTACACATTGCGAAAAATCAAGTTCAAAATCATAGCGTATGTACCAGTTGTACAAAGCGCCCAAAAGCTCTATATTGATACATGAAATAACTATCATATAGATTGTAGATGCTCCACTTTGTGAAACCATTCCTTCATGCAGATAAAATAATTGTTTACTTTCCACACAGTTTCACAAATATTTATGTATATAAGGCGACAATTACTATACAAATCAGCATGATGAAATGACCATAATAAATTTATATAGCTGCGCCATACCAAAAGAATATTGGCCTTATATGTACAATATACTTTCCACGGCTCTTAAGATAGATTTCTGAGTATTTTGATTGATGTGAAGTAGTATTATGTAAAATGCAATACTTTATATTCATGATGACGGACATATCTGGAAATATGATGTCCGGTATGAATATCTAAACAGAGAAAAGACAAACAAACACGCGACAACAGAAGATAAGACAATGATAAAATATGCGCACTGAAATGGAGTAGCATATATCTGTATGTATATTATGCTAATAATCCAGGCTTAATACGACCACAGCCGTCTGAGACGCAGCCATGTTTTGCCAGTTGAGGGAGCCCGTATTTCCACCTTAACGATGTGCGGTTTTTGCCCCATGTTCTCCTAGATACGTGTCTAGCAATCAACGAAATCTAGCAGGCAATGGAACTTACATAGACATACATACATATTATATGCATGAGGAGTTCGAAATTAGGACGGTTTTTGTATCTATATGCTGAATTAACAGTGTAGGTGAATCAAAAGTTCATTGGAGTAAGCTGAATGTATTCGATAGGAAGTAGCGTCTGTTGAAGCTGCCTAAAGCCATCGTACGTTAGTTTTTCCACGTCTTTGTTTCACAGCTACAAGATCAAATAGGGGATAGTTTCCAGATGTAAGAATTCCGATTTTTCGGCATATATCATTTCTCGCAGTGATTTTATCTGGATTTAATTTATCCATGTTTTTGTTATCGCCGAAATATTGTACTGAATATCACCAACGTTTAGTAGTAACACCACCAACTATCACAGCCTACCAGATCTTCAATTTTGGGCCACTATGGATGACCGCTCCAAATATACAGAATTGGATTTATAAGCTGGATAATAAGGGTAACTACGATCACAGATATTCACCGACTCATAAAGTGATGCTGTTGTACCTCGCGCATAGTATATTTAATATTATCCGCGCATCAGAATCAGAAGGTGTGTGATTGGGGTCAGTAGGCTGAGTTCTATTTTCAAACCCTCTGAATGGGAATTTGTTACTGTTGCTGTAAGTATAATTGAGACGTCATTCTGATTTCTCACAAAGTCAGAAAGTATTCTCGAATGCCATTTGGGTGCAGTTAAATATTTCTTAGAACTGTTAAAATAGTTACAAAATCTAAAGCTGTGTGCTAATAAAATTCCTAGGTAGTGCAAATAAACTGGATAATGAAAACACTGACACATGAAAAATTACTTTTCTAATCATTTCCCCCCAAGTATCAAGTCTGGTATAATTCCAGGTTTTTGAGGAGTTTTAGTTGAATTCAAACAAGTTTTTTTTCTCAAACAAGTTTATTATTTATTCGGCGTTCATCCTTGAGCATAGTGTTCAAAATGTTTTATGCGTGGCTTAGACATTTGTAAATCACACAAAATGTGTTAAAATCAATCAAATGAAAAACGCGGTTAATTCCTCATATTTTTTCAATTGATAATTTATTACCGCACCACAAGTAATTCATTTAACAGCTTCGCATACTTCTTTAACCGATATCAGAATAGCTGACACGTGGTTTAAAAACTATGTACTTTTATCAAACTATTGAAAACAGAATAACGGGATAAATCAAATGCAATACAAAAATTCAATAGAAAATAATATTTGACAATCTAAACTATTAAGCGAATGCCCAATTGTTCGATTGAAAATGACCCAACGACAGCAGCGTGTCAACGTGGATCACAGCTATATATATGCAGTCAAGAAACCACCTCAGTAAAGAAGCACTCAATCAGTTCGTTTTCTTCTAACCAACATCTTGATTCTTGTTGAAATGGTAAGTAGCTACTAACTGGACATCTAAACAACATCGTTCAAGTTCGTCGAATGTTATTAACTTGGGCGAACGTCAAAATCAATACAATTTTCTTGTAATTTCCACTTGTAAAATCATTGATAAGGGAGAAAATAAATGACTACGTAACTATATGGTATCGTTAAATTATTTGAATTACAGTTTTCAAAAGATGTGAAATTTTAGATAAACTTGTTGACGCCTTAGACCACGCCCCTTCCGCAAGTCAAAATTAAAGTTTAATTAAACCAACAGCGTCAGTCATATAAATATTTATTAGGCGCAGCGCGGAAATTGCACAGTTTTATTGCAACGATGAAAAACTCAAATCAAATAATAGCGTCCACAATATACATAGACAAATATTACATTTAGCTATCGTATAGCTATAGTAACTTTGATCTTTATATATATATAGTTAAACCGAAAGTCCTCCATTTTGATCCGAAATAGAGCTTTTTCAACATCGATAAGCAAAAAAGTTATAGGCGTTGTTGTATTTACTTGTTAATCTACAAGATGGAGACCATTCAAAATCGCTAGAAATCGGAAGGAAGATCTTGGGTTACGTAGCCACGACTCTTAATCAGTCCAAATGGGTCCAAACGTTGGGTAGACTTCCCCGAGGACGATCTTCCTTACTAAATTCTTTCTTCGCATCTACAGATATACAGAACAGTAGATATTTCTGGTATCAACTATGCTAGCATCATTGAGAATTCGCAGATTACCAAGTAAATATATCTTGCCCACAATTTTTTTAATGTATATATGTCAGAAATCTGATAATTTTCTAGAGAGCAGCCTACATCTTGGTTTTGGCCTTCCTGGCTTTGTGTGGTAAGTTTTGCTTTTTTTTTATCCTATTCAACACACCGGTAAATACCAACAATACATCATAAAGCCATTTCACTTATAGAATTGTTTAAATATTTCATTGGTAATAATCTTATCAGCCATAGACTGTAAGATCCATTTATGTTTAATTTTGTATTTTGAAAAATGCCGTGACACACCAAATCTTAGTAAAGTTAATATGAAGTCTTGCACTCAGGCCCGTATACCGAATTTCCTTTCAGAGTGGGCCAGCAGTTTCAAAAATGATAGTTTTGTGTGTCTGTGCCTTGTGGAAAGTACACAAATAACTAAATTTTCCAAAATATCGGGGGTGTGTATGTTAACATAGCGCAAGTATAAATTTTTTGATCTTGACTCAATGAATTTAAATGTGATATGTGATACTGAATCCTTTGGCACAACATCCTGAAGTACAACAGAGCATAACCACTCAACAAACCACATTTTTAATGCCCGACTCGTTTTTCGCTACCTATGTTAGCAGCCTTGGAGAAGAAACTTGAAACACTGTCGAGTATAAAAGGAAATAGTCTGGCACTGATGGCCAATGAAGTGCATGAAGTACCTGATACCGTAAGCGATACACTACGGAACAGCAATCAAGACTTTAAATGTCAATGAGATCTTCACAGGAGTTTTTGTGTCGGACCGCATCCGCTGATGATATCAGTATACATGGGTCAAACCCCAAGTGTCAGTTCAAATAATTCATTGCTTTGGGTGAACCCATTCTGGAAAAGGCATCGGTTCGAAAGGTCACAATCACATTTTTTTTATCCTAAAGGAATAATTCTCATGGACGCACTCAGCCTGGCTCCTTGAGACTTCTTTTTGCTCTTTGATATGAATATAGGTTAAAATACTGATAAAATCGTTGTTGAAAAACTATAATAATATTGATTCCATTCGTAAGACAGGTAGATACTAAAATGATCAGCACTCGTAAATATTTCATTTAACGTTCGGTTTCATAACATGTTTTCAAATTTTGTTTCGTAGTTTATCATTTGGGTAAACCGAATACCATTAAAAACCTAAATCCTATTAGAATCAGATCATAAGTCAGATGTTCGTTGGGAGAAGTAAAAAGTATTGGTATTTTTTTTTTTCGAATTGCAAATAATTCCTAACACGGGTACTTAAATGAACGTTTCTCGTACATATTTGATTGAATGTGCACCATAACATGTTTTAATTATTTTTCATCAATATTTTGTTTTTTTCAGTGTTCCTTTCCAACGCTAACAGTAAGTATCATTTCATGTTATGGGGTTATTACCATTAAGGCAATAAATCTTTTATTAACCGTAAAATAGTTTAATCTGCAAATCTCTGCAGAAAACATGCCCTACAAGATTAAGTTTTCTACATCTGAGGGAACGGTTTCATTTAAAACTATTTGAACTAGTGAAGAATTATCACCTGTATCTGATGATATGCAAGTTTTTTACGGATTATGTTCTATGTCTAAAAATTATTGAAACCGAAAATACAAATTCAAATTGATAATACAAATCTGAGATATTCGGAGCCCAAAACACATAAAAAAGTGTTCATTTGGTTAGAAGATAAGAGACTTTTAACAAAGAAATGAGGTGCTAGTTTGAGGAACTGAATTCCTTATATCAAGTAATTACTATATTCGACCGAAGAAAATAACGATATTATATTAAAAAACGCATATATATCATATCCAAAAAACGTATTATCATATCATGGAAACCATGTATCTGGTTTAAGTAGAGAATGCTTCTCGAGGATGATACGGATTTCTTAATATATAATTTTTTTCCTACAAAGTCTTCCTCTGCTATGATTGAACATTTACTGTACATGATATGCGGTATAAGTGTACGAGTATTCACTGTTGTTATATTAATATATCTTTACTTTCCCTAATGATAATGTAGCGGTATCACCATTACTCTGGTGCGGTGTGAAGATTCTCACCACATTTCAGAAACATGGAAAGTATTGTGGAACTGATAATGACTTTGAGAAATTGTTCCAATCATTATATAATTTATAATCACAATTGCATATTAGTTTGTTAATTATTATGAGTGGATAGATTCGAAATATTTTATTATGTTTCTGCAGTTGAATATTTGATAAACAATCATACTGGCCATTATTTGCCTCGGCTGGTCTTAGCGTTAGTGGAAAAGCTATCTATTTTATTAAATTTGTAGTACTACTAAACTCGTTATACTTTATGTTACAAGCTGCTGTGAACGTTTTTTGCAATTACTGAAAATTTGATAAAATGTAGCAAGATGGTGATAAGTGTGTCCAGTTTGCCAATTTACTAGCCAAACATCTTCCTATTACTTTTGCTACATGTCGAATGGACCTAAATTGAATTACTTTCCATCCGTGGCCTTATGATTCTGATTGATACTCCAACGCCATTTCTTCAGATCGCTCTATGATAAAAATCAGTGCCCAAATATTTCTATTTCTGAGATCCGAACGTATCACCCTTACACGTCAAGCGTACGGGGTTGCATTCCTTTGAATGTCAAATCAAAATCGTGAAAACTGCCCTATCATAAGGAGAGTCTCAGACATGTGGCGTGGAATTCCGCTTTAATGCTATATTCAACTATATTTATATTCCGACAGAAATTTTTTAGATGATATCAACCCTTTTGAATTTTTCTAGCTCAATCCAAAGGATCAGAAAGTCCCCGGAATCTTGCCAGAGTCAGAGATCAACCATGTGACGAGGGATATTTCAGAGATTGGATGAATATGTGTAGAAAACACGATTGAAATGTGTATATATTATGAACATGTTGTATTTGTAATTACGATTACATAATTTTCCATATAATCATGCCAATTAATAAATCTCTTCAAATTTGCCTTGTATTTTTCTTCATAACTCATTGCTACAAATCGCAAACATCCAAGTCCAGCAAGAATGAAAAGAATGCTGTCTGCAGTGGTGTCCTCACCAACGTACAGGACTTCAAAAAATCCTCGTCTTTGATTTTTATATCAATTATATAACTAAAACAAATTAGTATTCTAGTTATCAAAAAATGATACTATGATGAATGAATGATGATACTTTGTTTTTGTATAAACTTTAAGTGTTCTCCATATTTCTAAGTACGAATTTCTGCATTCTTGTTTTGTTCTGTTTGTCTGCTTTATTTAATGTATCAGAAAACACAATTAAATCGTGTGCAGTTGTCATAATTTCCTGCTAGATACTCGTCGAAAAAAATTAACTGTTTGCAAAACACCAAGTATTTTGCTTATGTTTTGCTGTAGTAGGCTGTTAGAATCCATATTTATTCATTTTAGACAATACTTCGAGCATTATCACTATGGTTTGCTTAGTTTTGATTCAGTTTGAATAGTAATAATATACAATTGTTTTATTTTTCATTATTGGTAATAAATGTGTTCTATCCATAAGTTGAAACCCAAGCTCTGAAGAGCTCTGGAACTTAACAAGCCATAAATATGTCATTCAATAAATAAATCAATATTTATTGCAGGCAAAACATAAAACAGTTTTATAAATACAGTATTAAATAGCGATATATACTACATGATTCTTTTGAAATAGTCTGGAAAAAATTTAAAAATATCAGATTGGATATTAAAGTCATAGCTCATCTGGCAAATCATGGCATGGCATGGCAAATCTGTACGAATCCCTCAGAAGCTCTATATTGAAACATGAAATGACTATAATGTACATTATAGATGTTCTTACTTTTGTCAAACCCTTCCATCTGTTTCATACAAAAAGAACATTGACATTATATATATAATGTACTTTCCAAGGCACTTGATGTTGTCTGAGACAGATCTTTGAGTATTTTGATTGATCTAAAGTAGTAGTATGTAAAATGCAATACAGTAGATTCATAATGGCTGACATATCTGGACATATAATGTCCGGTATGAATATCTTAACAGAGAAAAGACAAACACGCGACAACAGAAGATGACAATGATACTAAAACATGCACACTGAAATTGAGTGGCGTATATCTGTATGTATATTATGTTAATAATCCAGGCTTAATACGACCACAGCCGTCTGAGACGGGCTCCCTCAACAGCCATGTTGAGGGAGCCCGTATTTTCACCTTAACGATGTGCGGTTTTTGCCCGAGGTTCTCCTAGATACGCGTCTCAAAATCAATGGAATCTAGCAGGCAATGGAACCTACATAAACATACATACATATTATATGCATGAGGAGTTCGAAATTAGAATGGTTTTTGTATCCATGTGCTAAATTAGCAGTGTAGGTGAATCAAAAGTTCATTGTATGAATATATTCGATAGGAAGTAGCGTCTGTGGAAGCTACCTAGAGTCAACTAATTTTTCCAAAATTTCGGGGGAGTGTATGTTGACATAGCGCAAGTATAATTCTTTTGATAATCAAAAAAATTTGTCCATCTGCGACAACTGTTGAATCTTGGCTCAATGAATTCAAATGTGATATGTTAGCAGCTTTGGAGAAGAAACTTGAAACACTGTCGAGTATAAAAGGAAATAGTCTGGCACTGATCGCCAATGTGCGTGAAGTACCAGAGAACCTATGAAACAGCAATCAAGATTTCACATGTCAATGAGAACTTCACAGGAGTTTTTGTGTCGAACCGCATCCGCTGATGATACCAATATACATGGGCCAAACCCCAAGTGTCAGTCCAAATAATTCATTGCTTTGGGTGAACCCATTCTGGAAAAGGCACAGGTTCCAAAGGTCACAATCACATTTTTTTTATCCTAAAGGAATAATTCTCATGGAGCACTGAACCTGGCTCCTTGAGACTTCTTTTTGCTCTTTGATATAAATACAGGTTAAAATACTGACAAAATCGTTGTTGAAAAACTATAATAATATTGATTCCATTCGTAAGACAGATAGATACTAAAATTATCAGCACTCGTACATATTTCATTTAACGTTCGGTTTCATAATATGTTTTTAAATTTTGTTTCGTAGGTTATCACTTGGGTCAACCGAATACCATTAAAAACCCAAATCCTATTAGAATCAGATCATAAATCAGATGTTTGTTGGGAGAAGTCGTTGAAACGCTCACAATAGCAATAAGAATTGACACAAAAGGGTTGTCAAGTATTAGATGACTTGTGACCGACAAGATGACTAAGTTTCCACTAGTGATTTTCATCCTGCTCACCATAAGCATCTTCAATCTCTTCACTATTCCGCAACCAGCACAAGGTGAGAAAAAAATACTTCAAATAGATACAAAGCTTGAAATAACATTTGACTTTCAATTTCTTACTTCCCATGTCTTGTCAATAGAAGTTGGTCGAATTACTTCCAAAATCTAAAGCCACAAGCATTGTTGAAAGGAAACACTTTAGGATTTTGGAAAGTTAATGCAGCCGGATTTACTGAAGATATTAATAGTTTTAACTTTTAAAGGGAGACATAGATGTGGGTTGAGACTGAAATATTTATTCTGTTGTCAAGAGGATACACGGACACACACAAAAATATTCGAGAAAGTATACAACTATTTACTATTTCGCTGATTACAAGTTTGTGCTCCGTTTTCCGTATGTGTCAGAAAAGTCTGATTTGCTGGGAAACTCACTCATATTAATTGAATATGCTGATAGGCTTACGCAAGCATAGATATATGGAAAATATGTTGACCTATGCCAGTCATCTGTGGAGCAGAGTAATTGAGCTTCATGGTGAGATTAGAATCGTCGCAATCTATATTGAAATGAGAAATGACAGACTTCCGATGAAGCTGCCACCATTTCTATGGTTGGATGGTTTTCTCAGGCACCACTCCTTATTTGTAGTGGTGGACAGAAATGCTTCCCATTATTAACCATCAACGCGGGCGTTCCTCAGGGCTCTGTCTTGTCGCCAACGCTGTTCATGCTTTGCAACAATGAACTATTGAAAATATCATCTAATCATATCTACAGTTTCACAAAGGACAGCACTCTTCTTTTTGCATGAAACCATTTTAACCAGTACTATCCCGAAAGACTTGGGCAGAGGAAGCATGTTGTCCAGGTAAATGGGGACATTGGAAGAATTGTGGAATGGGGAGCTACAAATAGAGTTCATGAAGATAAAAATTTTTGTAATTAACAAATTTGTGGAACTATGTGTTAATTACATAACTTCTTATCTGCACGATGGGAGAGTTTCACCAAGTTAGAGCATATACAAAAAATATAAACTTCTTCAATGTTCTTTTACGAAACGCAGGTTGTATTAATCACAAAAAAAACTACAAATAGGTCTCCGATAGTCTCAACTCATTGGATTTACTAAGAAAGCTGTTGGGTTTCAAGTCATACTTAATGAGGGTATGCCTGATATTACCGTTTCTATAAACCCAAGAAGTTTTTGTTGTTTCTAGTTCTGAGTATCATAAGTTGAATTATTTGCTCAAAGCAAACATCCAGGTTTTATAATACCAAAGCGATGTCTTCTTGGCTTGTATATATCAATTACTTGATATGAGGACTGCCTCTTTTATCGAATGACCCATTTTTTAATAATTCTCAAATTACGGAAATGATATTCTCACTTGAAAAAATATTCTTGAGGATCTTTCCAATCCCAGCTGCTATTCGTATTAATCCAAAAGTAAACTTTTTAATCTGTATACTACTCTTCGAGATAAACATTTTCAATGTAGCTTTCCCTTACAGCTAATCCGGAACTCAAGCAAGATATCGATTGGACAGCATGGTGTAAAAGGAAGTGTGGGGTAGGTAAGGGAGGGACCGCATGCAATTGCGATTATCTTCCATTTCGTCTTTTGTAATTTACCTGACGGAGGTATGTGTTACGAAAATCGTAAATAAAGAGATATCCTCATCAAAGCAAGCTCTAAACATACCTAGAATACCTTTAGTCACGC
Organism: Bruchidius siliquastri; assembly: GCA_949316355.1. Lineage (NCBI taxonomy): Eukaryota > Metazoa > Arthropoda > Insecta > Coleoptera > Chrysomelidae > Bruchidius > Bruchidius siliquastri. Next base: position 3,883,939 of record OX438532.1, on the reverse strand, counting down.
AAATGACACCAAATATATATATTCTAATCGTTTCATTTTTTATGTGATTTCTTTTTTACAAAGATGTAAAGTCTGTTAACAATCTTTTCGCTACCTCTGAAGAGTTATGGTAAGAGTCGAGAGCAGTAGTGCCGATTGTGAGTTACATTTGCGTGGCATTGCAAAGCTGTTTTTCAAGTATTTGGAGAGTTCAAGTTTAAGATTCCCTCCTCCCAGGCCAGGATAGATTCTGTCCAGTTACGTAACAGTAATTGCAGTAGTAGATTGATAGGTCGGTGCCAATGGTTGTGAGAGAACTTTCATTCAAATCAATCAAGCTATTCAGCTGCCATGCAAAAATCAGTGCTAATATAAATCAATTTAAAAACATGACCTCAAACGTTCGACTCAAAGGCAAAGTTCACACGGATCGCCCCAACAAGACACGACGAATAGAGAGTAAATAAACGTCAAGCTATCTGTCAAAATTGACACGCAAATAAAAGTCAGACTAACACTGTACTTACATTTTGAGGTCTTAGCAAGTGTGTTGAAAAAATTATCATTCAAACACTATCGTTGTATATCTTTTATGCTCCATAGGCGGAGTTCCTAGATATTTTTTATAGGTAATTGTACCATAATTTTAGGATTTAATTTTACTGTTCAATTCCTTGTCATATTTCATGGAAAAATTGATACATAAATAGATGTTAAATTTGTTACGTTTTACAAAATTCAGGGCGTCAATGTATTGATGAAAATCGTTATCTTTTCTTAATTGTCCAAAATGCGTAGGTCCCATTATTATGAGACTTGGTATGTTTGATAGCAGCAATAAGGCGCTTCTTTTGGTGCTATAAGGCCAATGCTCAATAACACAACAATATATTTTTTATTGTTAAATTTAATGATAATAGAGGCTTCAAGTAAATACATGGCTTACAATAAATACCGATCGGATAACCCTCTTCGACGCCGCTGCAATTAATATGTCAAATCTAATCGCATCAAAAGATGGAGCTTGTTACTATCATCAAACGTATCGAGTCTCATTATAATCGTTCAAAACATTTTTGAGTGATTAATATGATACTATTTTTTATTAAAACTTTAATAAACTCTTTTCCAAAATTGAAGATAGTTAGCACATGTGTTTTATCATTTTTTTCCATGAAATATGACAATGATTCATCCCCTTATAGTCATCATTTAGGTATACTGACTTAAAATCAGTTATAAGGAAATGCTGACAGTTTCTACGGCAAAACATTTGTCTTATATATTGAAAATCAGCAATCGCAGCAAAAGTTTCCATTATACGACTATTTTTTCATATTTTTTTCTAATGAATAAATTAAAAGTGCTCACCAATCTTTCTCGTTAGCTTCTTTGCCGCTATACTTAATGACACAGATCTGATAGTGGAGACAAAAGTAAAAAAACCAAAGGCAAAAAATAAAATGTATATTGAAAAAAGCATGCACTATATTTAGGTACTGCCCTAAAAATTGAAAAATATATCACCGAAGTGAACGAAAATGCTTGAAAAGTCTACAAAATTTCTAGAACAAGCATCTCACGCCTTGCACTAATAATATTGTACTTAATTAGACACTGTATGACAATTTATCCGCTTATCTGCTGCCTCGTTACTCATCACCTGAAATGCCAAGCACATAGGCAACAACGCCCACGTGATAAACAAGGAGTGAAATGCTATAGCAAATATTGTAGCATACGAAATCACTAGTTTTCTACATTTCTATGGTGGAAGGTGGTTTAATGCTTGATCTGGTAAATTAAATATTCGTTCTATCTACCACTTTTTTGATAAGTTAGTCACAGCAGCCCGCTTTTTGCAAATACCACATTAACGATCAACTATTAGATGAAAAATATTGTGTATTGAATTGTTACTGGGACAATTTGCTGCAAGCTTGAAGGAATTGTTTTTTATGTACTGTTGAAAACAAAACTGTTACAGAAGTTAGATTAGAAGTAATAGTATTTTAAAAGTAGGATTTCTTTATATAAAACCCACTGTTTTACGATTATTCGGTGTTTGCTAGTATCTAAAAATTAATGTGAAATTGTGAATCAGATGATTTAAAATCACACACGCCATTTTTGAACAATCAAGATTTACAAGAAATTTGTCTAGTCGGTAGTTAAATGGTTCCATTTATGGCAAAGTTTGAGTTCATCCACCTTCCGTATCCACTCTTCCGCAGCTATAATGTTCACTCCCGGATCGAATAAAGGTATAATTGTTTCGGTTATAGCAGCACTAATAGTCGAAAGAGGTATAACAGAACTTGTACCAACTTGGGTTTGCAGCTTACTTATCTGTTTTTCCTACCTTATTATTCGTTTCCGTGCTTCTCTCCATCAGACGATTCAGATGACGAAGAGCTAGATGTTGATGAACTTCACCGTTTGCTGCACTGACGCCTGCGTTTTGGCGGGAACGGTGGTGTATGTGAACGGGTCATTTTTCCAACCATCCCGGGAGGCGACAACTGCGAAAACAGGATGATCTGCTGTTGCCACATCGGCTGCTTACAGTTATGCGTTTTCAATGTTGTAGTATGTACTGGAAGGCTGTGAACTGAAACAAATACATCAATCAGTTATAATAATTACGCAAGAAAACTATAGACGCATTGAAAGAGATGGATAAATAGTATCATTCACTACATCCAAAATACAGATTGCTACGCATAAGTGAATTTTTTCCTTCTCTTTGGATTGCTCCACATGCTATCAACTAACCGTGAATAAACATAAAATAATAACGGCAATTCTGACTAATTATATTGGCACAAAGAAAATAATTCTGTGCATATAAATGGACTGCTGTTTGATATATTCCAACAAGACCACGAGCGCAACGAATTGATATGTATTTTTTACATAGTACAAGTAAAAACCAACCCCGTTACTGGCTATACTAGTAACTCTGCAATTAAAATCTTGCTGCAAATCCGTAAAAGTATAATCCTCCATCTAGTCGTAGAACGTCCACCATTAAAAGTATTTCATTAGCTAGATTTTCCATTATGCAAACCGGAACAAAAAGCGCAGTTTTACTTCATGCCCGCATTTTATGCGAACAACAGTCCTCAGTTTAACCGGTAAAAAGCAGTTGTCAGATATTTCGTTGTCCGTAAAAAGTAGAAACAAATTACGTAGTAATTTTATTATGTTATTGACTGTACCAAAATGTTTTAGTGATAGTATGGTCTAAAGTCTTAAATACCTTCAAGGAATCCAGCTAGTATGGTTACAAAACAATGACATTTAAATTATGATTTTTTTTGCAAGATATGTACTGACGAATTATAGAATTGCTGCATGATTGCAGACTCTTTATAAATTAATTACCTCCGAAATCTTTTGATCATAACCTAGCGAAAAAAGGTTTCAAACACCAATGATGCTGGAAGATTTGAAATGCTTCTAAGAAATGGGAAAGCAAATTGGTTCAATCCAATCTGAACGATGCCTTATAGAACTTGGAGAAATAAAACAGTTGATGATTCTACAGAATCAAAATGGACGACATATGTGTGTTGATCACTATTATACTATAAAGTAATATTGTACTTTGAGGTGTTTCATTCTCATTCAGAAAATAGAAAGGTATATCAGGTCGTTGAAAGCAAACTGACAATAGACTGCTACAACCAATTCCACCATTCCTAACTTTTCTTTTTCTTATTTTCAAGCAAAATGTCTCTCTGAAAGGTAGGTTGACATTAGCTCACGTCCAGATAAAATTCTGTAATTTAGAAATTAGCTACTTCACAAATATTATCTGAATTATCGGAATGTTAAAAGAGTTTCACCAAGTAAAAAATCATCGATCTACATGATTGGATCACATCGTTAATGTTTTTTCACCAGTCTTTTGATTGTTTAGTTTAGTAATGAAAATACCTTCATTTGAAAATACTATACTTATATTAAATACTCAGGACACGTTATTTATATAGGAATGCTGCCCTAATATCCATCAAAAATTCATTATCACTTTTGTTTCAAATTGTACTGTATTCATCTACCCTGTAATAAAGCATCTCATCACCTATTCAATTGAGTGGTATTTATTTCATGGGAAGGAGTCATAAACGACTTCATTCTTTGTTTTCTCTCAATTCCGATAATTGAAACATAAATCAGTTGATTTCCTAAGTTTCGAAGCTAACAGGCTAATCTGAAATCTGGAATCAACCCTCCGAGCGTACGAAACCCACGGCAAAGCACCTTACATACATGCTCACTACAATTCAAACTCCCCTTTTGCCATTATTCAATTACCATCCGGTATAAATAAAACCCTCATTGCACACCTGGGATGCTTCACCTGTTTTCCTAGAATACAAATCAATGGAAACCATTTCTAGAAATTCACGCCACTATTTGTTCAAGTAAGTATATAAGAAGCAGAGGTGTGAAGGGGCGTGCTATCAGGGATTTGTTCTTGAATATATCATCGTCTATAAGCAAAAAGTGAATCAAGTAGATGTTCTTGGTACTTCCTACTTCCTACGTATTTACAAGAACTTAGCTTCAAAACACGGGAGCAACAAAATAACGTGCACCCTTAAAGCCTATATCTATCTAAGTATGGACTAACAAATATGGTACACTATGCGACTACTTATATTATTATGAATAATTGTAGTTGTTTTTGTTGAGCTCTACGCCACAAGCTCATCCCTACATCCAAAGATGACCGAAGGCCTGTAAGTTTTTAGGAAGCACTGATGTTTCTTTTAGTTGCACTAGTGCATTCATTTCACTTTTTGTTATACTTAATGAAAAACTGATCATAAATGGTATTGATCGAGAGGTTCCAAGAATAACGACAAACCAACCCATCCTCACCAGATCGAACTTACAATGCCGCGAACAAGCTTGCGCCAAATGTCGTTCTTTTGGAGAATCTCGGCGTTGTGGAATGAGCTACCGAGGACTTTGTTCCCCAATTGTTACAATCTACAGCGTTTCAAGGTCAATGTGAACAGACATTCATCCTCGCGCAGTGCTTATGAAGCCCGATAGTCTATCTGGCTTTGCGCGGGACTATCTATCAAAAAAACGATGGACTGGCGATATTGGTTGACAATTTCTTTTGATATACGTACTAAATGTGAGTACCAAAAATAAATATAATTTATTATGAATCGCTAGAGACAAAATTGAGATCTCATTACAAACAAAACTCAAACCAAATTCACTGTATGACTTTTGATTGATTTGATTTGATTTTTCAGAAGTTCTTTTGAAAATTAGAAAGAAATTTTTTTTCTAAATCTTTCAATCGTGTAGAAAACACGATTGAAATGTGTATATATTAAGTACATAGGTGTAATTTTCTAATCAGTATTCGTAATGTATAAGTAACACTTAAGTAATATATAAATTTCAATGGAACCATGCCAATTAATGAAACTTTTCAAATTTGCCTTGTAGTTTTCTTCATAACTGATTGCTACAAGTCGCATTCCTAGTTTCATAAATTTACTATCTCTACCTTTTCTGATACCAATCATCTATCAAAAAGCAACTAACTAAATTAACTGTCACTTAATACAACTTACAAGCCATATGCTACACGAGGTACACATTGCGAAAAATCAAGTTCAAAATCATAGCGTATGTACCAGTTGTACAAAGCGCCCAGAAGCTCTATATTGATACATGGAATAACTATCATGTAGATTGTAAATGCTCCACTTTGTGAAACCGTTCCTTCATGCAGATAAAATGATTGTTTACTTTCCACACAGTTTCACAAATATTTATATAAGGCAACAATTACTATACAAATCAGCATGATGAAATGACCATAATAAATTTCTATAGCTGCGCCCTAGCAAAAGAACATTGACCATATATATACAATATACTTTCCACGGCTCTTAAGACAGATTTCAAAGTATTTTGATTGATGTGAAGTAGTAGTATGTAAAATGCAATACTTTATATTCATGATGACGGACATATCTGGAAATATGATGTCCGGTATGAATATCTAAACAGAGAAAAGACAAACATGCGACAACAGAAGATATGGCAATGATAAAATATGCGCACTGAAATGGAGTAGCATATATCTGTATGTATATTATGCTAATAATCCAGGCTTAATACGACCACAGCCGTCTGAGACGCAGCCATGTTTTGCCAGTTGAGGGAGCCCGTATTTCCACCTTAACGATGTGCGGTTTTTGCCCCAGGTTCTCCTAGATACGTGTCTAGCAATCAACGAAATCTAGCAGGCAATGGAACTTACATAGACATAGATACATATTATATGCATGAGGAGGTTTTTGTATCTATATGCTGAATTAACAGTGTAGGTGAATCACAAGTTCATTGTAGTGAGCTGAATATATTCGATAGGAAGTAGCGTCTGTGGAAGCTACCTAGAGTCAACGTACGTTAGTTTTTTCATGCCCTTGTTTCACAGCCACAATATCAAGTGAGATATAGTTTCCAGATGTAAGCATTCCGATTTTTTGACATACATCATTTCTCGCGGTCGTTTTATCTGGATTTAATTTGACCATGTTTTGGAATCGCCAATATATTGCACTGATTATCTCCAACTTTGAGGAGCAACACCACCAACTATCACAGCCTACCAGAACTTTAATGTATGACTACTTAAAGGACTAAGGATGGCTGCTCCAAATACAACATTGGATTTATAAGCTCGGTAATAAGGGTAACTACGATCACAGATATTCACCGTCTCAAAAATTGAGGCTGTTGTACCTCGCGCACAGTTTGAAATTCGGACGAAGAATGGCTTTCGGGAGAGTATATTTAACATTATCCGCGCATCAGAATCAGAAGGTGTGTGATTGGGGTCAAACACCGCAAATGTCTCATGGGCATATCTTCAACAGGAAGAACTTCCAGCACTTGGAGTGATCATCTTTCGGTAATGGAACGAGTTGCCGCGGAGTTTATTCACCCAAAGTTACAATTCACATCATTGGCACATTCTAAATTTCTCTTCTAAACGTTTTACGCATTTTTATATCAATTTAGGCATAGTTTATGGTTCTTGAGATCCTAACTTTATCAAAACACATTGTATTATTGTTTCAGTAATCGGCGTTCAACCTTGAACATTTAAAACTGTTTAGGCTGATGCAATATGTATGAAAATCACTCAAATTTAAAACAGCTGTCATTTTCCTTTTTTGTTCAAATATAATTTGCTACCGCAAACAAATATCCAAACAGTTATGCACATTTTTCTCCTTCAAATTGAACCGATAATACATTGCGTTGCTACAAATTATTTAACAATGCGTCATAACTGACATACCAAGACTCCATTGTTTTGAAAACAATGTACTTTTGAATTACTGACAACCAATACATTATAACGTAATAAATAATATGCAATGGAGTTCTATCAGAATAATATTCGAACCAGGATGCTTATCAGTAATAATTATTTTTATAATCTTTGTATGTATGTATCTATGTAACTATGTTTGTTCGGTGGAATCTTATGTCTTTAGCCTAGACTCTTCAGTAAATCCTGGCGGTCTAACTGTAGACTGATAGACTACCTACAGGAGAACAATGTTTTGTTTTCAATTTGGAACCTGACTTCACTTTGCTGATAAGTCGAAAGTAAGAGGTATGATGTATCGCCACCCAAGAAGTACAACATTGCCTACTTTGTGAGGGAGGATATTTAGTCATTATTACTTCACTACAATTATTGGCCATTTGATTGATACCATAATAACGGACAAGTAATTTAAAAACAATGTACTTTTATTAATCCATTGAAAACCGAATGATGGGATAAATAATATGCAGCTAAGCCTTAATATTAAAAAATGCAAGCAAGGTGCTTATCAGTAACCATTATTTTGCTCTTGGAATACATAAATTAAATAGCAAATAATATTTGACAATCTAAACTATTAAGCGAATGTCCAATTGTTCTATTGAAAATGACCCAACGATAACAGCGTGTCAACGTGGATCACAGCTATATATATGCAGTCAAGAAACCACCTCAGTAGAGAATCACTCAATCAGTTCGTTATCTTCTAACCAATATCTTGGTACTTGTTGCAATGGTAAGTAGCGACCTTGAGTGAACGTTAAAATCCATACAATTTTCTTGTAATTTTCACCTGTAAAATCATTGATAGGGGAGAAAATGGTATCTTTAAATTACTGTTTTCAAAAAACATGAAACTTTAGATATGACGTTTGAGACCGCACCACTTTCAAAAATCAAAATTGAAGTTTAAATAACCCGACAGCGTCAGTCATTTAAATATTTGTTAAACGCGGCGTAGAAATTGCAGTTTCTTTTTAACGATGGAAGACTCAAATCAAATAAGTGCATCTACAATATACATAGAAAGAAGTACTCGTACATATGAGCCTACGGTGGAGTTCGAACCACCGATCTTCCGCTGGTCGAACAGACACCCTACCAATTGAGTTACGTAGGCACGTCTCTAAATCAGTCCAAGTGGATACGTTAAGTACACTCCACCGAGGATGATCTTTCTTACGAATTTCATTCTTCGCATCTAGAGATATACAGAACAGTAGATCATTGAGAATTCGCAGATTACCAAGTAAATATATCTTGGCAACAATTTTTTCAATGAATATATGTCAAAAATCTGATCATTTTCTAGAGAGCAGCCTACATCTTGGTTTTGGCCTTCCTGGCTTTGTGTGGTAAGTGTTGCTTTTTTTTAATCCTATTCAAGCATATTCAACATACCAGTAAATACCAACAATACATCATGAAGCCATTTCACTTATAGGATTGTTTAAATATTTCATTGGTAATAATCTTATCAGCCATAGACTGTAAGATCCATTTATCTATGATAGCAGCTTTGTAGAAGAAACTTGAAACACTGTCGAGTATAAAAGGAAATATTCTGGCACTGATCGCCAATGTGCGTGAAGTACCAGATGTAGTACCTATGAAACAGCAATCAAAATTTCACATGTCAATGAGAACTTCACAGGAGTTTTTGTGTCGGACCGCATCCGCTGATGATATCAGTATACATGGGTCAAACCCCAAGTGTCAGTCCAAATAATTCATTGCTTTGGGTGAACCCATTCTGGAAAAGGCATCGGTTCCAAAGGTCACAATCACATTTTTTTTATCCTAAAGGAATAATTCTCATGGACGCACTCAACCTGGCTCCTTGAGACTTCTTTTTGCTCTTTAATATAAATACAGGTTAAAATACTGACAAAATCGTTGTTGAAAAACTATAATAATATTGATTCCATTCGTAAGACAGATAGATACTAAAATGATCAGCTCTCGTTCATATTTCATCTAACGTTCGATTTCATATGTTTTCAAATTTTGTTTCGTAGTTTATCATTTGGGTCAACCGAATACCATTAAAAACCTAAATTCTATTAGAATCAGATCATAAATCAGATGTTTGTTGAGAGAAGTCAAAAGTATTGCTAATTTTTTTTTCCAATTGCAAATAGTTCCTAACACGGGTACTTGAATGATCGTTTCTCGTACATACTCGTATTTCATTGAATGTGCACCATAACATGTTTTAATTATTTTTCACCAATACTTTGTTTTTTTCAGTGTTCCTTTCCAATGCTAACAGTAAGTATTATTTTATGTTATGGAGTTATTACCATTAAGGCTATAAATCTATTATTACCCGTAAAATAGTTTAATCTGCAAATTTCTCCAGAAGACATTCCCTACAAGATTAAGTTTTCTACATCTGAGGGAACGGTTTCATTTAAAACTATGTGAACTAGTGAAGAATGATCACCTGTTTCTTATGATATGCAAGTTTTTTACGGATTATGTTCTTTGTCTAAAAATTATTGAAACCAAAAATACAACGTCAAATTGATAAGACAAAACTGAGCTATTCGAAGCCCAAAACACATAAAAAAGGTTCTTTTGGTTAGAAAATGAGAAACTTTTAACAAAGAAATGAGGTGCTAGTTCAAGGAACTGAATTCTTTACATCAAGTAATTACTACATTCAACCGAAGGAAATAATGATATTATATTGAAAAACGCATATATATCGTATCTAAAAAACATATTCTTATATAATGAAAACCATGTATCTGGTTTAAGTAGAGAATGTTTCTAGATGATGATACGGATTTCTTAATATATCATTTATTTTCCTACAGAGTTTTTCTTTATTATGAATAATCTTTTACTGTACATGATATGCGGTATAAGTGTATTTACTATTGTTATATTGATATATCTTTACTTTCCCTAATGTTAATCAAGCGGTATCACCATTACTCTGGTGCTGTGTGAAGATTCATACACAAGTATATATTTGTCACCGTATTTGAGGAACATGGAAAGTATTGTGGAACTGATAAAGACTTTAAGAAATTGTTTCGATGATTATCTAATTTATAATCACAGTTCCATATTAGCTTGGTAATTATTATTAAAATAGTTTCAATATTTTATTATATTTCTGCAGTTGAGTATTTGATAATAATTATATTGGCCATTATATGCTTCGGCTGGTCTTTTGGGTTAGTGGAACAGCTATCTGTTTTATCAAATTTGTAGTTCTACTAACTTCGTAATACTTTATGTTAGAATCTGTTGTGAACATTTTTTGCAATTGTTGATAATTGGATAAAATGTAGCTAGATGATGATCGGAGTGACCAGTCTGCCAATTTAATAGTCAACCATCTTCCTTTCACTTGTGCTACATGTGGGATGGACCTAAATTGAATTACTTTCCATCTGTTGCCATATTTAATATATTGATGATTCCTAACAAGGGCGAGTTTCAGAAGCTTTGCTCACACAGAGTTCTCACTATCTATGACTTGCATTTTTTCCAATAAATCCTGCGTAAGGCTGACTAAAATATAAATTTCTTCCTGAACACTCACCATATAATGATTTAGACTGATTCTAATGACTGACATCGACTAATAAATGTTGAACTACTGACTATTATTTGGTACTACTCAACGATTTTCTCTAAATTTTCTTACAATTATGATCGTGTATGCTCATTTTCTCGTATTATATCGAATAAATCTTATATATCATAATTTTTCGATTAGATGTCATCAAAGGTGCGTATGGCTGATAACATATACAGAGAATGCTTATCAAATATGAATTTTAATCCATCAGTCAGATGAAAAACTTTGTCATTAATACCATCCCAATGATATTTCATGGTTTCATTCTGAACATATCGCATTCCAAATTTACTTAAAGATGATGGGGAAAAATATATACTTCTTCATTCAAATCTATTTCGTAGCCACTGCTAGCTAGAATAAATCCATATCTAACCTCTAATTTGCGCACATTGAATAATCTACAGACCAATAAGCTTGAGTAAAACAGAATGCGTATCCAAGGCAAGGAAAGGGAAAGGTAACTACTATTCCGGTGGTTAGGACACGTCAGTAAGTCGACAAATTACCCATTTATCGGAATAAATGTGTAACTCAACGTGAAATTTAAGAAATTAGGGCTTGCAGGGGTAAAGACGTGGGTCCGCCCTTTCGTCCAGCCAGACACTCGCACGTTTAGTCACGGTCAGTTCAACTTTCCTAGAAATATAAATCCGAGGCTATATGTGGCGAACAGTTGTAACATTACTGAATTCTCTGAAGTATGCTTTAAGCTTTCTTCGTCTGTTGTCATTCAGCACCGTTGTGCTACAATTGCGTTGATCAATAATGACTTTTTTGAGAATTACTAACTCACATATATTATCATACTGTTTTCAATTCATTTATATTTAGTTGATGTTTATACTAAAATCTCTATGAAGGAATCAAGAGACACTGAACTAATGGTAGCCCCGCTGTTTTAATCTAATCTCAACGGTCGCATGGAGGGGTACACCAAATTGTCATTCTAAATGGACTGCACCCCGGACTGCACATTCAGGAAACTGATTATTAGTCCTGGCTGAAATTAAGCTGTGAAAATTAAAATTCATAGCTACAGAAAGACATGAATAAACATTTCTCTATAAACAAGTATCGTCCCAGTGGTTAGGACCAAAGACAAAAACTGAACAATCGGTTATGAATTGTCTTGTTGGTTCCTATATCCATATCATTTTCCATTTCAGTTATCTAAATTAATTAGATATATAAGTTTTAAAACGATTCGATTTTCTTACTCTGTGGATCAAAGCAATATTTTTATTTATTTGTAGGACAATAAGATTCTAAATGCGAATTTATGTATCAAAAACTCCATCTTGCGGAGAAAAGCAAGTTATGTATCATCAATAAGATTCTTCATCTAATAACTGCAAATTATCTCGTGAACATAATGATATGTCACTCTTTGATGTGCACCAAGCAGTGATCGATATATTCGTGAAAAATTGAATAAAGGATTTTTCTCCATAACTGAAAACAATTATCGTACAGACCGGCAAATTTTATTTCCGCTTCTTTTTTTTGAGGTCAGACTTGAATTGTGCATTCCTATTTGTTAAGGATAAACCAAAAAAAAGATACACTCAATAGTAATACACCTTATTAATCACGAATTTTCAGGAATGATTCTGCGCATGATCAGAATTAAAACGAACCTAATATTATTTGGAATCCAATTTCCAGATCTCCAAAGAACACGAAACAATGCTGTCATTATGTTTGGAATTTTCATGTTAGGTCGAAATATTATGCAATGTACATATATACACAAGTTGCTATTACATTTATTTTCGTTGTATATTCAATAAGACGGGACTATTTCAAAATGGACATAGCAATTTAGGACACAGCGATGAATGATCCACATACAATTATTTGCTACTGTCCTGAGCGACAAAATTAGCGCTATTGTGTAGAAGTGATGGCACTGAATTGGTGGGGCGAAAGTCAGACTGGAGATTTTGTGAGCAGCTTCAAAACCTATTCAGCATTGTGGCATCTGACCCTTTTTCGATGAGAAAATTTTGTTGAAACAGACTATTAAAACAATGTAGAAAAAACCGCGACATTTACTTGCTAATCCGAAAAACCAACATCTTTTTTAGATCTTAAATTTTGATATTCTTGTCAAGATATACTCACGACAAGAGCCTCTGATAGCACTCTGAGACAATTCACTCGATGAGAAAATTATTATTAATTTGAACCAAGAAAGGTATATTTTCGAACTCAGTACTTATTCTAGAGAAATACAATTTTCTTCACACCTAAAATTTCAATGCTTTCCCAAGTGATTCATTTATTTCGCATCGCCATCTTCGTCAACAACATTTCAGCAGTACGTGTGTCTTTGTTTTCTATGTTTTGTGCCAAGATATGGTATGCATAATTTGAGATTTTGGTATTCTTACTTTCATAGTTTTGAGTTGAAAATATTTTCTCAAATTAACTCTATATGATCAAAAATACAGTATTCTACTTTAAGATTATCATAGCTTAGCACATGGTAAAGGTCAGCCTAACTAATACCTAAGATCAGAACAAATTTGTTTGTCTGCGCCTGGGCGCTCAGTTGGGAGGTGGAAATGGTATGGTCTTCGAACTGCGTTGATTAATGGACAGACGATAGCACATGTCAGTCCGAGCAAAAGTCCTCAAAGGTGCCACCGTACGGAGCGTGTCAAACCTGCCAATCAGCGTGCTGTGATTGTAGTATATGTGACAATAACTATATTTATATTTCGATAGAAGGATGTCTAGGAGATATTAACACTTGTGTATTGTTTCAGATGTAAATAAAGGATCAGCATCAAAGCCCGTTGTGCAAAATGATTGGGAATATGAATATGACGATGGTTGTGCTGATGGGTCTTACAAAAATAGGTTTAACGAATGTGAGAGAATCGATAAAAAATAAAATTTGTATATGAGTGTATATGGATAAACATAATTTTCTTTTTCAATAGTAGTCCTGATGCATACATTACAATACATTATTTTTGTTATAATCGCGCAAATTAATAAAATGTTTTAAGCATCTTGTGGTTTTCTTTATTGCTTATTGCTACAAATCGCATTTGTACAACAATTCTTTCGGTATGGTGTAGAACAGAAAAACACGTTATACTAAAAAATGTATTATCTACCGAAACAAATATTAGAATCATTATATCCAGTCTCAATGGCACTTTTATTTTAGGGTGAATAGCTGACCAACGAAATAGGTTTTTCGCAAAAAATTTGCATACCTCTGAAGCGATTTATATCAAAAATATGTTACAGAAAAAGTTATCAAAGTGATTTACATCAAATTGTCTTATAATTTGTAATTAACACACAGTTTCACAAATAGAACTCTTATTCTTTCAGTGACGCGATTTATATTTAAATCATCGTCGGAATGCAATCTGACAAAAAATATACTTAGGTAAACTTAATTAGAAACAAAAGACAATAAATAATACATATTTATTATATTTCCAGTACGGTATATACATATAAAGGCATATTTGTTCGAACTATATTTCATTCTTACGGGTTTCTCATCGTCAACAGGGTTTGAAACCATGCACCAGCAACCCCCTTCTCCCCTTACAACTACGCCAATGGTCATGAGGATGTCATTCTTTGAACACAGACATTCCGTGCCTGTATCACGTCGCTCTCCAATGTCCTGCAATCATGTCCAGTGGCATTATTTTACATTCCCTATAACAGCCTGTATTAGAGCGGGAGAGAGACAGGTACAGGATGATTAGATTCCATAAGGGGTTTCTCGGAAAGCCAGCAGCAGATGGGCACTGGAAATATTGATACCGGATTAGGTCGGGGAAACGGTAGGAACATTAGTAAGGTGAATTGAGATTGCAAAGGAGATATTCGTAATACGAAGCGACTAAGCTTTTCCAAAGTTACAAAATATATTTTTATAGATAACCTCACGCAAAGGTGGATAGCGCGGTTTCACCATGCCAGTTACGGAGGACTATTCGGATGAGGTAGCACCATAACTGTGTAAATGTAAAGAAGGTAGATTAAAGACTCGACTTTGGAATGAAAAAATCCAAACCAATTCTGGATATATGTGCCTCTCGATCTGTACCTCGCTTCGTCTGTCGGTCTGCATTATGGTCTGTCTTTTGGTCTATCAGTCCGTTTTTTTATCTAGTTACGTAGTAGGTGAATGCGGTGAATGTGTTTTTCAAATTCTCTCTCTCTCTCATAGGACTATCATGTTATTATGGTCAAAAATATTAGAATCTGCACAGGCAACAGACAGGCTTTAGTGATTCTCAAATGTCACAAACCAGCAACGAGATCAGCACTGGTTTGCTACCAGGCACTTATTACTGCCTCGAACAGCAAAAACATAACTGTTGATTAAATGGAAGGACACTGACTTGCCGAAGGCAATCAAAAGGCAATATTACAGCTGACCGATTGGCTTATAGGTCAGCTGAGACCATAGTCCTTGGCCTTGAGCCATGATGTATTCTTCTCGTCAGTACTATGGAAGATCTATTGAAAGAGAACACCCGCTCATTTTTTTTGGTTGACACCTCTGGCTGCCTATCTGCTAGAACAGTCATAGATAGAGTTTCAGAACGAATTAATTTAGTGTTTTAGGGAAATAATTTGTTATTTTCGTGCCTTGAATTTGCTGTTAATACCACTGGAATGATTTACACATGCAATGAGTACGAATCTCTGTGAAACGAAGTGAAGGTTTCGATGACGTTAATAGTACTAATACTTCTTTTTTTCTCACAATAATAAATTGCAAAAATAGCGAACATGAGATATAAGTTGCAAAATAGACGCAAAATGTAGAATCAGACATAGAAGCAAATACCTTGCCCAATCATTATATCGCCAAGAGTGTAATAAAAAAGTTAAAAAGCCTATTGTTTCATTGGATGCTGTTTCACTAACGCAGCATTACTGCTGTACGCAAAGTTTCATAATAGCAAATTATACATTTGTTCCTGAAATAATAGCTGATCCATAAAGTAAATTTTATCGAACAGTCGTTGAAACGCTCACAATAGCAACAAGAATTTACTCAAAAGGATTGCCAGGTTGTTAGCAGAGAAGTGGTGCTACAGTATTACATGATTTGTGATCGACAAGATGACTAAGTTTCCACTAGTGATTTTCATCCTGCTCACCATAAGCATCTTCAATCTCTTCACTATGTCGCAACCAGCACAAGGTGAGAAAAAATACTTCAAATAGATACAAAGCTTGCAATAACATTTGACTTTAAATATCTTACTTCCCATGTCTTGTCGATAGAAGTGAGTCGAATTACTTCCAAAATTTAAAGCCACAAACATTGTTGAAAGGAAACACTTTAGGATTTTGGAAAGTTAATGCAGGCGGATTTACTGAAGATATTAATAGTTTTAATTTTTGGAGGGAGACATAGATGTGGGTTGAGACTGAAATATTTATTCTGTTGTCAAGAGGATACACGGTCACACACAAAAATATTCGAGAACTATACAATTATTTACTATTTTGCTGATTACGAGTTTGTGCTTCCGTTTTCCGTATGTCTCAGGAATGTTTGATTTGCTGGGAAACTCACTCATATCAATTGAATATGCTGATAGGCTTACGCAAGCATAGATATATAGAAAATATTCTGACCTATGCCAATCATCTGTGGAGCAGAGTAATTGAGCTTCATCACTTCCGATCAAGCTGCCACTATTTCTATGGTTGGATGGTTTGCTCAGGGACCACTCCTTATTTGTAGTGGTGGACAGATATGCTTCCCATTATTATCCATCAACACAGGTGTTCCTCAGGGGTATTGTCGCCACCGCTTTTCATGCTGTACAACAAGGAACTGTTGGAAATACCATCTAATCATATCTACAATTCCGCAAAGGACAGCACTCTTCTTTTTGCATGACACCATTTAAACCAGTATTATCCCGAAAGACTTGGGCAGAGTAAGCATGTTGTCCAGATAAATGGGCACATTAGAAGAATTGTCGAGTGGGGAGCTACATATTGAGTTCATGAAGATAAATAGTTGTGTAATTAACAAATTTGTGCAACTGTATGTTAATTACATAACTTTTTATCTGCATGATGGGAGAGTTTCAGCAAGTAAGAGCACCTACAATCTACATGAAATAGAGTTCAGTTTGCATGGGGGCGTCCAATACTTGAGTCACCTTCAATCAAGCTTCTGGCACGATCATATTGCTGGCCGTGCTAGGTCCGCTTCCTAGAAGGCGGGGGCTCGCTTCCGTCCGGTGACGTGTCGTTCTGCGCGGTCTGTTCTGATTGGTTCCCGATGCGCGGTATTCCGGTCTGCTGACGTGGCTGTTTGTCGGTCATTGTTTGTTGTCTGGTCCAGTCGTAGTCTATTGATCTTCTTTATGAGTGGCTGCCAGATTGGTTTAATGTCTACGCTGGGTTTGCTTTACACTTTGCTGTTGTTGGTGATGAATGCCGCCTGCTTGAATTTCCTTCGATATCAATGCGGTTCCTTGGCAATAACCTTAGCGTCGTCCCAAGCTATTTTATGGTGCTCCGTGCATGCGTGGTCAGCTATTCCAGATTTTCCTGTCTCTGCACGCTGGGTGTTTTTGTTGATTCTGAGTATCATAGGTAGAATTATTTGCTCAAAGCAAACATCCAGGTTTTATAATACAAAAGCGATGTTTTCTTGGCTTGTATATATCAATTACTTGAATAACTTGATATGAGGACTGCCTTTTTTATAATTCTCAAATTGCGGATATGATAATCTCACTTGAAAAAATATTATTGAGGATCTTTCCAATCCCAGCTGCTATTCGTATTAATCCAAAAGTGACCTTTTTAATCTGTATACTACTCTTCGAGATAAACATTTTCAATGTAGCTTTCCTTTACAGCTAATCCGGAACTCAAGCAAGATATCGATTGGATAGCATGGTGTATAAGGAAGTGTAGGGTAGGTGATGGAGGAGCCGCATGCAATTGCGATAAGCTTCCATTTCGTCTTTTGTAATTTACCTAACGTAGGTATGTGTTACGAAAATCGTGAATAAAGAGATATCCTCATCAAAGCAAGCTCTAAACATGCCTAGAATACCTTTAGTCACGCAAATGACACCAAATATATATTCTCTAATCGTTTCATCATTTTTTATGTGATTTCTTTTTGACAAAGATGTGAAGTCTGTTAACAATCTTTTCGCTACCTCTGAAGAGTTATGGTAAGAGTCGAGAACAGTAGTGCCGATTGTGAGTTACATTTACGTGGCATTGCAAAGCTGTTTTTCAAGTATTTGGAGAGTTCAAGTTCAAGATTCCCCCTCCTAGGCCAGGATAGATTCTGTTCAGTTACGTACCAGTAATTGCAGTTGTAGTTTGATAGGTCGGCGCCAATGGTCGTGAGAGAACTTTCATTCAAAACAATCAAGCCATTCAGCTGCCATGCAAAAATCAGTGCTAATATAAATCAATTTTAAAACATGACCTCAAACGTTCGACTCAAAGGCAGAGTTCACACGGATCGCCCTGACAAGACACGACGAATAGAGAGTAAATAAACGTCAAGCTCTCCGTCAAAATTGACCCGCAAATAAGAGTCATACTAACACTGTACTTACATTTTGAGGTCTCAGCTAGTGTGTTGAGAATATGATCATTCTTAAAACTCATTCAAACACTATCGTTGTATATTTTTTATACTCCATAGGCGGGGTTCTTAGATTATTTTTTATAGGTAACTGTACCATAATTTTAGGATTTAATTTCACTGTTCAATTCCTTGTCATATTTCATGGAAAAATTGTTACATAAATAGATGTCTAAATTTGTTACGTTTTACAAAATTAAGGGCATCAATGTATTGATGAAAATCGTTATCTTTTGTTAATTGTCCAAAATGTGTAGGTCCAATTATTATGAGACTTGGTATGTTTGATAGCAGCAATAAGGCGCTTCTTTTGGTGTTATAAGACCAATACTCCATGTTTTTTATTTTTAAATTTAATGATAATAGAGGCTTCAAGTAAATACGTGGCTTACAATAAATACCGATCAGATAACCCTCTTCGACGTCGCTGCAATTAATATGTCAAATCTAATCGCATCAAAAGATGGAGCTTGTTACTATCATCAAACGTATCGAGTCTCATTATAATCGTTTAAAACATTTTTGAGTGATTAATATAATACTATTTTTTATTAAAACTTTGATAAACTCTTTTCCAAAATTGAAGATAGTTAGCACATGTGTTTTATCATTTTTTTCCATGAAATATGACAATGATTCATCCCCTTATAGTCATCATTTAGGTATACTGACTGAAAATCAGTTATAAGGAAATGCTGACAGTTTCTACGGCAAAACTATTGTCTTATATATTGAAAATCAGCAATCGCAGCAAAAGTTTCCATTATACGACTATTTTTTCATATTTTTTTCTTATGGAGAAACGAAAAATGCTCACCACCCTTTCTAGTTAGCTTCTTTGCCGCAATACCTAATGACACAGATCAGATCTCACAGTGGAGACAAAAGTAAAAAACCCAAAAGGTGAAAAATAAAATGTATATTGAAAAAAGCATGCACTATATATAGGTACTGCCCTAAAAGTTAAAAAACATATCACTGAATTGAACGAAAAAGTCTATAAAATTCCTAGAACAAGCATCTCACGCCCTACACTAAATATGTTGTACTTAATTAGACACTGTAGGTCAATCTATCCGCTTATCTGCTGCCTCGTTACTCATCACCTGAAATGCCAAGCACATAGGCACGTGATAAACAAGTAGTGAAATGCTATAGCAAATATTGTAGCATACGGAATCACTAGTTTTCTGCATTTCTATGGTGGAAGGTGGTTTAATGCTTGATCTGGTAAATTAAATGTGGTGATAATACCTGAGCACCTGCTGTCATCATAAATGATAACGCTAGCCATTTCTAGCCAAAAAATAAACACATCTATTTTCTAATTTCTTGTGGACATATGATGGCATTATGGCGTAGGAAATAAACAGAATCTAATTACATCAAATATTATTTATTTGAAAAAACAAAACGTACTTGAAGATAGTGTGATGAAAATTCCATAGGTAAAAAACTACCAGATGAGGCTCTTGGTGACGAATCCTAAGATTTTTTGTCCGAATCCGTATTAACCAAATAGCACTATAATCACCCTTCGTTTCCTAAACGAACAAATAGATCATTATGTTTGTGAAAAATGTTTTCAGGGCTAAACCCCAAAAAATTTGAGGACGTTAGCATGAATGTATATTCATCGTTCATTTATATTCAAACAGTGAGAATTATTCAAACTCCTCGTAGTTGGGTGATTCGTATCCTCGGTAACGTTTTCTGCTTTCGGCTTTCAGTATAAAGTAAATAAAAGGGCCAGGAGGGCTCCGAATATAAAATCAACATCCTTCGCCCTTTCTTCGGCATTTCCAGCACTCACTATAAACGCTTGCAAATTTTGATAGCTTATCCCAACGATTATGGTACGAGGGTGGAGGTATAAATGATATTTGTTTTTACTTCATTTCTAGGAAGGGAAAATGGAATTTGAGTCCGAACGCTCTTATTTTTTTAATTAAATGGTATGTAGGGTGGTTCATAATTCACTTCTCGGATATGCCTGGAATCCATAAAGCCAGTTCGGGTGAGAGTACACAAGTTTTAAGAATCATCGTTTTTGATCATGGGAAATTACAGACAACTGGTAATATGTTTTCGATTGAGTTCCTATGTCTATAAATAAAAAATAACATGATCATTGTTTTATGGAAATTTCTGTGGATCCTGATCAGTTTTCTAAAAAAATGTATAGGTTCAAAAATTCGTTGTGAATGGTTGGAAAATGGGGAAGATCTTAACATTTTTCTGATGATACCTATGGTAAAAGACGTTCTACCACCCATATATCTTTTTCCCTCGTAATCTTCCCTACTTATTAGATTTTTTCAGTTCCAATAGTTTATAATACACCCATCTTGAAAACATAGTAAATTGAAGCCGTTTAAATTGGTTCATATTGCATTATTGTATGTTTGGAGCTCAGAAGCTTTTTTTAAAGGTGGTATTTTCTTCTGTTTCTTTTTTACTTGTTTTTATTACGCTGTTCCGGGACCTTGTCACCATCTTGCATACACAAATGAACTTGGCTTAAAAATTTCTCCTGAGAGGTGTTTTATGTAACAAAAGCTTTATGGTTATTATAACTTAATTTATCTTTTTTTATTAGTCACAGAAAATTTAAAATGAATGTCAAGTGTTACAAATTTGGCATGTATTTTGGCTATTTATGATTTCTGGAATGGTGTATGTGTATGTAGGTGTATTGTCAGCGGAGTATTACGCAAAAAAGGATCAGAACTCTTCTAACTCCTTCTTTATGTTTCTTGAACTTCCAAACATTTGTGGTCTTAGTCAATACAATACGTTAAACTGGTGTCCAAAATTTTGGGAAGTAACTAAGCCTTATTTTTACATCTTTCATCTCTTTCTCACCATTTTAGCACGCATCCAAAATGTTCCTTTCAGAGAGCTTGAAGCTTCGGAAATCCCTCAAAAGTTTCAATATTATTCAATTTTTATGTATTTTAGGAAGCGTTTCACTGTATATCCGATCAAAAAAAGTGTTTAATGTTAACAATTCTTCCAAAATGTTGCATGTTGAACGGATATCCTATTATTTGCCGTTTCTGTCGCCACGTAATCTCAGTGACGGCTTCATAGACTTTGATGAAATTTGGAGATACGTTGTGAGTCAAGAAAACTGCGCTTTGTTTTGACGTCACAATACATTCCAAATGAGTATGTACAAGCTTCATTCGCTGCTTTACGAAAAAGATGGAGATGATGTATGAGAGGACTGCATAATTAATGACGAACAATGACACGTAATACAAAGAAGCATGCTTTTATGATCCTGTTGATCCACTTGACTATATTTTTTGTATGGTTGCGAACTCGCATTTCGAGAAGTTGGGCTCTATGATGCTATCCTGTTGACCATTAGCAGTCTAAGCCTCCGATGAATCTGTGTAGGTTGTTTCAACTGCAAAAAACACAGCGAAGCGAAGGCGATAACGTCAATGCCGTATTAACCGGTGGTTTGTCGGGGGTGGAATTAGCGGAGTTAAATTGTCAAATAATTTTGCACTTTACAGAGCTTGCCTCTGGCGGTCGAACGCTCGCGAATAAAAAACTGCACCCGTTTCGATAAAAGTATGAAATATTGCCTGGGAAAAAATAGATAAATGGGAAATGAGAAGAGCGACCGGCCATTTCCGCTATCGTTATTTATTACTTTTTTTAACCGTTGGCGTTGGCATGCAACCTAATCGGCAGTTCCAAATACATCCTGTGTTTATTGCTATTATTGTACTATTACCATGATTTGGATTATAATTACCTGATTTCTTCTCAGCTTTAGCAAATAGGCATAATAGTATTCTAGAGTTTCTCCATTTTCTGTACAGTAAGAACAAATATTATCAGTACAGAATACAAAAATGATCAGATTATTCAAAACAGCAAGTTGCTTATTTCAAATTCCTATCATTTCGGAAGATACTCGTAATGATACTGATTTTGATGATGTCGAGTATGTGATGAATAATCATCTTGTAATCGCGAATGACTACACAAATAAATCAGAAAAACGAAACTTGTTGCATGCTGTAGATACACACAGACAGACGCATCCTCATATCGTATAATGAGACTTAGAACTCAGAGTTTTCACTTATTCACTTGTAACTCATGTGAAGTAGGTTACACAAAATTGAATAATTCATTTCTAAGTGCAGGAGACCGAGGTTGGTTTACGACAGGAGTTGATAGACTTATAGACTGCTCCACAAACACACCGTTTCCGACCTTGAATGTTAGTCACACAGGGTCAAAAACAAACAGGGTATAAAACAGGTATTATATAAGAAGTGGCTGGAGTTTCTTTAAGAGCATTTTTTTATCCATTAACATAAATAAGGTACAGTTACGTAATAGATCATCTTACATAAAACTCCCTAACGAAATTGCTTGAAAACGTAATTTTGATTATATATGGAAAACTTCGGGAAGTTGATGTGACGACGAATCGAAAACCGAGAAGATTTGGAAATAAAATATTATTTTACAGCTTTTCCAGTCTCTCTGCTTTATGTCAGGCCGTTGAATGGCGGCGTGTTTGGGTATTCCAGGGGTCGACGAAATCTCGTATAATAATCAATATAAACATTTTATTGTGTCATCACTCTACTTGTGTTGAGTAAGTTGTTCATGTAAGTCGAAAAATGCGCCGATTTCAAAGTTATGAGCTCCTCCTGTCCTGTAATGTTCTACCCTCCTCCACTGGCTAGTTTAACTCCAATCAGAAGACAAGGGGCGTGGGGAAAGAAGAGAACTGTGACTATTTTCCTGCAGAATGTAAGATTTCAAGTAATCTACTGGTAAGCTCATTTTATAATAAATTTCTTCTACCATCATCTAGTTCCATACAAAACTGGAAAGCAGAAAATTTTATGGTAATTTTTTCTTGGAAATACAGGTGGAGGAAGTTGTTTTTTTATTTTATGTAGACTTATCCACACCCTGTTATTAGTTCTTCTGCGGTTTTAACAGTTTGGTGCTTGTGGACTGAAATGCCGACTATCTATGGAAACTTTATGTACGTTAGCAAAAGGTTAACTTAGAACTGTCATTTTGGTATCCTGAACTGTAAATCTTAGATAGAACCCCTAATTTGAAGTATATTAAAGAAACGAGAATGGAAGGAAAATATAATTATCAAAATCAAGTTGATTCAATTATCCTAAAAACCCCGGCTGAAGTCTGAAGCAGGAGAGATGAGAGTATTTGTATGTACGGACCACTTTAATCTTCGACTCCCTCCACCAACTCCCACGGGAGTAGCGATGGTTGCAAGGCTATACTTCAAACTTTCTTTCCTCGCCAAAGGAAGCGACGTGATGCCTAAAAATAAAACTGAAAAATGCTCAAATTGAGTATGCGCGGCGGACGTAATATTCGGTATCGAAAATTCTGGATGTCTCCGTTCCTTGAGGATATAGGTCATACAAAACCTGCGGCATACCGATTGTCATTCCTCCAGTATTTTCTTCCTTTTTCAGTTGAGAAAAAACTTTTATAACCAATACTGCGCATAAAATATCGCGAATCGTTCCATAAAATTACCCTGAACCTAGAAAATATCGTGAAAATCTATCGGAAAGGACTAAAATATGATCAAATATGAACAAAGTAGGCTTTATTTTTAGAATATTTTCAAAAAAGTGTTATCTCGCCATACATGAAAAAAGCGTTGGTAAAAATAAATCTTACTTGTGGCTTATTTGACAACGACTGTACTGGTGACGCCATCACGATTTAATCGACAATTCTTGTACAGCTTTGCCAATTTTTTTTCATATTTCAAATTCAAAATTGTTCGTTATTATTATCACAGTAAGTTGGAAAACGTAGACAGCAAGGAAATTGCTACACTGCTGGATATGGCAAACTGAAAAAGAGCATTTTGCGTTTGTAGTTTCTGTTTAGAGTATAGAAATATTTGGAGCAGTTTTAATTATGACGTAGTTTTGCGACTAATTCTAAGTATATATTAGAACATATAACGCCACATACTGAAAACAGATTGTGTGTTAACAATATTTTGACTATTCTCATTTAAAGCCAATGAGCAACTAAGCGATGGAACAGGCTGGGCAGTGTTGTCAGGTCGAGAATGTTGAAAGCGGTAGACGTGTCGTCTAAAAAATCATTCAATTACTTTCTACTTGTGTAGTGGGTTGCATTTGAGCTTATCGGTAACGTATTTTTATGATATAAATGTACTTGAATGAAAATTTTATCTTTTCTTTGCAAAAAGCTATAACTTGTATGAATGTATATCGCGTATATATTATGTGAAATTGTGAATTGATGATGAGTGAACAATATGAACAATTGACTGAACGACTTCAACAGCGTCAGCGTTTAGTTTTGCACTACATAGTTCAGTCGACCAGTGAACCACCGACAACAGAGAGCAGAGCACAGAGAGGAGAGAGATGTCAATCGTGGCAACGATGCGGCGATGTTATAAATATGGCACCAACACAGTGTCAGTGTGAAAAAGACGTCACCCGTCACCTGTCATTTGTCACCTCACCAGCGATGTACCGAAATGCAACAATGATGGAGGGTTCAGCCAAATTGAAACCGAAATTTTTATTCAGAAGTTTTTGCGGTAGAAATTAGGTTCATTGCGGTAGAGCTGAAGGCTGAAATCGGTAGATCTACCGCAAAAGCGGTAGACCTGACACCACAGAGACTGGGTCATATGTAGACGCGCACTGGCGGTGATCGGACCATGCAGAAGCAAGAGTGACCAATGACACCATCAAATTGTATGCTATTTATACAAGTCATCAATGCAAAGCAATATTGCTTTCCCCACCTCCTCCGCAGCTCTCCCTGTTCGTAGCTGTAGCAGGTCGCACGAAAGATTTCTCGTCGCGTCGTTTGTAAGCCAGCGAAGGCGAAAGGTTGCTCGCGCATCTAATTACGTCCCGGGGGAATCATTAATCACAAACTCCCTAATTACATTCGCTAAGTTTATACATGCACGATACGAACGCGAGCGGGCGGCGGGCGGCAGCTGGTCTGGGAGCCTCCGGCTCAATGCCGGTTCTATCTGATGAAGCATCGTCGCGCTCTTAACAAAAACTCAACGAAGGTTATCGCTTCTTCAATTACAAGGGTTAAAATACAACCCGCTTAGATAAGCGGGTTGTATTTTATATTGTCTAAACAGATGTTTAGACTCCGAAAGTGTGAAGAAATTGCTACTTAATAAGTTCGATGTTCTTTATCTGCACTTTCATTTGACATTATCGTTTTCCAAAACTTATAGGAAGGCTTGGAAGATGTTATGATTCTTGATCCAGAAAAGCCAATCTATGTAGGAAGAATTTAAAAGTCCTAATTGAATTCAATAGCTTGATTATTAGTCATCGTTTGATAATACATTTTTTTTTGTTTTTTGCTTTAGGTTCATATCAAAACTGATCAACCATTAATTTGCCATTGAATTCTTACAAACTAATACTTATCACTAATATTAATCCATCGATGAACTTACGTTAACACAATAACTACGAATTCGTACACATGCTCTGCTCTATGCACGAAAGCACTACACTAATTCGTATGGCTTGGTTTTCTGCAATCGTCGGACAGCGTTGTGGTTATCTAGCAACTGAAGAGCTTCTGCGTCTGGGTGGTGATGGAGCCTTTCTTCATGCCTAGCCGCCATTCTCTTGATCTGGTCGACTTCCAGAGTATATTCAAATCGCCATGAATATCCTTATTACGAATATACCAAAGGGCATCAACAATAGCTCTTAATGGAATCTTTGTATAATCTTGATGTTAGAATCTTTCGAACAACCCCACAGTTGACAACCGTAGAGCCAAACGGGTTTAAGAATCTGATTATAGATCATGATTTTGTTATAGAGGGACAGTTTTGAGGATCTTCTCAATAACCAGTAGTATTGTTTTTAAGGGAGGTTGAGTTCTTCCCGCTTTATTTTTGTGATGTTTCCATTTCAGACTTGTGTCAAGGGTTATACCTAGGTACTTAGCGCTAGTTTCTCGTGGTACGGTGGTCCCATTAACGCTTATTGGAGGAGGATTTATCTGTATTCGGTTAGAAAACCAGACATGGATCGATTTTAATTCATTTAGTTTGATTTTCCACTTCTGTGACCAAGTCACTAATTCGTTGGCAGCTGTTTGAACTTTGTTAGTAGACAAAGCAAGATTTTTGTCAGTTGCAATCAAAGCTGTGTCGTCTGCAAAGGTAATACAATAGTAAGTATTTTTCTCAGTTTTGGATATCAACTTTGTAGTTGTTGTACAAATTAATGCTCATCAGATAACATCCTAGATGATTACTTTGATCTTGTTAATTTAAAAAATGATCAGATAAAAGCTCCGTGATATGTATACTATATTTCCCTACAGTGACTCAACAATTATCAAGAACCCTTTTCAACTGCAAGGCAAGTTGCAATGCAGCCTTATGGTCGCTTAATGGGGTCCAGGAAATGCTTCAATCTATTTATCAGATCCTTGAATCTATTGAATGTAATGACAGTAATATTTCCTGCATGATAAGTGCAAATACAAGAGAATTTTGATGTCATTAAATTTAATACCACTAGCTGTACTATGGCTTCAATAGGTTTTACAAATCGTTACCAGAAAATGTGCCACCGAAAAAAAAAGAAAAACGATAAAAGATTATTTTGAAACTTCGCAGACTCTTTGGGAGGTGGATGGTCCAACACTTATTAAGAAAACAATTTCCGATGTCGAACCAACAAATTGAAATGTGAACGAGGGTACCTAGTATCAGAAAGGAAAATATTGTTGGTTGACTGAAAAAGTACCGTTCTTCGCTATTGCTAATATGGTTCAAAAACCTATACCTTCGTATCAAGAATCTGTTTTTTAAACTTTTGATGAATGTGTTTCTCAATAGTAACTGTCATAAACTCTCGCGGGTCATCTTAATGAAGAAGGTCATTACACCAACAAGCTAAGTGTTGACTAATGAGATTCGTCAATAAGAGCAACAAAATAATTTCCAGTGCAGTTACGGGTTATAACCCGATCTATGGAATTTGCTGCCCGAGTGCGTATATTCTCACATCATACCGAAATAATGGCACGATAAGATATAAGGATAAAGATCATATACAAGTGATATAAATATTACCCCATATTTCAAGTTTTTAATCCCGTTTAGATTTATGGGGGTTTCCTTCAAGCTAATATACGAAGATTCTTTCCGGAGAATGTTAAAAGGTACGATTGGCCCACCCTATTATTTTATTTAAAAATGTTATATATGCAGCAATGTGGAGGCGTAAAGTACGCAAACGACCACCCGAGATGTCAAGTTTTATGATAAAAACAGTACGACAGAAAATTACATTTCCAATTCATGAAGCCCTAAAAGGATACGGCTCTGTGATGTCAGAGAAGTTGGATGTTACGACTAGAGAATTTTCACCGAGTATGAGGCTGCTAACTGCCATTGTTTGCGGTAAAGGTTGCATAAATCAGACAGGTATGAGGTGAATTTGCGTGTATGCTGATTAAAATTTCAATTTGCACTACGCCTTGCGGGTGCGGGGTTTTGAGGATGCAGATATCTTGGTACGACTCATGGTTAATATCATGATATTAAGAAAAATATAGAGATACCGGTTTGAAAGCCCAAACAAAATTTGGCATCAGCAGCACGCCTCTTCAAGTCTCTGTCAGAGCGAATTTTCCAGATCCTTTCATATCTACCAGATTTTATTGCAAACACGCTGTAAGAGCTACTCTACACGCCCACTGAGCCAAAGAGAAGAAACATTTTTTTGCCCGTGCACTGGACGACAAGAAGCGAAGCACAGATCCCATTTGATTGAGCGAACGAGCTCCAAAACACGTCACTTTTCATCCCTTCAAAGTACACATGGGATAAAAATGATGCAAATGAATTGCTGCCGTCGGAGGTCTGCATCTTGTCGAAACTTGTAGGGCGCATGCCTCGTTAAGCAGTTGCAATTAGGTGCCATTTTAAAGTATTGAAAAAATATATTCTTGCCTCCTTTCATTGAATAGATGTTGTTCGCTGTCTTTTGATTAATGTGGTAGCCCACATCTCTTCCTGTTAGTTCCATCTGCCAATTGTTATTTCTTCATCAGAACTGCTACGCCCAAACATTGTGAATATGTCATTGCTTCATATAAACTTCATATAAACTAACTATATAACTAAACCATCATTCCGTCATAGTCCGTCATTCAATGATAAGGCGACTGAACCGTTGTATTGAAGCTGGTGGCGGTCACTTCCAACACTTACTTTAAGAAAACATTCTCTATTTGTCTTAGTATTTTATTTCTTATTTGTTCAAACTCTTATTAAATAATGTTTCTTTAAATATAATACCTAAATGTTTTGTAATAACTCTAAACTGAATAAACTGACAGTTCACAAGTTGTTTATCAATTATTGCAATTGTTTTTCACAGCACACTTACTAAATAGATGAACATTTATTTATTTACAATAGCCTGCATCGATTCAATAATTTGCATTTTCTCTAAAACGGTTAGCCCTATCGAGATGTACCATAAGAGCATTTTTACGTAGATATCTCTGAAATACCATATTCTAAAATCAAAATGTCAAAAAAATTACCATTTAGAAAATGGAGTTATTTTTACCCTTAACTCCTCCCGTATGATACGCCTCTGATTAAAATTATGAAATTCTGAATTCAGAATCAGATTCAGCGTCAAAAGTTTACCCATCGTACCTAATTTCGTAATTTTGTTATGAATGGTTTCAATAATATCGAGGGAAAACCGTCTTCAGGGTGCCCCATGCAAAGGAGCGTAGCTCCCTTAGAAAGCATTTCCGGACCCATGTTCACATGACATTTTCATTCTATTTTTCGGAGTACTATTCGTGGTTAAAGTTTGTTAACATACTTAATTAACACCCTGTATTTTATCTCATGTCTTCTTGTCGCCTACCACTGCAGTTTTCATATTGAACGTTTATGCAAAGTAAGTTCCTAACTAGTTCATCACACTACGAAAAACGTTTCCCCTTAAGGCATAGATTTCATGTGCAATTCAATCAGTATTACTGGAACAATGAATGCAAAGTACACAGTGATAATTCAATAAGTTTCTCGAATATACCACGTCAGGGTTTGGGTACACTTACAGCCTTCCAATGAATAATTTAATCGTTTCCTGATTCCTCAACTGTTTCTACTTCTGACACTGTAATATAGCTGGAAATCTGTTTCAACCTATATTGGAGTGAATTACGGTATTCCTGGATGCTATAACGTTCAACAGAAATTATATGCTGTTTTTTGTTCTTAGTCATAAGCGATAATATTACTATGCTCACGAAAATTTTGGACTTAGAGATAATACATGTTTCACCACTGTACTGATTTTGATCAGTAAAATTATACTGATACGTAGTAGTTAATGAATTTCATCCAAAATCGGTGTATTGACTGCTCTTACATGGTTTAATCATCGTGTGTTGTACTGTGTTTGCATGTCTCTGGTGATAAAATTGGAGGGCTTTTTACTCTAATTTTAGTTTAGTTGTAGTACCTGGTATCGTTACTGTCAAAGTTTAGTATAGTTGTAGTACCTGGTATCGTTACTGTCAAAGCGTCATTCATTGGGTTTATTGATCAGGAAGCTTCCGTTGAATGTCCTGGAGTCTGATCTTCAACACGTGGTTTAGATCTTCGTATTTCTAGGAAATACTGCAATGTTAGACGGTCTCAGAATCGTGTAGCTGAAGCAGTAAGTAAATGCATTCTTGTCCCTTCATACCCTCTAGTAACTTGTTCTCATAGGAACAGGGTAGTAGAGGTAGATAGATACAGGGTAAAAGCCTGTACTGGTAGAATTTATGTTCATGACGTGATATGCGATGGGAGGTATGACTGAGGTAGAGTTTCCAATTGGGATAGGAAATATATGTAAATATGAAATTATCTGTTGAAAAAAAGATGTTTGACAAGGCAATATTATGGAAATCATGACCTCGTTTTCAGAAATCCAGAATTAGATTCTGAAGCACAATAAAGCTTCTTCAGAAAAGTTGAGGAAATATATTAGGTGAAAATTGGTACAATGTTATAATTTCATCAGATGGTGCATTCTTCGTGGTCAATGTCTGCATCCTAGTGTTCAACTACATGTTCTTACCACCAAACAATCCCTTGTCATTATACGGACGAAACTTTAGTCTATCCAATACTGTATCACCAACGATTGGTTCAGATGAGCAGGTGAAATACAACTTTCAGAGATTACCTGAAAGTTATACAACATAGCCGCAATAGTTGTCAACTGCGGCGGTCTAGCATAGCACTTCAAACCTAATAAAACGGTGAGGTGCATCTCTCGGACGCAGTTAATCGAAGTCACAATGGGCGACCATCAAGCCGGGATGCCTTTGACGACTGCATTGTTACAAACAAATTCTACCAACAACCGGGATATAATCGCCGCTTCGGCTTCGGCGATTTCAATATGCTGCCGCTGCCGGTTTAGAAATTTCATTAAGCAGATTCCGCAGTAGAGCAAGCGAGACAGGCGGCAGGATAGAACATCTTGAAGGTCATCTGCGCCAAGCCACTTTCCGCAGGCTTACGTTTAATTAGTCAGCAATTATTTGGCAGATTAAATTGCGACCGCTATCGACACCGCACCACAATTCTGCATCGGATGCTTTCGCTTTGTGTGTCTGTATTAATATATTAAATTTGAGTTGTTGAGTTTAGTGGTTGTTAAATCACAGATAGATGTTTATATAGTTTGGACATGCCGGACCACATTTTCCACAAGACAATAAGTACGAGGAAATATGCAGAGGAAATGGAACCACAAAAGGACAAAGCTTTTCATTATCAAAAGTTTGATTTCGGACTTCCATTGTCTATAAAATTTTGAGTGTCACGACGTTTCGATTGATGTACTATCTTCAATCAATTAATGTGGTAAAATCTATGTTGGAGAAACAAAAAGACCACTGGAAGTAAGAATCAGAGAACATCGTCTCAACACCCAGCGAGCAGAGACAGGAAAATCTGGAATAGCTGACCACGCATGGACGGAGCACCATAAAATAGCTTGGGACGACGCTAAGGTTATTGCCAAGGAACCGCATTGGTATCGAAGGAAATTCAAGGAGGTGGCATTCATCACCAACAACCACAAAGTGTACAGCAAACCCAGCGTAGACATTAAACCAATCTGGCAGCCACTCATAAAGAAGATCAGTAGACTACGACTGGATCAAACAACAAACAATGACCGACAAACAGCGACGTCAGCAGACCGGAATACCGCGCATCGGGAACCAATCAGAACAGACCGCGCACAACGACACGTCACCGGACGGGATATAAATAGGCATGAAAGGAACGTGTTCGCCAGTTCACCTGAAGACGATTGAAGATAGTACATCAATCGAAACGTCGTGACACTCAAAATTTTATAGACAATGGAAGTCCGGAATCAAACTTTTGATAAATCCACCTTGTCTGCAAGTTTCAAACGACAGCTTTTCACTATGTTTATTTACTAAATTTTGTCGACCGAGTCGAGATATGAACAAATAGTGATGATACGATAATTTACAGGCTTAAAATTAATTATTGGAAGACTATTTGTATAACTATATACATGCAGAAGGTAACAATTTTGAGATAAATTCCGTCTTTATGAAGTCTAGTTAAAAAAATTTAATTAATGTTCTCTAAAACTACAACTAGACCATGTGATTTTCTCCTGGTTTTTTCGCTACAGAGGCGCTGTAAATTTTTACCAGAGGGGAACCAACTTCCCGGCATTATGAGCTCGTTGTACTGATGACTATTTATGTTTGCCTTGTGGAGTAGGAGTAATAGATGTTCTGGTCAATACAACTTTTTGGAGAAGAAGACTGCTTCCAACCTTTGGGAAGCCGACATAGCAAAGCCAGCACATTGGGGCATTTTATCGTAGGTATAAATCCTGAAGAGCCTGAAATATGAATCGAGTTTTGGGCGTTCCTTTCCTCCACGCCTGGCAGCTTAGAATTCTATTGCCAAAATAATTGTCTGAATCTTCTTTGCGAAGTAATCTCCATAATTAGCTCCGTTGATCTTGTTAACATGTTGATCCGTGAATACATATCCATATTCATCTCCCACCACAAATAAAGATAATTAATCGTATTTCATTCTCAAGAGACGTTATTTCTTTGAGTGAACCCAAAATACTGCTCAATCTCGTTTTTCATTCTGTGCTACTATGTTATTCAACTTGGTTCTTCGGAAGCCTCGATTATATAGCTGAAGGGCTATAAACTTACAGGCTTTTTAGCCCATAGCTCTATCATTTTCTATTACAAGACAGATTCTATCTGTACTCCAAGAAAAATATCGGCGACAGCTTCTAAACCATGATTTCAAAGCTCTTTTTCTTATAGTCTCGCCAGATATAAATGAAGGAGAAATCTTTGAAATATATGAAATGGCCAAAGACCTCATGTTATCTAACTTCGTTAGCTCTAATTTCAGTTTCCACCACCAACAATTATCGTCAATTTCTCTGATTCCATGAGATACTTTGCCAAAACTTTTAATTAGTTATGATATCTTTCTGTGATCAGTCGTCTGAAAATATCTCTCGCTTTGCTGGCAATAGACGATTTCTGGATTTAATAGGAATTTCATTCGAAAGTTGCTACTCAACGTTCCACAGCATTACTTTATTAAAATAGGTCAAGGTGGACTCAGATTACACTGCGAAAAACATTACTGATCTACTAATATAAAAAAGCTCAGAATGAAAAATCAAGATGAGATTTTACATTTCTCCTAAGCACTGTCACCACAGTATCAAAAAATGTGCCAAAATAAAAGCTGAAGATGTAAGAAGATAGTAATGTAATATTTGAGCTATAGCTTTCAGGTGCGTAATATTTACATGGATAAGTGATGCAACTTGTCTCACGGATTACCAAAAACATAGTAAATGCCTTGATAGATACTCCTATTAAAGAGCGATGTACCATTACAACGCACTAAAAGCTGGAAGATTTTTCAGCCCCAAAAATACGGTTCCTGAAATTTATGAAGCACAGGAAGATCTACATCGAAAGAGGGAATCAAAGACACAGCTTTAAGTAAGGAAAATCCAGGTCTCAATCCGCTCCAAATGGATACTGCTGATGCCTTTTACACTTTCTAAAATGAAGCATTATCTGTCGGTCATCTGCCAAGTATCCCATTAAGGCGGTTATCTCATTATGGTAAATGACGTAAGGTCACCCAGGAAGTAGAACGAGGGTCTTGTCCTCCTCCCAGCACTTCTGACAGATTGGGTCTTTGACCACTCCTATGAGTGTCAGACGCCTGTCCAATCTGCAGTGACCTGTGAGGATCCCTACTAATTATTACAACTTTCTTCTCTCTTCATAGGGCCATCAATAATCTATGACCAATATTTGATTACCCTCCGTTCTAAAGTATTGAAATCTCATCGTTCGATTCGATGTCAAATCCTTCCGTTGCATGTATTAGCAGCCCTATAATCCGATGTAAGTCGCGAAATACTCACATCCACCAAAATGTCTGTTCTCGACGTCTAGATAATTGGTTTGAAGTTCTGCGATCTGCAAAACGAGCGCCAGTTAGAATCAAATACATATATTGAATAATACTGGACAACAAACCCATTCGAATAAATTGTTGAGATGATCCGCTGCATTGCGGGTGCTGGTTAAAAGTAGTAGTAGTAGTAGTTACCAGTCCAGGTAACAGAAACATGCTGTGATCTTCAGTGACCTTTGACAGTACAATGTTTGATGTCATTTCACAAAGGGCTTATATGATTGGTCAATCCATTCGTTATATGTATCTCCGATGTTGATGATATACACCCTTATTAATTCAGTTTTCAGTGTTCCAATTTGTGTATAAGCTTTCCATTCTTTGAAATATTATTCATTTCGCCACATATTCGATCATTATAACGAAATATTTAAAGCTTACGTCTATTTTTAATCTGTATGCCCTATATTTTCATCCAGCGTATAGCTGTGCAGTTACATATTGATCAGCTAATAAGGGTGCTTATATAATACAAATTTCCTTATTTTTTAATTTGGCCTGAATATTACCAGAGAAAGAGTCGTAAAATATTCTTCTAAATTGTATTGATAACGTATTCTCCCACCTCTTTGTGTCTGTATGGCTTAAGCTCAACATCAATCGATTTAATAAGGCAGCTAAGGCAGTCAAAATTTTAATTCATTGCAGTATATCATAGTAGGTTGTGACATAATATCCATCTCTACAATACTTAGAAACAAATGTGTGGTCTCACAGCTGAATACAGCACACTTGGATGTATATATCTCCTACATAAATCCCTATAAGCCACCGCAGCAATTCTACATTTTTTACGCTTGTTAGTTCGGTTGGGTGTGAGCAGAGGAGAGACAAGTTGGCAGAGTGAGAAGTGCCTTTTGGGGTCAAAGAGGATTATGTCTGATAGAGAGTGCAAGTAGTCCCGGATTTACCTCCACAAGCGGGAACTGGGAAGCGGTGGAATTCCGGTGTAGATATATATGGAAGCACGTGCCTAATACGACAGTGCTCCCACGCTACTGATGCTGCTCCCTTACTACGAATTATTCTCTATCCTCCTGGCTGATAACATTGGCGTGCTGGAAGGTGGGGCGGTGATTGAAGAATATTACTTACCTCAATGGTTATTGAAAAAAATCTTTTATTCTGATTCTTGAAGTTGAATAGGAATAACATCAATTTTTGTGGATTAACTAAATAAATTTCCTTGTGCTTAAGAAAACTTTGTTTTGATTTTTAAATAAATGTAAGGTATACATTCATGAGATTCATTCATATGGAAAAGCCAGCATGCTGTTATCATTTTATAACGTAGGTTATTCTTACTCGTAAAACATGTTCAGTTATTTTATCAATAGTACCAACATTCATTTGCTCATTTTGGGAAAGGTCGGATTACGCAATGCGTGGCACCCAATCAACTTAGCTCCATTTTTGCTTGATTTGTTCAAAGTTGTTAATGGAACATATCCTAAATATTCAGTAACATTTATCTTCATCATTCATCTGAAGCAGCTATCCCACAGAAATACAATCCCTAACTGCCTACATACCAGAAAGTTTGTTAATGGAGCCGTAAAGCAGCAGCAGTCTTAACAAAACTAACAATTCGAGAGCTTTAATCACTTTTCGTACCGGAAAGACTGCGAGTGCTGCCGGTCCAAACGAATCTCTCTCAGAGCTCATTTTAATACCAGGTAGACGACAATATGCAGGG
Organism: Bruchidius siliquastri; assembly: GCA_949316355.1. NCBI lineage: Eukaryota > Metazoa > Arthropoda > Insecta > Coleoptera > Chrysomelidae > Bruchidius > Bruchidius siliquastri. The sequence goes on along the minus strand of OX438532.1, from coordinate 3,848,018 downwards.
AAATGAAGGCTTGAGGAAACAAACGGATCCTCTCGAATGTCATCTCGTTCTGTTTGTCTTTCCTTTCTCGGCTTTTAATATCCAATATACCGAAAATCGTCAGTCGAGGAAGTACAAACTTGTAACAGTGCCGTAGTTGTGATTAAGTCTTTAGGGACTTCTTTCAGTAGCAGCATTTATCAAACAGCAAATATATTAAACAGAAAACAAAGTCAAGGAGTATTGAAGCTCCAGGTTTTGTTGGAATACGTGTAACCCTCTCCCTTGCCCTCAATTTTTTTCAAGATTCGCTCTTGATATATGTTATAACAAACCACATTTTAGATTTTTGCACATGCATGTCTGATGCATAGTGAAGAGCATACACTGAACACTTTATGTTATATTCATATTTTAATGAAATCATCTAGGTTCTCATCATATGTTTTGAGTGATCATAATTTCTGCGCATATATTCCATCGAACTATATGACCGTAATGTCATTTTCTTAACGAGAAGGAGGTTTATTATTTAGTACTAGCCCACGTAATTAGGACAGATATCTTGATAGACATCCAACAAATCTGAAAACAATGTCATACGTTCTGCATCGTCACATCCACCATAATTGTAAAAGTAATCTATTAGTCGCTGGTGCACTTAGATATAATATAACTTATGGGTATGTAAAAAATGCATATGCTTCAATTAGGCGATATTTGAGCAATAACTATCATAGATAATGCTTCGTTCCAAAATGTATCTTTCTATAGGCCATAAGATGATCTACGTGGTTTGGTATTGCATTCGCTCCTAATTCCATTCATTCGCCCCTTTGTCCGTGTGAATCCGCCCCTGGAAACCCAGCAAGCTATTTGATCCGGTGCACCGGGGAGCAAACTTGATTTCTATTATTAAAAGTATATTGACAATAGAGACGAAATACCAAACATATAGTTTCTACCTTCGGGGTGACATGGCAGCAGAGCTGGATATAATGCGCTCAGATATCAATATAAATAACAGTAAAATATTTATTCCTTTATAATTACGTCACAAATTCATAAAAGAATTCTTTCTGATTGAAATTGTGCTACTACAATGCAAAGGTTCGCACACAAATTTAATCAAAGTCGTAGACGGATCAGATTAAATAAGTATATCTGCAATCCAAATGGTATTTCTTCTCTGGTACTCCTTGTTATGTGAACAAAATACTTTTCATGTCAAAGGTTCGTCAAATGATTGCATAGCTTAAAAATGTTTTGACCTAGTGTTATGTTGGAGATGCTGCAATGCAGTTTTTAAAAACGAAAATGATCCTCAGAGGACAGTAAAGTTACATTTTTCTCACACTAGCCACTAATTCAAGCGCACATTTGACTGATGAAAAAACTTTCCTGATACAGTTTACGATATGTGATTTTAATTAGGTGTGATTGTTTAAAAGTTTGATTTCCGACTTCCATTGTTTATAAAATTTGTTGAGTATCACGACGTTTCGATTGATATGCAATCTTCAATAGTCTTCAGGTGTCTTCAGTCACCTTGTTTACAAATTTCAAGCAACAAGGTGTGATTGATGTCGGCAGACGGCTTTATACATATTTATTCGTACGGCAGCTTCATATGTAATGTGCAACCTTAAGTAATGCTTTTACACTAGGGATTACCCTAGCATGTCCTTGTTAGTAAAACAATACCATACGAAAACGTTCCACATTGTACTTAGCCTAATACTTTTCCCGCTGTACGATTTTGAACAATAGTGTACTCAGTGCACCTGTACCTAGAATTAACGAGGTAAAAATTGAAAATTGTGACAAACACCCGTGCAATTTTTATACAGAATCATTAGGAACATATGGCGGAGATTTGCTTTGACGTTTAATAAATGATTTCCATGGGTAACATATGAAAGTGATGAATAATCAGTGGGTCAGTTGGGAAACAATCAGTGTTGGATAGCTGAGGGCAGGGAAGGGTTGAAAGAGCTATAAACTATCACCTCTCGAGATCAGACTTGTGGAACGATACAGATGAGCATATCAGCGTATCTCTTATATATAGCAAGACCTGCAAGGTAATTTATATTTTGGGGAATGGCGATCAATGCTAGAAACCCAATGATGAATTACTATGTGAAACAAAATATTAATACTTGGGAAATGACAGGAGTATTTGTCAAATGCTTGTAAAACATTACATGAAATGACAAAAAATGCTGAAAAAACCTACGATTCTCATTAATTATCGAATAATCTCCATTACAGTGAATCATCATTATATTCGAAAAATATACAAATAATTTCCATATGGCAACTAACATACATACTAAACTCATTTTTATATGTATTTGTTCAATTAATAGCTGCTCAACTGCAACGTATATATTTACCGTTCTGAATTTAATCAGGAATATTTCTATATGCAGGGCCATTTTTCCATTAAATCCTAGAACTTAGTAGCAGGCAGCAATGTTATTTAAAAAGAGATTTGGATATTTAACCTCTTTTCCTTGGCACATACATCACTGCTTGGTTGAAAATGAGGTGTACCTATATAACTAGTAAGGGTTATCACAGTGAACAGATAATAATAGTTAAAGCAATCGAATATTTAGTTGGATAATATGGTATTGAACTAATAAGTATCTCAGATAGGTATGATATCTTATACATGGAAAAAGTTTTCAATGCAGAAGTAGCCTCGAATTATTATCAGTAACATACTGTCCTATATTTTGTTCACAAACCCACAAAGCATGTATAAACATGTATGTGATTTTAATTTCTATCAACTATGTACTTATTCATACAGTTAATGTTTCCATTGAACTGTGCGAACTTTACATGATCTTTTATAAATTGAATAATCTAAATTCCTTCGCGCATTCCAATTTTTTGAATAACTCTCATGTATATTGACACAAGCAAAAAATTTGTAACGCCTTACGCGCTCCAAATGTTTATTATTTTTTGGAATGAATTTGTTAAATATTATTAAATAACGTTGAAGATGTATGAACGTAATTTGTTTGGACTGTAAAGCAATGTCAATAAACTTCATTTTCTTATGACTGTCATATAAATATTGAGCATTTATTCAGCTTATACATCCATCAATTGTTATATTGAGCAAATTCAACCCAAACTCTAACAAAATAAAGATGATGTGGTTTAGAGCAACATATCTAGTAAATCAACATTGAAGTACCGAATTACCAAAACGGTTGAAAAAATATAAAGAAATAGTTACTGTAAAACGTATTAATCAGTATCGCGCCATCAACTCTTGATTATTTATGCCCTATGCCTTATGTTTACTTGCCTTTTTGAGTATTTACACAGTACCGATTACAATATGCACGGCAACTCACAGTTGGAGCACATGTTGAAACTAGAGAGTCACTGCGATCTACGCAGCTCAGTTGTTTATTGTACTCCTCACTCAATATATTCAATATGTCCCCACCCCGTCCTGAAAATTTTAGATGCCGCCATTGAAGTCCGGCTGGGGCACTAAACGAACGGGGTGAAATGCATTTACAGCGAGAAATCAATTACAACATAGTAATTACTGGTACTCAACTATTATTTATATTTGTAGTGTATTTCGTCGGGCGCCATAGTTCAACGGCTCAGATACCTGCGTCAGTCGACCTTTTATAATTTATCGTGGTCATGTAGGTATTATATTATGATGTGTAGAAGGGATATTTTCTGGACCGAAACTGACAAGGTATTATTATTATTATTATTGCTATTATTATACATATATGTTTAATCGGATATTCAAGGATCAGCTGATATAACAAATTATTGAACTAAGGTACTACGTCACGAATTATGTGACCATTACACCAGGTTTCACAAACAAAAATCTTAGATGTGTGGTGAGCTTCGCTATTATACTTTTAGAGTTATCCTAGTGTCAATTGATCAGTCGAGTTTTAAATTACTCTTATGGTAAGGGCGAAGAATCTTTGTAGTCTTTAAAAGTCGAATTGGTGATGGTAGGATGGCACTAAGCCGACATTGTGGTCTATACACTTACATATCAGCAATACGGGTGTTGCTCAATCATGAGTTTAGTATTAAATTCGTATGCTCTGCAATAGTCACTTTTCAAACTGGTACCACTAAGGGAGAACTTCAGACTCACCCTACATGATGTGTTTTATAAATTTGAACGCGTTGCGGTTATTGGAATGAAGATATATCAAAGTTTACCCAATACAAACATTCAATTAGCGTATGTTTTGTGAAGAATCGGAAGTATTTGGTGTTGAATAATAATAATATGTATCATACAATACACGATTATAGGCAGTTCCTAAAATTTTCTTCATATCTGCTTTTATATACTAAAATCAAAAGTAATTGATAGGCAATGAAGCGTCTGAGTAATAGTATTTTCTGTTCTTTATCATTTTCGTTACGGGATTGCAACATTGTACACTAAACCAGGCAATAATTTATGAAACAACATTTATATATAAGAGGCAATGAATGGAGCTCCCAAATTCTAGATAGGCGTTCCGTGCTGAGTGATACGAAAGTATTTATTTTTATATCGATACTGCTGACATACAAAAATGATACTTTTCTAAATGCACTAAATATAATCCAACGATGGCAGTAGAAAAGTCACACTTATAATCGGTTGCGATTAAAGCCAGTTTAGCATAATAAAATCATTTTCATCCCACGTTCTAAGAATAGATACTGATATTATCCATATATTGTGAAATACTAGTTCAAAATGCATATAAACACTAATGTAACGCTCTATACTATATCTGTAGGAATAGAATCCCCACATCATTTTCAGGCAGACAAGTATATACATACAACATATAATAGTTTAAAATGGAACTAACTTTATTACTTATCTGCAAGCGCCCGCTTCAAGGCATTCCAAGTGTTGGGACCTTTGACTTCGTAAGTTGCCAATGGGCGACACTTGGAGATAAGTGTTGTTGTTGCTATCACACCCTTAACTGGGTTACGTATATATTACTCTCTATAGTTGGACTGCCAGGCTATACCGACAAGTCTAGGCTAAAGACGAAATATGCATGTCTATATCAGGTCTGCTGCATAGTTGAGAGCATACACTTAAGAACTAGCTGTGTCATGTAACAAGAATAAATTGCTACGCACGTCTTTGTTTCAGAACTCCGGAATTCAACCTTCCACATTCTCTGCATTGTCCTGATTGCTTCCACTATACTACCATATATTATATAAAATATACCATTCCCTTAAACTGATCAATGGCGGAACGTATGTCAAAATAGAAACTGACCAATAAAGCTAACCTGGTGTCGTTTTCTCCCAAGTACAGAAAATACTATTCCCCTCTTCCACTATTTTATTGAGTATCGCTATTAATGAGAACAGCTAATCCATCATTACTGTCGACGTTGCTATAGTTTCTGACTGACCACAGGCATCTTGCAACTTGAACATAAAAGTCAATAGTTCGAGCAGTCACGTCTAGTCCGCTCAGTAGTCAGTCACCTACAATTTCATTATTTCCTGAAGCATTTCCTGCAAAGTAAACAAAATTAATCAATTAATTATCTTCCTGAAGGTGAACAGTTCACCTTTTTGGCAATCAAAAGTATTTGTTGTGTGGACAAAGCTATTCGGAGACGTAGAATCTTCTTGAGGTAACATGATTTATTTTTCGTGTATTTACTGTGAAATTACAGTTGGCCCTGGTGTTATTAGGGCACGATTGAAAATACCACCATGGTAAAATCACCAGTCAGTATTTCAAAGACGTTCTGATCTGAGCCATGAAGTTTATCAGTAGCAGTTCTGGTGAATTCAATATTTTAACTCACTCCTGATCTCTGGATTATTGCATATGTATGGACAGGTTTCCCAAAAAGCATACCTTTCGTATCTCTTACTGCTAGTAACAGGGGTGTCGTCGCCGTATCCGCAGCCGTGGGTGGAAATCGTCTAGGCGTGTGCTGGTAGCACTGGTTTGACAATTCAGGGGACTTCGCGCTACGTTTGTCCATCGATTACCAGCCAGTAGGATGGCATGGCATGGCGTGGCGGAAAATCAGGGATAATTTTCCGATTTCACGCTCGACCAGCCCAGATATATTTGCAGATAAATAGCTTTGCCAGATTTTCATTTTATTATAAAAGTTAATTTTCGGGTTGGATCAACCATGTCGGAAAAGATGGGGGGCGAAAGCCGGAAGTTGGATAAGTGACGACGTAACATAAAGTTGGATTTACTAACAGGATAGAGTGGTGCATTAATGGTAGTACTGAAACTTATGAAGGTGATTATCATATAGGAGACCAGCTAACCAACTTAAATTACTTATTTCTTAAATATATTAACGCAAATGTTGGGTATAACTTTTATTTTGTTGATGTGCAGTCACCAAGCGTTCCTTCAGATTGTACATACCATTTTTCAGCATTTCTAGTTGAATTACAGCAATATAGGTTCTATCAATTCATCCAACTTAATAGTAGTAGTAGTGAAAATTATCTTAAACTAAGGGCAGTAGTTAAAATTGCTGTCTCCTAAGGAAATATTCCCTGAATTCGTATTTTTGTTCTTATTATAAGCATTTTCAGTGACACAGAGCCGTCCTTGAACACTTGTGAAGTGTGAGAGCCGTTCATTTCAGCGATGCACGTCGATTCAACGCCGTCAAATTGAGTCGCTTAAACTAACCTCCGACTGACCGCCCTCAGTGACCGGTCATGAAATGCTAACGAAGATGATTAGCTCGTTCGGCTTCAACGCCCTTGGCGTCTGTCTGTATGTTACTGTGTGTGTACAACTGTGCATAGACCTTCAGTGGCAGCGTCGTGCATCCACCTTTTGAAGCAATATCCATTGATGTGTCCTTTCTGTCGCTGCTATGAAAGCCTTTTGTAACAAGACCTTCGTCCAAGACTCCTGGAACTGACTCCTTATCTCAACTAGAACCGGAATCATCTGGTTGGCAAATGTTTGGCCTGCTATTGACATTTCTAAAAAGATTCCCTCGAACCCTTGGATGCGTTGACAGGGGTGGACTAAGAACAAATTGGTAATCAAATTCGGAACAAGATTAAGAACTGGTTACTCGTTCTGTTACACTTTAAAGAATATTAATAATAAAATTCCGAGATATTACGAAGATGTTTGGGCTTTTTCTCTAATTACTTGGCCTACACTGCAATTATTCTTATAAATCAAACAGCATGGTTTGACTAAGATCCCACGGGATGTCCTTCCCCAAGTTTCATCATAAGTACTGAGATTATAAGTTACCGATTTTGCGACAGAATGACCGACAAACAGGCAAACATCCAAACCTACCAACTTTTGCATCATAAATTCAATCTAACAAAATATTTTCCGCTTCTCTCTGCATACACTTTTTAACTAGGGTTTTCATTATCGTTTAAGGTAAAACGCGGAATGTGACGACATGAATTTTTCTAAGCAGCAACCCCTATTTTCGACTACAGTACAAGCACAAATGTCCGTTTTCATATACACCGTAAACGATGAAATTAATTATTGATAATGAGTTGAATAATCAAATAATTTGCCTACGGAGTGAAAAAATATGCTCACCTAATAACATACTTTGGAAAATATATTTTGGTTGTACAGCTTTAGTCATAATGTTTGTATACTTTCAGTATTCATTTCAATTTAATTTGGCTATCGAGTTCAGGCACATAGTCTCATTATTTTCTCTCAATTTATTAATAACCGATTTTAGCAATGTGTTTATAAAAAATGTTGCTTCATGTAGTTCAATAAAAGATGAATGTAGACTGTAGATGCTCTTACTTGGTGAAATTCTTCCATCATGCAGATAAAATACTTGTTTTAAGTACACAATTATTTTATCTGCATAAGGTGAAGCTGTTTAAAAAATATGTATGACTTCGAATAACATATAGTGGTGACGCCACCAGAGCATAAGCTATGTCTAAGATACAGAATAAAAATTATCTCTATCTAATTGTCATCCTTTCATCATTTAATTCACTTATAATATATTTTACTGTCATGTGTTGAAAATTACAGGACTTTCATATGGTGCAATGAAAAATAGATGATTTAAAGTAAAATGTTTATGACGTCGTACCTAAGGCGGTGACGAAGTTAGCACTGAAAAAGTTCTACAAAAGGAGCGTTTTCTTTTTGTTTGTTGGACTAAAATTTGATTTAGGATATTTGAAATTTTCGTTACGTAAAAGCAGGACATGGCAGAAAAAGAGGTAGGCATACTTAACTATCAGCCTACTGGACAAGCAAGTGAAGGCAAAAGAGGAAACATGTACTGTCACTAGTCTGACATTTTCTATGTAACGCTCATGTTGCGCCTACTTGTATGTGTGCAGTATGAGTTAGTAACGACGCTGACGCCTGGCCGTAGGCAGGCGTCGGTCGGCGTCGCAACAGTTTTAATCCTCCATTCGCATGCAAATAGGCTTTATTGCTGCTGCTGGTGCCAGTGTCTAGTTTATTAGCCGCACTGAACGAGGGTTAACGGCATTCGCACCAGCTAGTCACCGTTGTACATGTTATGGTTTGGGCTGGAGATATACATAATTACGTTGACAACTTACCATGGCATATACGCAAAATTGTTTAAGCGTTGAGATGGCTTCTGTTGATTACATATCTTTTGGCCGCTTCTGATCATCCTGGTCGCATCTGGGCTTCTTATATGAACAATTTCTATTTTTGTACCTCAGCAGTCACGACGGTGTACCTTGGCTGCTCATTTACCGTGGATATCATACAGATATTAGAGAGTTCAATTATACAACTTTTTAGCTATTCCCATAGGAACAGAAAAGGTATTACTTGGTAGACTGCAAGCCATGGCATATACACAAAATTGTTAATATCTTAAAATGGTTTCCGTTAAGTAGAAATTTTTGCCTACTTTTGAACATGCTTGTCGTAAAAGTGTTCTCACCACCAAATTACTGAATAACGTGCTATGGCTTGGGCTGAATATTTTTTTTTTATACCCAGGCAAACCCTAAACTAATTTAGCGTAACTGCTATGGAAACGCCACTGGGCGAGGAAAAGAATTGTAATCGCGGAAAGTGTCGAAAGCAAGAAATTGTCTTCTTGATGTTTAATTAAATGAATGTGACTTAAGTTTAGGTTACTACATTTTTACTGAATATTGATAAGGCTTCTAAGTAAGGGCGTCAATTAGGTTGTGGATCTCAGAGCTGTTCATTCACGAAGTCCTGAAAATATTGGAAATGTTTGAGAATTTTTACATTTTGGGAATGTGTAGGATCATAACAAAATTGGTGTTCAATACAGTCCATGTATATGGTACCCATTACAGCATATTAATGAAAATTCATGTTAAATCCTAGAAGAAAATCCAACGAATTTTCGCATTCGTATCTGTGGTAACCCTATAACAGTTTCGTCAGCAGCGCTATCGCCTGAATGCCCTCTCTAAAATCCACCGTCAAACTTATGAAACTTTCAACTCATGCACGCGGTTGTTATTGCAGCTGAAGTGGCTCTGGGGGCTGCGCCGCAAATCGCGAGTACACTTTATTTTTGCTGTTTGCCAATAATGCGCTCAGCGCGGCGGAATGCATTGCGAGCAAATTAAAAATTTCATTTGCCGCTTTTTCCAATTACTACGAGTCAGTTGTCGAACAAAGACTGCTCACCAGCTCAGGTAATTAACGAAGAAAGTTGGAAAGCTTTCATGGCCGGTCTTTTTACCTGTTTCTGGTTTTGTATACAACATTTTGTGTTCATGAAGAGGCTGGTATGGCTGGATCCGAAACTCAGAGAAACTGTGCTTTTGATGTACCTTCCTATAACCCATTCAAACTGTAGAAATAGATATGTTTCCTGGATAATCCATTGCCATCAAACAGACTTTCAGATCAACAGTCATCTCCAAGCGTCGCGCACTATGGCGCTGACCAATGGCAACTTACGAAGTCAAAGGTCCTAACACTTGGACTGCTTTGGAGCGGCGACAGATTACCCCACGACATCCGTCAACAAGGGTGAACTGATTGACAGTAACATCCCTTGTCTTCGTACGCGACGCTTTGGAGATGACTGTTGATGACTGGTAATGTTATTTAAGAAGCAAGAAACAATAATAGTAGTTAATACCATAAACTTAACTAGATATCTGCGTACGTTATCAGCAGAGAAAATGTGTTGTGACAATAGAACAGATAACTTAATATAGTAGGCCACACAGGCTAAAGTTTGGAAGTACAGTGAAAATGCCATCAACTTTAATATGCATTTTAAAATTGGGTAACAGTCACCTATTCTCAGCGAGGCATAGAAAATAATGTTTTTCTTATGAAGCTCGATATGCAAAGGTTGGAAGCTTAGGAGGGATTTTGCGGGGCTGCTGTTTTTTGCAAACTGCTCAATGATCTAATTGATTGTACAGAGATTTAGGCATCTAGCTTCAGTAATAAATCAAGCTTAATTCAAATCATTTGATATATTATATTTGAATTGCTGTGTAAAGGGTCTTTGTACTGTTGGCCAATAAAATCTTCATTATTATTGTTATTATTATTATTATGTACAGAGGCCACATTTTTGAGTGACGTTGTCGATAAAGAACTTCCCGATGTAATGGACATTCAGGTATCAAAGTACAGAGAAAGCTATCGTTTAGCATCCATAGCTGAAGTACTCGTCGGTGACTATAAAGGTGATCCATAACACCCTTACCTGTATGCCATACTTAGCCAGTTTTGCAGGCTTTGACCCGACCACATGGTTATTCTGCTAGTTATGGTCATCAGATCCTTAGATAGGGTGAGCTGTTTTCTGCTCTAGCGACGACGCACGTGAAATGCGCTACCGGGGAGCCTGTTCCTCCTTGTTCTACAGCGTTTCAAGGTGATACAACATAATATATTATTCCATAAACGTTGACTTGAAATTACTATAAATCCTCTTTGCAAAAGTATTAAATTTTGTTTTTCGCTTAATTAGGTTATTATTCTAATTGACACTTTATCGTACTACCTTCAACATAATTATACTACTTGTCATGAAAATTGCCTCGTCTAGAAGAGATGTATCTAACGTTACGTTTTCTGGAGTGGGGCACTGCGTCCCAAGCATCTTGTATTACATTCCGCAACTCTGATAAAATAGACGGTGGGTTAAGCGATCTACCTAGGCTTTGCGATACCATGTCCCATACTTGTTTTACGGCGTTCAAAAGCCATTGATAATATAATAAAAAGCATATACATTATACATTCTAAGGGTGTGTCTTCCCATTATGAGGAGTTTCTGAACTTTCTGTATGTTACTTGACTCACAAGTGTCATGACTTATTGAACATATTGTATTATATAAAACTGGAAAATGCCGTTATGTTTTGATACATTCTTATAGGTCTTGACATTTTTTATTTGGTAAGTAGTATATAATATAATCAGATCAACTTTGTTCGCCCTTGATTTTTTTCCTGAATCGCGATTTCTTACCAGAATTACTGCCAGGGCATAGAACTTTTGAAACCACAATGGAAAATGACGTACCTGTTTTTCACGTGGACTTGATAATTAGACTAGAAATGCTGGTCATTCCTATGTTGGTAACTACTCAATTCCATATACTCACTTTAGCTGCAATTAATCTATGGTAGCCATGTTACTGTACGGTGTCACCAAATTGATACCAGACAGCTCTGAATATATTTCATAATTAAAACTGTTTCGCTTCGAAAATCAGTATTCTGGAATCAGCAGTAGTGGTTGCGGTTCTCTTCTACCCCTTCTGCTAACGTTGCCTTTTCATTTGAATAATAATTTAATTGGAAGGTTGTCGACTACGACATCTTGTCTACAGTCACCACTCGTTTGCCTACCCGTTTAAAATATATTAGTACGAGATGTAGTCGTGAATGTAATTTCAGAATTTCACAAAAGACAATCGGATAATCACGTAGTTTTCGGTAGACCGGTTGTGTAAAATAGTCTAGAAATAAGTGTAGGCATCGAACCTGCTGCTGTCCCACAATATTGACGTTTGATGTTCAAATGCCAAATCAACATGCACGCTTATATAAATAATTGTTCAATGCTGCCTTTTTCGAAGTAAGAAATGACAAAAATTAAATTTAAAAAATGTATATCAACATTGACGTTAAATGGACAAATAATTCTGAGATCATGTAGATTGTAGATGCTCTTACTTAGTGAAACTCTTCCATCATGATATTATATGCTCTGATACTCTGCGACGTAATACATCGTCCCTTCAGAAGAATAAGCTTATGAGATGAAGAACTCTACATACAATAGTCTAAACTCAACATAATTCTCATTCGCTACCCACAAATAAACCACAAAAAACCTGGATGAAATATTTGTAGTTCTTCTGAAGGTTCTCATAAAAAATTGGTTAGATTTTTCTCCGAAACATACTCATCCAAATTACGTCGGGTAAACATCTTTCGAATTAAGTATCTTGTAACAAGTTACGTAATGAAGACCTCACTTCAAACACTCGTTAAGCCCTTCATAACTGGTCATGGCATATCATCATAATATATTTGTTGAAGAATAGCAATTTTCTTCAATAATGTAAGAGTAGAGTTTAGATATGACTTTCGTCTGTTGAGCAAGTAGATTATTTTTCAATGAAAACACCGTGACTGTTCAAGTTCACAATTGTTGCGATTACTCGTAAAATACAATTAAATCATGTTTTCATTGGAATAATTCGCTAGTGTAATTTAGTTTCTAAACAGTCATTGTGGAGGCGACCCCCAGGTGTCTGTTCTCCCCCCAACGCTATTCTTGTCATACAATAACAAACTATTGGAAATTACCTCTGACTTACTTGTTGAATGGGAAATAGGGATCAGTTTGACAGGTAGAAGACTCACACAAATACCTTGACAAGGAAATCACTGCCACTGCCAAACAAAGGAAATTAAGGGACGACAAATGATCAAACGTTGTTGCACAACCTTGTAGTCAACACAGCTAGGTCGGCATCCCCGAAGTTGAGGGTTCTCTTCCGTTGCAGAAGATCATCTTCACCGGAAAATACGGTCAATCAACGCATTTTCTATTACAGAAGACCTGCAAAACCTGGGAAAGATGACTGACCTGTTCCTGTTGTATGAGTTATGCCATGCTGAATATTCGACCAGCTAATTTAATGGATAGTCATCAGGGCAACGAAAGCAACTCAACCTGATCGTTCAAAATTCTCAACATCTGGATCAAGTCCCGTCAATTCTTATTCATGATTCTTGAAGAACTTATAGGGATTTTATATCGTAATAGTTAGAATTAGCATTTTAATGTCAATGTGAATAGACGTGACCTCTGACAATGCTTCTTGAATGCGTAAATCTAGCAAAATGATTAACAAGTAAAGAAGCATATGATGTATGACCAGTTTCCTTTTATCTGAGAGCAAGTCAGGATTTAAAATTTATATTCATGCTTTTCCAATCAAGGGTAGTCGTTGTAGTATCTATTTTGTTTATGGAGCCTTGCGATTATCACAAGTTAGTCTTGAGAATGTTTTTCTCCAGGTAAGGACATCTACATTCTACAGTATTCACTACCTGGTCGTCTTCAAATAAAATTAATATCTTAGGTTTTTATACCTCTTAGGCTCATTGTTTGCAAATAATAATTTGACATAATTCTGAATCAAGCCTCCCTGTGTGTTAATCAGACAAGCAAAGTCTTCACTCCTTATAAACTTGAAAAATACAAATGTGCCCCAACCGGCAAATCCTGCTGTAACCATTAGCCTCTAAGTTGATTTCTCAGGGGGTCTCCTTGTTCTCCATTCTGCAAAACGGCTGAAATATCACCAAATTAAGACTAATTTCCCAACCTAAGTGCGCGCTAACAGAACGTCGCTTACAATTTGTAAGAAATATATTTCCCATTATTCCGCGCTTCCCGCTAGTGTGTAAATAAAAATTAAAACCCTTCGCAGTAATTGCGGGCTCTCGAGAAGGATGAAATGGGGTGTAACCTGATGCGCAGTAGCACTAAAGGATGGAGCGGTGTCTGTATCACTGTAAGTACTTTGGGTAAATATATTGTCTTTGTTGTTATGCAATCACACGCGGCTCTATGCTTGCAGGTATTCGAGGGTTTATCCGCATTCAGCGTATCTTCGACTACCTTTTGTAGACATCGTCTGATATTACATGTTAGCTGACTAATGGATAGATGCACAACAGCAGTCAAATCCCAGACACTGTAACAAAAAGAATTATATCGTCTGAACAGAATCTTCAATTCAAATTGGTTTCTCAATTAACCAAACATAACGCAACACAAAAATACTTTTAGAGATAAAACTTTCTAAATGCAAATACAGAATTATAAGAGATGGTAACTAAATTGAGCAGTATCTCAGATATCATAGAACATCACAAGAACATAAACTTGAACAAACTGAAAATATGTTACAATATACCTTTGTACTTATGTACACCTCCTTGCCTCACAAATCGTTTGTATTATTGCTTTTTGGACAGACTGGCAGGTTTTTTGGACATAAAATATACTTTTCTGAAAATCAACATGATTTCATAAACGGAAAATCTACAATTAAAGCTATTCACTCCCGTTTTTAACATTAATAGCAGTGTTGTGTCGCGACAAGGCAGTGCCCAGTTGGTGTATTTTGCGATCTCAGCAGGTCGTTCGACTGTGTCGTTCATAAAAACGTGCTCACTAAACTGCAGCATATTGGAATATATGACTTATTGTTGAATAGAAACTTTTATCAGAAGTATGAAACCACACCTATCGATCGCTCAAACAAGCAACAAAACAATTAATCAAAGAAAATCGTCTTCAACAATTTTCTCAACTTAGGCATGCTACAAGGCTCTATGTACGTAAATGTTCACACTCAAGCAACTACTTTGACAATTAAATCACATGCTGATCTATCAGCCGAGGAGATGGAGGGCAGGCAGGTTGCTGGGGAATTCTTTTGTTCGTGAATGTCATTTATCTTTTCGCTGCGCTTTTGGAACTAGATAGGCTTCTGCCATTATCAAAAAATCCAAAAGGAGATGTTCAGCCTCACACAGCTTGAGCAGCTATAAGGGTATTCGGAATACCTTCTTCCACGGGGAGTCATTGCTTGTAGCATTCTATAAATTTTTTTAAATACATTACACTTCACAGATAAACATGTTTATAATTGATAATAACTACACTTTATTTTCAATTACCCAGATAATGCATAACGATCTGTTGGCGACACTAGTAAAGTTCATTTAGAAATACGATAATATAGTTATCTGGTTTAATTAACGTCCAGAACAGGATGCACTGAAACGTCTATATTCAAAATTCAGAGAAAAAATTGACATTTCAATAAATATCTCACTATGTCTATGAATCATTGAAAATTGAGGGGGTTCGATACAATTCTATTTCACAAAAATGTTGATACTGCTTTTCAGATGAATACAAATTTCGGAAAACCCAAAAATTTTGCTCCACTTTTTTGAAGATGTTAATGAATAGACCCCCCTCATAAAGATTACATGGTTGATACATATCTGAATATGGAGTTTGGTACTTTTCAGAATCTTGAATCATCATTTTGGCGATGTACAAGAATGACAATGGAATTGAAATGCTTTAAGAGATTCCTGTTAACAGGGCGTACCTAAATTGGGTACCTACCAACCAAATCGTATAAAGACCGAACTAGATGGAAACCTTATAGGTGTAAAACGAGCGTAACAGAATGTAAACATGGATAAATGACATGAAATATTGCGCAATTAAATCGTGACGAGTCATTTATCTATTATATTCATCAACGCATATGCTTGTATAATAATATGTGCATATACGTTTGTCAGTACATTGCGCTTGAACTTGAACGTTGCATAAATCGTTACATATAAGACATGGATGCAGATATTAAATCATGGTTGAACCAAGCACTGGTAACGGAGAAGTTTGAAAAATTCAAAGTGAAATTAGATGGTGGAACCGAGAAAGGTGATGGCTTTGTGGGTCAGATATTTTTTGTGACAGTTGAAGGAGTAACTGAGATGGGCAAATCCAGGAAACTAGAATTGGTGTTGAAGGTATCCAAGGATAATGAGACTTTCCGAGAAGACATGGGCGCAAAAGCTTTCGAACAAGAGATACACGTGTATGAAAATGTGTTTCCAGCATTTGAAGTATTTCAAAATCAAAATAAGGTAAGCTAGTGGTGGATTTTTAGCAAGCACGTCATGGTATGAAGTTACTACATAAAGTCTTGATCCCCGCGCCACTGGTATGTGGAGGATTCCTGTAGGAGGAGGGGGTCAAAATCAATTTTAATGTTATCTTTCACACATTTCCCTCCAAAATACTACAAAAATTAGAAATTATAGATTATTTCCAATGGATTTAGATTTTTCCACAAAAGAACCGACTTTTGTACAATTTTACGAACAAATTGTACCCTTTTTCATTATACACGTTGTGCTGTATCTCAGCACATAGTTCACATATTTTTCTCAAGGGAGCTAATTTCTTCCACTTCTATTTCAGCAACTGCTACTAATACAGATGACAGCACTTTAACTGAATGGTGATCATAAATAAAAATGAAAGTGGAATCTAGGTTATTAAAGTAGCACCGAGCAGGTTTACTCTTCACTCGTGGTATCATTGGAAATTTTTATCTGATTGTGAACTCGAAAATTTGGGATTTCAAGATTGTAAATGATTGAATGTTTTCTAATCCAATATATTCCAAATATAAGTTCGAAACAGTCCTAAAATTTGATCCAAATCTCATCTGACACCATATCGTTGGAAGTGCAATACAGACTGCTGATGCCATTCTTTTGTATTTGGATTATATATCCAGTCTTTCTTTTGTGTATTAATGAAGCGTTTCTCCTTGACTGATTATTTTCATGTGTACCTATTTTCAAGATGTGTTCATATTACTGCATGAGTATTGACTGAACCTAATTTACTTAATTTTTTCGACTGTTTACCATGTAGTTGAAATGTTCTAGTGTATAATATTATACTACTATAGGATGATAAGATAAGAACTATTATGCCTCTTGTTAAAAAACACGCCACAGCTTAACTGTCAGAACTGTTTTTGGATTTAGATACTGGATGAGTCAAAATAGCACGGAACATGTTATGCTCTATTTAAATAAAACAAACAAAAATATTTATTTCAACAGTTTCAAAATATGTACCAAGCTATATTTCATACTAGAATTTTAGCACAATCATCTTCATTAAGACAAAATTTTACAATTTCTGTACTAGGTTTCACAAATAAATGCCATTTGTGATTGATACTTTTCACTTCAATCCAAAGAGAGAGCCAAATTCACTGTTTGAAATGGCTACACAGATTACTTATCCTTTCATAAATACACACTAATATTCTTGAAACTAGCAGTCTGTTAACCTCAGCATAACTTTCCAAATAAAAATAATAATAAAGTTGAATTATGGTTTTCCGTCCAAATCCTCAATGAAATAAAACCTAGTTTGGCTGAGCTTCAAGAAAAAGGTAACGTTAGTAAATTTTTCGACAGCTTATAGCCCTACATCATGTTAAAATATTGATAGAGTTCACAAGCCCTCAAAGGATGTCGGTCACAAAACAAGCAAATTTGCCTGCGACGCTGTGTGAAAAGTTTTCCAATTTAGTTCAATGTTGAAAGCAAACGGTTCAATATTTTGTAATATTTTTTTAATTTTCCACAGGTCCTGACTCCATTTGTAGCATATCCAAAGTGCTACAAGTGCCTAAGGTTGCCCAAGAAAGAAATTATAGTCTTCGAAAGCCTCAGACCTCTTGGATATGAATTACATGACAAAAAAGTATGTTTGAATCTAGATCACATCAAAACCGTTCTTCGACAGTATGCTAAGTTCCATGCTTTATCGTTTGCTCTGAAAGACCAGAACAGAAAACAGTTCTATGACTTAACAACGTCATCGAATGATTTGTGGCTGGACTTCTTGACTAAGCCAGCTACTGGAAAGAATATAGACAAATCCATCCAAACTGTAATCAAATCTCTGAGAGAACGGGGAGATGTACGTTCGTCTGAAAAATTTGCGAGGATTTCAGAAGGAGGAGCAGATAAGATGATAGAGGTGTTCCAAACCATAGATGACAAGGTTGCAATCTTGCATGGAGATTGCTGGAATAATAACTTTATGTTTCAATATAAGGTAAATTATACAGTGTATATATTTTTCGGTGCATTTACTTCTTTTTTATTATCGCAATGCGATAGTTATAGCCTCTATTCCTATTGTGTGCCCAAATAGCAATGTTTGGTAATTTTTTTTCGACCTGATCGAAATGATGGCAGTGAGAATGATTTAAGTGAAAGAGATTTGTATAATAAGATCTTTTGTGGGAACTGGGGATAACGCGAAAGAAAGTTACAAATGCAACATGCTAAATGTCATGTTTTCACAAGCTGAAACAGATTTTGTATGCAGTAGATACTGCTTTGTTTTTCTAAATGCCGATTACAATTATATGGTAGTATTTAGATTACCAGGCTACGAAGTTGACACCGAAAAGACTCGACCATCTCAAATATAAATCACGAAACAATAACAGGTCGATACGAATCAAACTGATTAAATTTTGGGGGTCAAGTAGGAAGTAATTTCTAACCCTCTCTGAACTGGATCGAGGAAGTAGTGGTGGCTCGAAGAAAAATATTGTAGTATTGTGGTATTTTTGAATAAGGATTTTGTTATTATTGTTCTTTTTTGACAACACCTGGATTATTTTGTGTGTGTTTGATATGGTATGCTTCGTTGAAAATATATATGAAGATGTGTGGTTTACACTGTACTGCATGAATTTTATTAGAATATTAAAGAAATAGCCATTGCATTCATCAACAATATGCCTAAAGCAAAAAATACTTGCTTCTATTTGACATGTGAGTTGAGATAAAGAATCACACTTTATTATATTAAAAAATATCTGATGTTATTATATATGTTTACTTTCTCAAATTCATGAACGTTTACTCCATTGTAGAATAACAACAAGACCACTCCAACAGCTGTCAAGATTCTAGATTGGCAAGCATCAGTCCTCAAATCTCCAGCACGTGATCTTGCTATGTTTCTATGTCTGACCAGCTCCCAGTCTGCTCATATGTTTGACCAACTACTAAAGGAATACCATAATCAGCTGTCGGATTTCTTGATTCAACTGGGCAGTAGTCCTGAACTGTTCACATTCGAGAACCTCCAGAAGCATTGGAAAACATTCATTATCGCATCCATAATTTTCGCCCCATTGGGATTCTCGTTTATTCTGGCTGAACCGAAAGATCTTCCAGAATTTGGCGAGATGAAGGAAGGATCAGATATAGGAGATTTTATGGATATACCTATACCAGAGACTGATGCCTTCTACGAAAGGCTCATTCCTCTGATAGATTATGTTGATTTGTAGTAACATTTATGATTTTGGGTGAACATTTCTAGTAATAGACCAAAGCACCAGAACTGATAACATCCGCAGCGCACGGTCTTCGAAGAACAATAATAATAAAAATATTTGCTAAACAGAAAAAGTGAAAACAAGGATTTTTTTCACAGGGTTTTCTGTGGTATCTCCTTAGTTGCCAAATAAGGATTGTATTATTTTATTAGCTACGTTATCAAATAATTATTGATAATGCACGTAAATCTGTTCATTTGCAATTGTATTGTATTGTAATCCCAATATCATTTGTTTCTATCCTGTAGATAAAAGGTTATGTATTATCACACTACGCGTTTCGATTTTTATTAAAATCATCTACGGACTAAATAAAAATCGAAACACGTCACTGGAAGAAGGAGTTTTATTTGTGAAACTGTGTGATAACTACACAACTTTTTATCTACATGATGGAAAAGTTTCACCAAGTAAGAGCATCTAAAATCTACATGATTGTTTGTATGCATTAATATTTTTTAGGGATGTTTCAATAAAGGACATTTTTGGCTATCATAGAGTCTTGGAAATAAAGAACATCCAAAAATATCTATAAAACATATATAACCATTTTTAGCTATTTTTTATTACATGTATTTTTACTTGGTTCAAATCCAAGCTTGGATCGAGGAACTGAATTTTTTTTTGGTTCCTCGACCTCCAATAATTATCTTCAGAATAATTTGCATTCACCCAAATATTACCTAAATGCAAGGTCCCTCTCATACATACTTACTAGTCCTAATCATCAAGTGTAATTTAGGAAGTTGCCTCGGCATCTGAAAGAAGAAATAATAAATATTAATGTTAGCTTTAGCTGCAATGCTTTCATCTTTTTATAGCAAACATAACTTTCCTGGAATGCTGGAGTTTCAATCCGAATAAAACTATTTCTGCAAAATACGACTGAGCAACAAGACTGTGTTGATATCCTTATTGAAAGCATGTGAGCACAGAGAGTTAGATTTCAAATGCGTTTTCAAATAATTGCACTTTTCCTATACTTGGACAACGTTTTAGGCAAGCCTCATATTATGGCTGATCAAACTGCGTTTAAAATCCCAAGTCCGTATTAGCTTTCGATACCGAGAGATTATTAGCACTAAACGAATCCTTCAGCCAACTGCCTTAATATATTTAAAAATACATAGTTAATTTTTCGCAACAAACCTTTTTTATACCGAATCGAGCTTGCTACATGTTATATAAGATGTCGAAGGAAACAGCTTGGTATGAAATACCAAAAATTTTGAAACGCAGGTTTGCCCACTTGAGTTGCGCTTTATCTGAATGACGAAACGCTATAAAAACGTTGATAATGCAGCGTTTAATTTGGTTCGCCTTTAAATATAGATTTGCAGATACAGTCTGATAATCAGTGCAATAAATGTGACAATGCAATGCACGTTCCAGTATTTTTTTGTTATTGCAGATCGAAATACCACGGGTAGAAATATGTCGACGATGTATCGCTGACTTCTGTGTATATAGCAAACATTTCAAGTAATGTGAGTGAAGTACCAGAAAAGATGACATCTATAGCGGCCATTCGGACTGTCAAATCTGACAGTCTGACAACGATTTAAATATAAATCGAACGTTACTTAGAGAGTGTTTTGTTTATGAAACTTTGTGTTCTAATACATATTATTTTATCGGAATGATGGAAAAGTTTCAGCAAGTAGGAGCACCTGCAATCTACGTGATGTCGAACATATCAAACCTAATAAAGGACTTGATGTACGACCATTTCGCTCAATGTATTTGATCTCTAAAAAACTGCGCTGTGCCGAATCAAGACCGCAATATATAACACTTTGCCTTGGAAATGTAGTATTTCCTTCTCCCAATACGTATATCGGGCAGATAAGACCTTTAACTCTTATCAGAGACAGGTGTCTGTTCAGTCAGCTATGGCCCGTGAGATTTCAGATAAGTGTATAAACTTTAAAAATTCTATATTAGAATTAGCGTTTAGAGAAGTGATTTTGTTTGGAACTTTCCTCCACTAGCAAAAGCTAGCTTATCGATTGAGAACTGGAAGTACATAGTTCCACCCAACCCTTACATCATAATATTACGCCTACATGAGACCTGGCATGAATCACCGCTCTCATATCTGTTGAGCTACTACCTCGACCAAGATGTAGGGTATACGAGGGTCACGCTAAAAGTCTTTAGATATTCGTAATCTATATAAGTTTAAGCAAGTTTGAGCACGCAGCTATTTTGTTTAAAGTTTTAAGTGCTTACACGCAAAGTAAGTTGCCTTGCCACGGTCTCGAATACATCTGAGTGTTGGCCGAATTCTTACGTGAAAATGGAACCGGGTAGTCGCGATTTTCGAGCCATGATTTTGAATGACTATCAAAAAGGACTAAAACAAGCGGAATGTCTCGAAAGTTTAGTGAATTACTTTGGGGATTCTGCCCCTTCTAGGGCTACAGATTGTAATTGGTTTGCTGAGTTTAAAATGGGCCGGGTCTCACTCGATGATGAACCTCGCACAGGTCGACTGCCCACTGCTGTTACTCCGGAAACAGTAGAAGCTGTGCAAAATATGGTAAAAAAAAGATCGACATATAAACTGCACGAAGATTGAGACTTCCCTGGGAATTGGATCGGCATCACGACGGTAGCCTTGGAAAAACAAGTGATAGTTACTTCTGAATGGTTTTACCGAATGTGTGAATGTATTGAGGTAGGGGGAGAATATGTTGGAAAAACAAAATAAAGTTTTTAAAAAAAAACTTGTTTTCAGCGTGACCCTCGTATATCCATTGCACAATATTGTACCTGCAACTGTTCTTTTATAGATAACCTCAAGCAAAGACATATGGCCTATCGCGCTTCATAAGCACTGCGCGAGGATAAATGTCTATTCACGTTGACCCTGAGACGCTGTAGATTCTAACCATCGGTCCCCGGTAGCTCATTCCACAACGCCAAGGTTCTCCAAAAGAACAACTTTTGGTACAGGCTTATTCGGGGAGTTATAAGCTCTATGTGGTGAGGAGCTAGCTGAAAACGGCTATAAAATGATAATACGATTTTTGAAAGAAAGAGTAATCAGAATCACAAACTGGAGTGAGAAAAATCCAGGACTACTTCGTGGGTCGGAAATCGAACCCTTGGCTGCAACAGTTCTTGTTGACGTAGCCATTGCATCACCACACAGTGCTAATCTGGCGTCTCATTGACACTAACCGTGTCATGAATCGCTCTCGCTCCACCTGCGCACCGATTTGGAAAACACGCCACACAAACCAGTAAGCCCTCTGGTTATTTAATCGGCCATAGGTATGTATTGGCGATGTGCGTTATCCCTTGATATCACCACGTGAGAGACTATATATGACGAATTAGAGAGATAGACACATGATACGTTTCAGAAGTTACATCATTATAATTTCCACCAATCATACTAATTATCTAATTATATGCATTACTGTTTTAAACGGCGTATATATAAATAGCAAAGACTCTTACAAAAACCAAGAAAAAACAGACAAAAATAGAAAAATTTGCCTGAAACGTACTTACCAAAAGAATATCATCAAAAGCCTGGAGAAAAGTTAAAAAATCTAAAATTAGCATAAAGTATTTTTAACAAAATGATTTAGGGATAACTCCACTGATATAACAAAGAACTACCACCAATCAATTATAAGCGTTCAACCACTAGGCAGTTGATCTCGATCAGATCCTTCAACCTAACAGGAAAAGATCGCCTTCTAGCGCATATACAAAACTATTCGAAAAACATATAAATTAAAACCTTCGAATTACTAATACTACACATCACACCAATAGCTGCCAAAAGAGTACTCGTAGATACTGAAAGTTCTTCTACATAATTATACGTACACGTATTTTCGATTTATCAAGTTAAATAGCTGAGATTAATTGAGTAAAATAAGTGATGACATTCAAGACGATGTCGTATGAAAATGCAAGACAATCTTAACAAAAACACGATTCTTTGAAAAACTTCGATTTTGAAATGATATGTTGAGGAACGTCAATAAATGAGTATCAAAGACCTACTTTCATTAGACACAAACAAAATGTAGTTGTTTTGATGGTCATCAGACCGTGGTAATTTGTTGAGTTTTTTTGTAATATTATATAATGATCCTGAAATTCAATAAATATTCTATCGAATTTCACGATCACATCGTTCGTCTGCTCATCTTTTCCGATCTAATGTGCAGCAGCTGACGCAACGTCGTTTTATGAGAAAATTGTTTTTTTAAACAGTAAATATTCTAATGGCAGTGAATTAAAGACCTAAATGGTTGATCAGTTTCATTCCATTAGTGGGCATATGATCTTGATATTGATATTGAAAAGTAAGTATTCAGGCTGCATTTTCTCTGATGATTTCCCATTTTTTTGCATTTGACTGTGCATGCTGAAGCTGTTTCAACTGTTGCTTAGTTTTCTTCATATACACAGCCTTACATCGGAGTAAGGAACTTCACAGACTATGTTGGACTTATACTCCGCTCGTACAAATATATGTTACACTATCCTATTACGTCTTAGAGTGTTTAATTACCATATTAAGATACAAATATCATTAATTTTTTCTATCGGCTGCTGTTACTAGTCAGTTTTCACTCTTGAATGAATACATCGAAAAGAATGAACCGTTGCAAAACTATGTGGGTCGAAGACGAAATAATTTATCGTTGCACTATCGGATTTGAGCAAATTTAGGCGTGATGACCCTTGCTTCATCACGGAATAAAATTGAATTACGAATTTTTGTGAGATTCATGTACTATATAAAAGCCCTGATGATTGAGGTAGCCTCAGTTCAAGTTTCATTGCGCTGGCGGGAACAACATCCTGGCGCAATGAACATACTCGTAGTTGCGCTGCTTGCAGCAACATGCGTTTGCTACGTACAGACTTTCCGGTTGCGAGACAAGCGCGAGGTAATGGACATGGAAGTTGCCGCATCAAAGCATCACCACCACCATCACCACAAAAGCGGGGGAGGACACAAAGAAGACCACGATCACCATAGCGATCATGGAGATAAGGGAGACAAGGGGCACAAGGGCGATCACCATCACCATGATGGCGATAAGGGACATCACCATAAGGGACACGACGAACATCACCATCATGATCACGGCGGTCACAAGAAGGGACACCATCACCACGAGGATCATCACCATCATCATCACAAAGGAGAGAAGGGTCACAAGGGACACAAGCACGACGAACATGGCCACTACAAGAAGGGACATCACACTCATGGTGGTCACGATGTTCACAAGAATGATGAACACGGCAAGGAGAAGCACTGGCACGATGAAGATCATGATGAGCATCATCACGAACATCACGGAGGACATCACCATGAAGGTCACCACAAGAAAGGTGGTCACAAAAAGGGACATCATGAGCATGGAGGTCATCATCACGATCATAAAGGTCATAAGGGACATCACGAGAAAGGAGGTCATCACCATCATCATGGAGGCCATAAAAAGGGTCACGGACATCACGGCCATCATCATCATCACAAATCCCACGGTGGAAAAGGAGGTGATGAGCATCACAAGAAATGGCATCATGATCACGAGGACTAACACTGAATGTTTTGAAAGCAATAGTGTAACATTACTTCATGTAATGATCTCATACTTGATCTTTTTGATCGTAAAAGATTGCTATTTTTATAAATAAAACATTAAATCTAATACTTTTTCACTGTGCACACATACCTAAGGTTTGATAAAAAATGTTTGTATTGTACTATCGTTTTCGCTACTTCAGTTCAGTTATTCAGTAGCATGAGGGAAGAAAAGCTATAACGCAGATTTTTTGACAGATCAGAAATGCTGTCATACTGTCATTATTGTCTTTTATTCCATAACGGAAAACGCTACACGTTTTGCGACTCACCAAACCATTTTTTGAAACCCGACACGTGTTTCGCTATGTTAAAATTTTCAAGGGAAGATTGAATCTTGTTAGCAAAGCACGTGTCGGGTTTTAAAAGTGGTATGGCGAGAGGTAAAACGTGTAATATTTCCGTTATCACCTAACTGATAAAAGGTATAAACTAAACATAACAAATATAAATATATACTCGAATCCAATTAAATTCAAATGCGTTCTAATACTTAACATTTAAAATGGCAGCAAAGGATACATCATGTCAGTTTTTTCAAAAGGATACGTAACTCCACAAAAATTACAGACTTTCTATGAGACAACTGCTGAGTTATCCATGACTGAAAAATATTTATATATTGTTTGCTGAAATCACACGATAGTTATATTCAACATGAACTTTTATCATCAACATATTTCAGGATAGTATTTCTACACCTTTTATATTGGCATCTCTCTAACAGAGTGATGTTCGTATTGTTTGAAAATTCTAAAAATGTCCAAATCGTTAAGTAGCGTGAATCAGCCGAATAATAATACATTTCAACATTCTGTAGGCAATCTCGGAATACTTTTGTGCAAGTCGAAGAAGAAATGTAAGGTTGGTTAATGTTTATTTACCTTTTTCATACAAATACTTGCAAGATCACATTTTGGGCGAATTATACCCGTGATGACTGCCTGCTTCATTACAAAAGAGGATTGGCAACAATCCGTATAAAAGCTTCTAGATTCGCCACAGACAAATTAGTTTAGTATTAGTGTTGTTCAGAATCACAACTCTCCAGCATGAAATTGTTGGTCGTCACACTTGTCGTGGCGACATGTGTCTGCTACGTCCACACATTCAGACTACGAGACAAGAGAGAGATTGGAGATATGGAAGTGGCTGAGTCGAAAGGTCACCATCATCATCACAAAAGTGGCCACGGTCACAAGTCACACCACGATCACCATTCAGATAAAGGCGACAAAGGTGATAAGGGCCATAAGGGTGACCATCACCACCATCATGGAGATAAAGGCCACCATCACAAAGGACATGATGAGCATCATCACCACGAACATGGAGGACACAAGAAGGGACATCACCATGAAGAAGATCACCATGACCATCACCACAAGGGCGAGAAGGGGCACAAGGGTCATAAACACCACGAACATGGACACTACAAGAAGGGCCACCATACCCACGGAGGCCATGACGTACACAAGAACGATGAACATGGAAAGGAGAAACACTGGCATGACGAAGACCATGATGAACATCATCATGAGCACCATGGAGGTCATCACCATGAAGGACATCACAAGAAAGGAGGACACAAAAAGGGACATCACGAACATGGCGGTCACCACGAAGGACATCACGGTAAAAAGGGACATCATGAGAAAGGAGGTCATCACCATCATCACAAGGGACATAAGAGTGAAGGAGGACATTCTGGTCACCATCATCATCACAAGTCTCATGGTGGCAAAGGTGGTCATGACGACCACAAAGAATGGGGCCACGAACATGATGAAGAAGACTAAATCATGTCAAATAAGATTACTGTTTGTCATGGTGTCATATTTGATATTTATATTAATCTTGGGAATAATATTTTTGTAAATAAATACGTAAAAAATGTGCAGTCTTTAAACTTATTGCTTTCATAGAATAAAAGGAGACTATCGTGAAGGGACTGAAAGAATAATATGGATTTTAATTTTGATGAAACTTTGACACTAACTTACTAGTGGGACGAAAAATATGCTCAAGCATCATCTCCGAGGCCCCTTATCATTTTGGAAATCTTTTTGGGGATTCAAAGATTGGGGTTGAAGGCTGCGGATATGGTGAGAGAGATTACAAAAAGATTTGTTGTTGATTGAAAACATGATATCTTGTATAAAATTTTGAGCCCGGGTTCACTACAAACTTTTTGAGATGTGGATACAGTGGCAGATTGTACTAATGCCACTTATCCATATAACAACGCGTCATATATCAATCTACCTACTCATTTAACCGATACTGACGAATACCGAACGATCGCATTAGAAATGTATGAATATAAATATAGATCAAAATAGATGCTTCTGACTTTTGACATGATTCAACGTTTACTCTAACACTCTAGTTTGTCCTGCTTCTGTTTCAACAACTACCAGCACGAATAAAAAAATACCTTCTAGTAAGTTTACTCTGTATTTTATCTGCAGCGATTATCAGGTATTCTTATAGGATTCCGAAACTGTTAATTCAGTTGAATGAAGTTCTAAATGTCAAGGAATTTATGAAAAATTTTAGAATTCTGGCATTCTTTTAAACGATAAAGCTTTGAAGTCTCAGTAGCTACAATATTTTTATATCGAATAGAAAAGGTGAGAAATACAGCACGAATCTGTTTAACACCATTGTGCGTCCGCCATAATATTTTGTATTGAATTTCAGGAATGTACGCTCATTTTCCTTCAGCATTTGAAGGAAAAGGAGGAGAGCCACTTTTAGTTTCCGATAGCTTTGGACTTAAATTTTGCGCTACATATTACTTTTTCTTGATAGTGGTATAATCTGGAGCACCCCAACCTGGCAACAACTTTTACAGTAGTTTTTTCATATTATATTTAACTTCTCACCAATCCCGGGAGTCTATCATGTTCCAGAGGCGCTGTAGTAGGATAAATATTGTTTCGCATTAATCTTGAAACGCTGTAGCTGTGACTATGACTCAGCGGAGGGGCGTTCCCTTATCTGTACCCTGGCTTAATAGCGTGTGATTTTTAATCAGAGTAGTTGTCAGAATGCTTTTTACATTGAACTAAGCTCTATTTCTAGATCCCAATACAACAAGTTTTTCGATTACCTTGCTAATCTGGATATTACCTTGCTGCCGTCAATGCAAGATCTGCGAAACCGTGAATTATATTATTTCCAACAGTTCGTTGCTTTAAATGATTTATTTGAAAACAATATCTATTCTTGATTCACATCTTTTTTAAGCTGACACAGCTCTAATGCAAGCAATACAAGCAAACTAACTTATACACTTACACAGAGCGATAGTAAAAGCGGATACATACTACATTTCCTCTCTCGTTGCAACCACAACCATGCACAATCTCAACAAAAAAAGAGACACCTGACAACTAAATACATCGATACCATGTGACACGACATATCAATAATTAAAAACAATCTACACGTGACTGCAAACATTATTGCCGATTTTGAAGATTTAAAAAGGCAGAATCTTTTTCGCTTGTTAGTTATCGTGTGAAAAGCAATGATTTCAAAAATTTCATTCCATCAAAATAAATCAAGCAGTTTCTGCGAGAATACAATGTCAAGAACGCCAAGAAACTGAAAAAAGTCAGTGAATTATTATAATGAAGGCATCAGAAAATGTCCAAGATCAATCTGTTGAAATTAGAAATAAATGAATTGAAATAATATTCTTTTCGAGGGTATATCAAACATTATGTAAGTCTGCAATGGTAACCTGTTACGTCTGCACCGTAGTTCAAACAGCGTCATAATGCTTACGGTTTCAAAAATTCGAGAACTTGATTTTGCTGAATTATCATGAAGATGTTTTTCTGTTTTCTATATATTTAGACGTTCTGAGATAAGAATGGTATCACTTTTACATGAACAAGACTGGCATTCCAAGGAATTCAGTCAACCTACTTTACGCTCAACGTTTAACATTAGCCCCGACGCATCGTGCGGCTTAGCGCTTGCATCTGGAATTTAGGAATATTCTAGATGGAATTTATGGTTGCAGTATCAAGTTTTTGATAGAAATTCCACGCAAGCTACCTCTTTACCAAATTGCAAAAGAAGATTATATAACGATTCGTATAAAATCTTCAAGGTTCAATGGAACCAAATTAGTTTAGTCTTAGTATCGGTCTGAATCGCATCACGCCCTGGGCGTCATGAACTTGTTGATTTTCGCACTTCTCGCATTAACTTGCGTTTGCTACGTGCAAACCTTCAAACTGCGGGATGACCGGCAGATCATTGACATGGAAGTGGCTGAGTCTAAAGGTCATCATCATAAGAGTGGTCATGGTCACAAATCGCATCACTCCCATCATTCAGACAAAGGTGGAAAAGGTGATAAGGGACATGAGGGTCACCACCACCATCATCATGGAGACAAAGGTCATCACCACAAAGGACATGATGAACACCACCATGGGGAGCATGGAGGTCACAAGAAGGGACACCACCACGATGAGGGGCATCACCACCACCATCATAAAGGCGAAAAAGGCCACAAGGGTCACAGCCACCATGAGCATGGTCACTACAAGAAAGGTCACCACACTGAAGGAGGTCACGATATCCTTAAGAATGAAGAGAAAGGAAAGGAGAAACATTGGCACGATGAAGACTATGAAGAACATCACCACGAAAAGCATGGAGGCCATCATCACCATTCTGAGCATAAGAAGGGCCAGCATCATAAGGGACATCACGAGAAAGGGGGACATAATAAAGGACATCATGGTAAAAAGGGACATCACGAGAAGGGAGGGCACCATCATCACCACAAAGGACACAAGAGTAAAGGAGGTCATTCGGGTCACCATTCTCATCATAAGTCCCATAAGGGTCACGGTGAGAAAGAGCATCACAAGAAGTATGAACACGAGCATGATGAGAAGCACTGAATATAATGTTGAGTTTTTATATGTGATTATGTATATATTTGTAAATATGTTTTTTGAACAGCGATCTCTTTTGTATATCGCATCAAGATTAAAGCTTTTATTATACGAAATACTGAACTTGTTTAATGTCAAAATATCAAAGAGTGCTGAGCACTATATACCTTTTTGAAGAGATATTTTAATCAATGGAACAGTGTATGGTACCTACAACAGGCTTCGTACAGCTGTGCTTATATTATTACTAAAGTGGAGAGGTGATTCATTATTTATATGCTGGAACAATTCATTTTCCTTATTCTATGTGTCAGTCTTTTGACATTTTTTCGCTGTGTAATCTCAGTAAACGCTATTCAGCATTTGGTTCAATCTGGAAACACTCAACAGCTAATTATTTCTCAGATCCGCTTCTGATACATTTACAATCAATATCGACAATATCCAGATATCTATCCTGTCTTCGACAGTCTTCATGCTGTACATCAACGAACTGTTGGAAATAATATATAAGCCAATCCACAGCTTCACAGATGACAGCATCCTACATGGATCTGGGCAAACAACTACCACTCCAAGAGACCTTCGAAAGGATAGTCGGATCAACTAATATATCGAAAGAATAGTCCAATGGGGATCTACAAATGGAGAATCCACGAAAGACAAGAAGCTCGAGAAGAAAAGCACATACTGGTCTGCCAGCCATAGAGATGGCAGGCCGTTCAAAGTTAGAGTCGTCTTCCATCTGGCTTTTGGGAATTGGGATCAAGAGTAGCATGTGCTGGAATAATCATAATAACGTACTTAGGTACGGGAAGATAGAAGTTGGGAATTATCTTCTCCTCTCCGGAAAATTGCACCCATTGGAACTGCTGTTGCTGCTCTAAATCAGACCACCTTTGGATTATTGCTCAAATGAAGCTTCTGGACACTATCGAGATAACAGCAATGCGTCTAGTAGATGCCCGTGGCCTTATAAATCACTTCCACAGTCAGAACAAAAGATCGAAAATATCGATTGATTTTCTCCTGTTCTTATAAATTATACCATGGTGAATATTCGACCGAGATGCCTAGTATGGCAAGTTATTGCTACGAACACTGGAGAGGACCAAAAAGCGCATCCTCACAAGGTCGAACTTCTGTCCCTCATTTTGAATTTTTCAATGCAAATGGATAATTCGCATTCTAGCTTTTTGCAATAATTCATACTAACGTCTTATTTGAGAGATTAAAGCTATTCCCCTAGGAAACAATAAATAAGAATATCATTATAACTTCAAATTTTGATTTTTTCATTTTCTGTACTTGGATAAAAGCTACCGAGGTAGCAAAATGTTAGTAAAGTAATTCATTAAATTACATGGGCAGTCGAAGCATAAGATGAATAATCAGTGCAACATCGACATCATAAGTTTGAGACGTTACATCAAAACTAAATGAGACCTTTTGTAGACTGAACATTTTTACGTTTCATAAAATAAGTGTTAAATTTGTTATACATCGACGATTCACCTCTCATGAAAACGTAATACATCTCATCTCATTGGTAACAACCATATTCATTTTTCGTTGTGAATTACCGCTTCACTGTGCATATGTATCGAGGTACCAACAATCAGCATTTGATTTTTTCCAACGAATGACTTCTTGTGGACTGTGACATGAACAGGAGATTAAGTATAACTGAAAAGTGTGTCATAGTGCATTTTAACATCGATAAAAACAATGCATTGCAAGTTTACCAACAGCCTGTGTCTAGTCTACCACTGCACTTTGCAAATTAGAGGTGAACCGTGATGTCCAGCTGCATTTGCAATATTGCAGAAATGCAAAAATTATATGATTAAATAACCATTCGGGCTTTATATAAAAGCTGCTGGATTCGTCACCTCGGTAGTAGCAACGTCATTGTCTAGGTGCATACACCTAAACAATGAGCATTCAAAGGCAAATCGCTATATTTGCCTTTGTGGCGGTGGCATGTCTCTGTTTGTCGGAGGCCTTCAAACTAAGAGACAAACGTGAGGTGATACAGGACTTGGAATTGGCCGAATCGCATCATCATCATCACCATCATCATAAGAAAGGTGACGGACATAAGCACGACGAGGACCATCACCACGAACATGGAGGAAAGGATGAGAAAGAGCATGATGAGGATCATCACCATCATCACGGTCACAAGGGCCATCATGATAAGGATCACCACCATCATCATCACCACGAGCATGGGGGACACAAGAAACATCACCACGATGACGAACACCATCATCATCATCACCACAAGGGAGAAAAGGGGGAGAAAGGGCACAAGCACCATGAACATGGGCATCACAAGAAGGGTCACCACACCCATGGAGGACATGATGTCCACAAAGAGGACGAGCATGGAAAGGAGAAGCACTGGCATGATGAAGATCATGACGAAGGCCATCACGAGCATCATGGTGGGCACCATCACCACCACGAGCACAAGAAAGGTGGACATCACAAGGGCCATCATCATCATGGCCACCATCATCACGGAGATCATGGGAAGAAGGGACACCATCATAAGGGACACCACCACCATCATCATGGAGGACATAAGAAGGGTCATGGGCATCACGGACATCACCACCATCATCACGAGCATGGACATAAGGGAGGAGATGATCATCACAAACACTGGAAATGGGACAAACATTAAAATGCAAGAAGACACTGGAACATTGTTCGAAGCTACAGTTTGGCCTCTAATTTTGACTAATCAATGTATTTGTGCATAAATTATTTACTAGATATAAAAACTTAAGCGAGCATATGTGTTTATTTTAAATTTGACTTTCCATTTCACGTATAATATCCTAAATTTGATACCATCTCACCGATAGCTGAAGGTTATCTATACAACGACACACTATTTATAGTCATATGTGTTCAATATAGCCAAACTTGTAACACCTCATCCTTATTTGTGATAATATTGTTCATTCTTTGGTTTCTCATTGTATAAACAATGATCTAAAATTCCATTCTTTCACACAACGAATGATGCCGATATCGTTTCGTCCTTTTTGAGACTCGACAGCATGATGTTGGTTTTGGATGAGCAAATGAAATCACAGAGTAGTACCTATCAGATAAACTCGTAGCATCATAATCAAGTGGGCAGATACTCAAAAGCGTCATCTGTCCAAAAAAAGTCAGTAAACCCAGTCTCACATGGTGCAACTCACTTTACAAGGGTTGAACAAAACGCTAGTGAATGTACGAACAAGCAATTACAATTTCATCAATTTATCCCTCGTACTATAAACTGAACTATTACACATGTACATTTTTTAAAAGTCCTTGTCTACAAGTGTCAAACAACTGTACATTTTTTAGTTGTTGAGCAAATTGCTATAGA
Source organism: Bruchidius siliquastri (assembly GCA_949316355.1). NCBI lineage: Eukaryota > Metazoa > Arthropoda > Insecta > Coleoptera > Chrysomelidae > Bruchidius > Bruchidius siliquastri. Next base: position 3,814,544 of record OX438532.1, on the reverse strand, counting down.
ATTGCTCTATTTGACTCGTTTCCGTTTACTCTTTCACTAACTAGTGACTAATTTTGTTAGAATCTGATCATAAATTGGACCGTTGTATGGCATTTAATACTGGGTATCAAATCAACAATACCTAAACAAGAAGCATACTGATAAAATTAATACAGACTATGCTTAAAAAACCCGACACTGATTTTACTTTTGAATATCTGCCAACATCGCAACTATTATTTTCCTTCCTTCAAATCTTAGTAACTGGCCATAAAAATTAAGATTTAATTTCATGTGTTGGCGACACTGTTGCAAAGCAGTGCTGAAATTGTGTACTTGACAACCTAAAATTTATTATGCGATACGTTTCCCTTGTATTTTTATATTTTTGCGGAAATTGTTTGTCCAACCTTTTACTTGAAATATTGAAATGCTAAGAATACCAAATATTTTATCCTTTTCTTGTTTACACTGCTTATTGCAATGTCGGCCATATTAACCTCTCCGTTCCCTTTACCGACCTCGCCTTAGAAGCAATGTTGCCACCGAAGCGGAAAATAATTTATGAATGAGTTGAGTGGTCTTTATTTTTCGTTATCGTTGGTTTATCCAAAACTTCGGATGTTAACTGAACTTTGATTGAATAGAGGGCGCCATGGTTTCTGACTATGACTTTATCAGATACGTGCTACCATGTGACTACATTTGTTCATCTGACGCCTACTTGAACTAACTAAAGCTCATACTGAAGAGTCTCAAGAAGGACGAAACAACGTCTTTCTATCACTTCCATTAATATCGCCGACTTGCTTTTGAAATAGAGTGGAAGTATCACTGATAAAACGACTTTTTTTAGACTTCAGTCTATTCGTTATACGGCTTATAGTAGTAGTTTTTACTAAATTCCATAGTTATATTTAAGATCTACTGGTTTCCATAAATGAATTTCAGTTAAATGTAGCTTTTTCTGGACAAAATGTGTCTTAATTAAATTTCTCAATTAACACTGTTCCGGCAAAATTCAAAGCCGATACATTGAACAGATTGTGTTTGGTTAATCGAGCTCGCCTTGTGTTGTTAATATGGATCTCCGATCTTCCTCTATTGTATGCTTAATTTTGTAGTACTTCAATCGATATTGCTGAGGATACATTTCTTTGATCATCCCCAAATGTGTCTCTTTAGTACATGATTATATCTTTATTGCTTCAATAATCTACATGTCATTCATGTCTATCCTATAATTTCAATAGATACTGTGTTAATCATTACAGATGTTTTTTAATCCCCATCAACATTAACTTTTAACCGAATAAGTTCCTCCAAAACAAGAAATGATGTTCACTCTAGTTCTATTTAAAATGACATACATATACAACATAAGCTATAATATACATGTCATAGTATAGCAGCAAACTCTACTGATAATGAGGAATTTCTAGTTGTAACAAAGAATCATATGGCATATTCATAAAACAAAAAAACAAAGTTATTTCCACACCCTTTACCGAGAGATATCACAGCAATACTAAGTTACTTTTTGAAAAAGCTCAAGTTTTGAGGTGAAACGAATTCTCAAAGTTAAATGCTAAGCTGTAATTTTGAACGATCCAGATGGGTATGATTCTGAAGTGGATTATTCAATCTCAGCTCTCACGTGCGGTTTTATCAATCTTTTCTTAATCAACTAGTCAAATATTCATGTGTCTTACAATCACCACAGCTTTATTAATAGTTATTCTGAACGGCTGGAAGGATTAAGACTAAAAATAACCTAGAAGCATTTGAGACCATTTATATGTATACCACTGTTCAGTCAAGCTTCCAGAGATTGCAAATTTGATACAATAAAGAAACCCGTACCACTTTCAGTTCATTCCACTAAAACGAAACTAAACAAAAATTTGCATGCGCACATTGCTTCATTCTCCGAATAGATTTAGACCACAACGAAGAATCTCGGATTGTCACGACTGACTGAGGATTCATCTGTGTGTCGAAAGTTATACAATGCTTAACCACTAATTACCCGTGTAAGATTGAAAAAACTTGCCATTACATATAATCTAATTTATGACACAGATGTCTGCAAATAACGTTAAATAACCACTTTTGTCTACCTAAGGGGGGTTATATAAAGCTTCAGTTCAACTGTGAAGAATCAGTACAACTCCGACCATGAGGCGTTTGGTTTTGCTCGCGTTATTGGTACTGATATGCGTTTGTATCGTAGAATCCAGGGAGATTCTCAGAAAAAAAAGAGAGATCGGTGACTTGGAAGTAGCGGAGTCAAAGAAAGGCGAGAAGCACAGTCACAAACATGGTCATGGAGAAAAACACCATCACGGTCATCACGGCGATAAAGGCGGAAAGGGAGAAAAAGGGCACAAGGGCGATCACCACCACAAAAAAGGAGACAAAGGGCATCACGATAAAGGACACGACCACAAACATCATCACCATGATGGCGGACATCACAAAAAACACCACCATGAAGGAGATCATCATCACAAACACCACAAAGGTGAGAAGGGTGACAAAGGACATGAACATAAAGAGCACGGAAAGTACGAAAAAGGTCACCACACCGAAGGAGGACATGACGAAGAAAAGAACGACGAATATCACAAAGAACACCATTGGCACGACGAAGATCATGACGAACATCATCACTCCGATCACGGCCATCATCACCACGAAAAAGGACACAAGAAGGGCGACCACAAGAAGGGACATCACGGTCACGGGGGACATCACGAAGAGGAGCACGGGAAGAAAGGGCATCATGAGAAAGGAGGGCACCATCACAAGAAAGGGGGGCACAAAAAGGGCGGAGGTCACGAAGAACATCACGAACATCACAAATCGCATGGAAAGAAGGGCGGCGAGAAGCATCATCATGAACATCACCATAAGAAAGGGTAAACAATATGCTGAATATGTGATAGAGTGGTTGAAGCACTCAAGTGATAATTTGGTATTTAGTGCTATGATATTTATATTGATTCATTTTTTGAATCGCAAGACTGCTAGTATACCTACGCATTTAATAAATTGTTTTTGAAGCTTTGTTTAGTATTTTCAATCCGATGTATTTTATGTCGAATGCTAATGGACATCAAACATTTGTTTATCTGTGCAGCAATCCAAAAATGTAACGTATATCCAACAAATACAGATCGGTGATGCTCTTATCCTAAGCGGGATAGATTGGGAAAAGTCCAACCTTTTCCGCAAATATCTTTGTCACGTTTTTCTGGAATTCTGGCATACTATAAACATCAGATAATAAATACAATTAAGTGACAACAGTACCACAGAGAGAATAGCAAAGAATGAGAGCACCCTCATGTTAATCTGATACCTTCAAAGCATTAATCAGTTGATCCAGATAATTTTTTGATTTAGCGGCTGTCGACGGGAACTAAATAGCTGTTTTGAACTCACGGTTTTCTCAAATTTTTGTACACATAAAAAGCTCGACATCATGTAATTTTTTGTTAACTAAAGTCAACAAGTTCTTGTTGAAAAACTTTTCAAATAAATTAGTTCTTGTAAACTCACTCCCCACATTCCTATTATTTTTTGCAGTGCGTCATAATGTCGCCTCCTCTGCACGATTTCTGATATAGAAGATCTACTAAACGTCTAAGGACTCGTGCAAACATGCAAACTGTCTTCCAACATTTAGCTTGTGTGTATCTATGTATGTATGGCCAAAATTATCTCGAGAACGTTTGTACCTCTTAGATAGCGAAAATCTTAGACTACCTATGGTTCACAATCTTTGGATAGTAATTTGTTTCGAGTTTTTCTGTTGACTACAACGCATATCTGCTCATTCACCATTTCTTTAAAATCAAAATTAAACCAATCTATAAGTGAGTGCGTATAATTTGTTGATAAGTCAATAAAAAATAGAGAGTTTTCAATAAAAAGCAGCAGTAATGTATGAGTGCTTAAAAAGTCGCTTAACCAATCTTGAATCGATAACGAAAACTTGATGTTGCAAATGGAAAAGGTGATTAAAAAAGCATACGCAACCTCCAAGTCACTTAAAATGCTGAAAATATTTTGAACTAAGTCATTGATCCCTCAACTCCCGTCTCTATTAACTCAAAAAGTAAAACTCCGATTTTGATAAAATTTTGACACAGCGAGGTCGAACAAGAGGTTACTAGAAATATATTCAAATGCAATGTGCAGTGACGTCTGATCTATCGTCGCAAAACTAAAATAAAAACGCTCAAACTTCGTTCTCTCACGTTTCCGGGGCCACATTCACCATTTTTGAAATTTGGGAAGGAAGAAGACGTTTAAATTGTCTACGGTGCTAAAAGGCGTGCTGTTATCTTTGCACTTTTCACCCCAATCTTCCTTCATACTGGTTAAACATAGATGATTATTCACATATTTGTTATTAAAAATACAGAACTGATTAATTTATTTTCATGAGCTGAGGATCGGTCTTACTAACCATCTGTTTTTTGAAGCATATGGAATGTTTTAAGCAAATTAAAACTATTTAAAGTTGTACGGCATGTTAAAACATACTCACCATTTTATAGGTCTGAATGTGTTCCGCTTTCATTTCGATAAATAAATAATTGCGAGAGTGTCATAAAACCCGATAAAAGTTGCGTCAAAAAGGTTGACTCTGTAGCTTACGTTCACTAGTATCCGTTTATTCATTATTTTGATCGGAAGATCAATTCCAAAAGATCAACAATTCCAAATTGAGCTACAAATGTGTATTGCTGAACTAACAATTTGGTGGGTTAAGTACATCGACGATATTTTTGGAAATTACTACTATAACTACTAACATAGTTACCTATTATTTCTGTTACTGATTACAGAAGCGGAGTTAAAAATGTTAGTAAGAAATTGGATACTATATACTCAAAAATAATAACTCGCACACTCAACGCCTGTACTTATATCGTGCTATATCTCGCTCTCTTTTTTACGTTAGAAACGCCCCACGTGTTTTCATTTTTTGTGTGATTGTTGTCGTTCCGCTATAAACTTTTTTGGAGTGAGTATTGCTAACTAATTCGAAGAACCAAGATCCCAAAACTTCATTCAGCAATTCACTTTGATTTAAAAAAAGCATTGAAGGTAGAGAACCTAATCGTTGGTGAAGGAAGAACAAATGTGCGTCAAATGCTTTTTAACATACTTATAAATGCTTCGATTTTTTAATAGAACCAGTTCATTCAAACCTATCATGTATTTGTAAATGTTTTTGTCTTTCACAATTCTTCTTATTCATAAGAAAAATATGACAGCTTTCTGGCTATCAATCTAATTCACTATCAGGTATTGGAAATCGATATTGAAACATTTAACAAAAAATAAAAGTCCTGTAATCAGCATCTGCGTAGTAAGTGTTCTATGGAATGTTCACGCTTCAATAATTTTTCAAGGTTACATGATGAATAATGAAAAGTGTGCCATTGCTCAAGGAATATCGTACGAAACAAGTCATGCCATACCAAGATAAGTTTTTGAGAACGCCAGAATTATACCTTACATACTCTTTTTATAAGTAACCTGTCAGGAAGGTGCCTCTTGCACTCCAAAGGCGCTATTAGGAAATAAACGCCTATTCATATTGAAATACTGCAAACTATAATTACCGCGACATAAACTCTCCGACAACTCATTCCACAACGCTGAGGTTCTCCAGGAGGATTACGTTTGGAAGAGGCTCGCTGAAGGTGTTGGAAGTTCACCTGGTGCGGATGAGTCCGTCAGGCTTTCCTCGTAGAAAAATCGGTCTAACAAATGAGCTTCCTTTTTTCGATTTTCCTGACCATGAGTGTCCTTTGTAATGTCAGTTGCATCCATAAGAAGTACTGTTCTTTACTTTATTAAGACCAGAAGCTTCAGGTACTGCTCAGAAGCACATCTTCACTCATATAAGGTCTAATCTAAGCCTTGTTAAGTGCAGTATGCTTTATTATGCTTTGTGGGACACCGAGCTAGCAAGGTTAACAATATGATCGAATCAGAATATGTTATTGTTGATGTCAATCCCCAAAAGCTTGAAGATGATTTGACTTTTCGCTCGAAAGCTAAAGTTTTGGATTGTTATAATAATTATTTTTCTTCAAGATTACACGCTATGAACATATCACTTCCCAAGTTACAGGTAGGATCAGAATGTACCTAATTTATATTTTCAATATCTTAAGATAAAATTAATAAACCAAACGTAAGAAGGGCTTAACATTGACACCCGAAGTTTTAATATAATTCTAAACAAGTCCATTTTCCTTATCTAAACGTACCTGGTATCAAATTCGAAAACATTTGTAATAACGATACTTCCCTACCTCTGAACAATGATGAGGATTGAAAAGTTTTCAAAAATAGTAATGAACATGACGCGAAAATGTAGAAAAAATTAGTTAACCATATTACGTTGAAAAAATATTCAAATGTGTTCAAGATTACGATTCACCTGTATATAAAAATGAAGCTGATGTTTTGTTAACCTTAAAGAGAACATCTACGGCCAGCATTCGCAAAAATCGTCACGGTACAAAAACTTTTGCTGTTCCAGAATTTAAATTAAAACGTCCGTGGAATTGCACTTTTTTCCATATCTCTTTACCGGCAACATGTGTCGGGTATATCGTAAAATAAAACGATATTGCAAAAGCACCAGAAGTTGAACAATATTTCAAGTACGGGTTATATAAAAGGTGCAGTTGACGATTGCATGTCAGTTTTATTTCGATACTGTAGGTATTCAGTTCAAAGTGAACATGAGTACCTACAACAGAATATTTTTAATAGCCCTTCTGGCTTCAACTGGTGTGGTAGTGACTGAATCAAAAGAAATAACCCGTGATAAAGTAGAAGGTGCCACTTCAAATTCACAAATCCAAAATTTACCGGAAATACCAGTTCGAACAACGTTGGGTGTAACGCCCCATAAGAGACTAATTGGTGAAGGTAGTGTGAAAATCTCCAAGCTCCAGGATCAACCACAAACAGCTGAAACCAACGTACAACAGAAGGTGATCGATTCAGGTAAATCTGAAACCAAAGTACAAAAAAAGGTGCGGGATCAGGGACAGGCTGCCACTAATGTAGAATCTCTAAAAGTGCAAGATCAAGGTCCCGCTCAGAGTCAGCAGTCTCAAGATCTAGTTGCAGCTGCCTCAAGAAAAGGCCACCACGATAAGCATCATCACCATTACAAAAAAGGACATGGTGAGAAACACCACGAGGAACATCACCAGGCTAAAGGAGGCAAGGATGAGAAAGGCCACAAAGGTGATCATAAAGAAGCAAAAGGAGGAAAAGGCCATCACGACAAAGGAGATCATGGGCAACATCACGACGAGAAAGGAGGTCAGAAAAAGTCACATCACCATGATGCCGGAGCACACGCCAAGCATCAAAAGGGCGAGAAAGGTGAGAAAGGTCACAAATACTCTGAAGACGGTCACTACAAGAAAGGTCATCACACTGAAGGAGGCCACGACGAACATAAGAGCGATGAATACTCCAAAGAACATCACTTCTTTGATGAAGACCACGATGAAGGACACCATGAGAAGCATGCAGAGCATGACCATCATCAAGAACACAAGAAAGGTGCCCACCAAAAGGGACATCATGGTAGTGGGGGTCACCACGAAGGAGGTCATGGTAAAAAGGGACACCACGAGAAGGGAGGACATCACCACAAAGACCACGGACACAAGAATGCTGGAGGCAAGGCAGGACATCACGAACATCAAAATTCGCATGGCAAGAAAGGAGGTCACAAGGAACACAAAGAGTGGGGATACAAAAAGGGAAACAAGAAATAAATATCCCGATAGTGGACTGAATGATTTATCTGTGGTTGTGATAAGTTATATAGTTTTCTTGGAAATGTTTGTAAGTATAGACTGTGATTGCTCTGAATACATGTAATGTGTATATAGTGTTGTAATGTTGTATGAAGCGTTGTAGCTGTTTACTCTTCAGCACTTTTACGTATTTATTTATTGTTTGACGTTTCTACTGAACTCACTGTTTTTAAAGTTTTATTTTGGATGCCAATATTGCTAATACGCCTTCTGAATATCAGAATTGGTAAACAGATGAATTTTTATATTTAAATGATATATGTGCAATAATGGTTCGAAGTAAAACTTTTATGCTATTTATTTACATGCTGTTTTTACAATAATAAAATCTGTATACAGATTACATAATTTTGTTTCTATCTAAAACTGATGGGGTGTCTTTGAAGATAAAGATCCAGCTATTTTTTGAGTATATGTGCTCGGAAATGTCCTCGAACCCAGTTAAAAAAAAGGTGGTTTCATGTTATACGTGCCTGATAGTAATTGCATATATGGTATTATAAAACCCTATCTAGAAGATGTGTTTATTAACCGAATACCAGCGATACTTGATACTTTATGTCGCGTTTATGCATTGTTTTGCCGATTTATCTAACCACTGAGTGTTTTTGGAATTTAATAACTTACGTACGTAGGTGGTATAACGTTGTATTCAAGTATTTATTTTGATGCTGTTACATTTCCGTTATTACTACGAATCAATGAAACCTATTTGTTATTTTTATCTCTTAAGATCAACATTTACGTACTTTCATGTAAAATATATATAGGTATATGTATTTCTTTCGAAATTATAATTTAAAATGTATTGTAAATATTTCTAAAACATTTATTAACTTAATTTCTTCTGATCTGTTGTTCTGTTGCTCATTAATGAATCTACAAAAAAAGATGTGTCAATCATCACGTTTTTGTTTTCCCAGTCCCTGATTATTTGAAAGGCCAGTTTGCTTCATTTTACTTGTCTCGAACATTCAAAAAACCAAATATGGAAAATTAAGATAAGTATTAAAACTGATCATTATTCGTCAACAAACAATCTGCTCTCCAATGATAGTTTTCGCAAAAACACTGAGTTGCAGGATTTTGACGTGTACGGATAATAAGAATTGCTTCAAGGAAGTATAATATTTAGGGACAATATATCATTTTTTCTAGCTCAATGCTTTTATTTTTAGTCAGATTTTATCCGAATATCACATAAAACTGAAAACGTTATTCAATGAAAAGAAATCCAATTATATTGGAGATTATTCTTCATTGCTGACTTCACCGTATCCAAGTATTCGCTTCCCTCAGATGCTACCGCACATCTCTAATCCCACATTTATCCACGGTAATAAAGCGTGCTATATAATATAGCCGAAATAATAGCCATCACAAGATGACCCTAGTTAAGTTTGAGAGGGACAGCTTTATGAGCACCTCATAAATGAGCCTTGTAAAGAAGCCGATTGCTGTGATTTGATCATGGTACAGGGAATTGGGTGTGTTAATAATATATTGTATGAAGCTACCATACCGCTAGAATGTACATTTACCGACCTATAGAGCCCTAACCTGGCAAACCTAATGAAAACAGCGCAGGGCGGTGACGATAGCGGGCAGATCTAATTCGGCAGCCGCATTTGGTAGACGAACTGCCAGGCTACGAAAGAGCCCCTACCGTTTGAGCTGCCTAGTAGTATTCGATTCCTACTGAGCAACCACAGTGTTTGGCTCTGTCAGTGACTTGCACACCCTTCAAGGAAGATACCACTAGACGCTCAAATTGCCATTACAGATGGTTATCATCAGGTGGCCGCCTACCAGCACTACGGAAAACACATGACTGTAAGAATGCTTCATCAGTGAATGCTAAGCAGCAACTACTGCTCGACATACACAGGTACGATGCGTCTACCGAGAACCTCATTACGAAAAATGTGAACAACTATATTTAAGCGAACATCGTTTTATTAGAACACACATAAAACTCTCTTAAGTGACGCGTTTCAATTTATTTAAAGAATTGTCGGACTATCAGATTTGCTTGTCTACTAGCTATGTCGAACAGCTATCAAAAAAGTGTTGCGCCACCCTGATTTCTATCGAGCGGGTACTGTCGCCGGTATTTTTTCTTAATAGGCCACTCCGCTGACACTACTTTGATCAAAACAGAAGTCAGCTCGCAAACGCCATATATCCGCAGCTCGTCGAGTAGGAACACACCATAGCGAGGTCCTGGGAACGTGTCAACACTACCAGGTGACAAAAAATCGTGCTCGTACTGGTCAGCTCCGGTCAACAACACCAGCTTATTCGCTATCTGAGCATCAAGCTCGGAGGAATCCTGAAGACAACGCGACGGAGCTCCAAAATCACCTCCGAGAGGCGACAGGACGGGCTGTATCAACGCAAACAGGGCGAATACAACTTCACAGTAAAAACCTGTCCGTAACGATCATCCTTTTTGACACTCCAACACTGTAGCGCTGAGTAGAGGTGGTCAAAGAAACGACTAGAACAGGGCATGGAAGAATGAAGCCATGTCATGTTCAGTGACGATTGCCATATTTGTCTTACGCCTGAAGTTCATCTTAGGAGAATGTGGAGGAAGAGGGCGGTTACCGGGCACATGTCAGTCGGCTAGCCCACGGTCCCAGCAAGGCAGCGGGTCTATCATGTTTTGGGCTGTGATTATGCATGGGCATCGGACGCCTCTCATCGCTACCTAAGTTAATATTACACCTCTGCAGTGCAGAGACATCATTCTCCAACTCATCTTTAACACCTACCGGCAACACGTCAATGATTTGATCGTCTTTCAGAATGACAATCTGCGCGCGTGCTGTCAACACCTTCCTGAAAGAGGCCGGGATCAATTGCATGGCGTAGTCAGCATTGTCTTCCAACATGAGTCGAACAGAGCATGTCTTGGATCAATTGAGGCCTCAGGAACCCACCTCGTATCCTTGAAAAGATGCAACTGAAGGGTGGGACAGTCTGGACCAACGACTACCTGACCATCTTGTGGACAGCATACCGCGAATGATCCGAGTCAATGCCAACGCCTGTGAGGCGTCTCTGAAGCGGTAATTGACCAGCACATACGAGAAAATCCACCCTCAACATGCATAACTTATCCTAAGAATATCTTTGTTTTGATTATTGTTTACACTCGGATTTTGGAAGATGGTACAAAACTTTTTTACGTCACTGAAAGAGAAGAGTTTCATTTGTGAAACAAAAACCCTGTTAAATATATCATCTTACTTGTCAAAGACCTCAAGTAGGTTAGTGGTTATCAAATATCGTATGTGTCATTATTTATTAAACATTCGCTGCTTTTGAGGTTATGGGTGTTTGGAAAAACGGATGTCAACAAACAAAACCGTAAATGTGGAACCAATTGGACAATGCAAAAATCGGAAATTCCGACATAGCTTTTTCTCTTTTGGTTGTCATGGGGGGCTGGTCCTGGAAAGCTCCCAAGTGAAAAGAACCCATTATCAGACACTTGTGAAACAAATAAAGAAGAGTATGGATATTTTTGAGTGTGTTTGACATGCACCGATTGTAAAAAAAGAGGTACCAGAGCCTGCATTGTGCCCACATCACGGCCTTTCTCAAATTTCATCAAAATCGGCGCAACAGTTACTGTGATTGCACAGTGACAAGAACTTCAACAAACAAACGGAAATGAGAAATACTGATTTTGATATCAGATCATAAAACCGTTTACATAATTGTTTATCCTAAGATGGACGAAAATATTTGCCATTTTCAATATAAAAATAGGTTAGGAATCATTAGCCTCTCGTCTACCAACCTTGGCCGTGAACTTCTCGCCGACACTGAATGTTGCGTCTTCAATTTGACACAGATGATCGATTCACTGCAATAAAATTACGTAACGAATCTCTTTAAAACCTCTAGATTTCAATGTCATTACACGTTGTTTTGTAGACATTCTTCGATGGAAACGAAAGCCTGTATAACCAATTCACCGTAACTTTTTTTATTAATCGGTAAAATGGAAATTATTTTGGTGAAATTACACAATGAGTTAAAATTCATTTTCTATCGGTGTTGTTATTAAAATGAAATCGTGATTATATTTGTCACGGAGTTGCAATCTTTGGGAGAAAACGTACTGAACAAACTACTTTGTGCTAAACCACAATATTACATGATAGTTTGCCCAAATGCGTCGTTCATTTTTTTTTTGTTTTGGGGGGGCATAATGCCTTCATATTAAAACTGATCAAACTGATCAACCATTAATTTTCCTTTGAATTCTTACAAACTAATACTTATCACTAAAGTAAATCCATCGATGTCCTTTAGATTACGTTAACACTATAACTACAAATTCGTACACATGCTCTGCTCTATTCACCAAAGCACTACACTAATTCGTATGGCTTGGTTCTCTTCAATCGTCGGACAGCGTTGTGGTTGTCCAGCAGCTGAAAAGCTTCTGCGTTTGGGTGGTGATGGAGCCTTTCTTCATGCCTGGCCGCCATTCTCTTGATCTCGTCGACTACCAGAGGTATATTCAAATCGCGATGAATATCCTTATTACGAATGTACCAAGGGGCATTAACAATAGCTCTTAAAACTTTATTTTGGAATCTTTGTATAATCTTGATGTTAGAATCTTTCGAACAACCCCACAGTTGACAACCGTAGAGCCAAACAGGTTTGAGAATCTGATTATAGATCATGATTTTGTTATAGAGGGAGGATAGAGGCGTCGTTCATGTATTAATGTTTTTTTGATTTCTGTGGATTCATCTGTACACACCTAAAATTGACCGTTTCTCTAGCAGTAGAAAGATGAAACACAATATACGCTTACTATACACAATATTTTGAAGGAAATAGAAATCCATGCAATCGATATTATCAAAAAAGCCAACGACTACATACACCGAGTATGTATATAAAAAGTTTGTGTATTAATTCAATTCAATATATTTATAACTCTAATTAAAATATGACAACTGGCTATTACCGCCATCAGTCTTAGAAGTAATGAATAATGGATCAGATGAAGTTTTTATTTCTTTTTGAAGGGTTGCACTGATATGTGAAGTAACAAACTTTTCTGAAAAATATTCAGGTTGCAAGGCAATTACCCAGATTATATTTACTCAAATAGTTTCCCTGATTTAAAATGGACTCTAAGTTACACAGGCAAGCAATTCTATTCGGCAAGTATTTCACGTCGTCATTTTCAGCCAACTTGAAATATATGGAGATAAAAATTCGAAGCACATGTTTTCTATAAATTACAAATATATTGATTAATATTTCAAAGATCTGTCTACCTCAGGACACACTTCCGGTACATTTTTATTTAATGAGTAAGGAGTTTATCGTTATTTCTGTGAGCTAAGTATAATATACAGCTGAATTCGTTGTACTAGAAAAGCAATAGCCGATTTTGGGTAACTGAATATGATATTCCCTTTCATACTTTTTGTGACGTTATTCAGTAGAAGCTGGAACGTTATCAAATACGAGATGCAGCGTTTCGCGTTCTCTCCAAGCATGAAAAATACTCCTTTAATGCTCGTCTACCTTTGCAAGGTAAGAGGGAGTCAGTTCTGGCGGAAACAATATAAAAGAAATAAATCCACAATTTATTTCGAATGGAACCGCCTGCCTCCTTTGATCAGATCCCAGATAAAGCAGATATTTGTGTACTAAAGGGATACTTTCTTCTTATTGAATATCTTTTTCAGTAAGACGAGTTTCCAGGAATCGGCTCTTCTTAAAGAATACTGTGTCGGTACGTGCTGGTGTAGCTACAAGAATACGCAAAAACTATTTGATTCATTTTCGGCATCAATATATCTCAATTGACTGTTGTTTGAAACTTGTAAACAAGGTGGATTTATAAAGTTTGATTTCGGACTTCCATTATCTATAAAATTTTGAGTATCACGACGTTTCGATTGATGTGCTATCTTCAATCGTCTTCAGGTGAACTGACTGACGATTGAAGATAGCACATCAATCGAAACGTCGTGATACTCAAAATTTTATAGACAATGGAAGTCCGAAGTCAAACTTTTGATAATATCTCAATTGTTCAGGATGGCTAACGTTAAGCACAATTTAGGGTATAGAACTATTCTGAAGTACTCATTTAGAAGATAATTCTGCTTACACTCATTTGGAAGATAATTCTGCATACACTCATTTAGAAGATAATTCTACAAACCTCATAGCTGCTAAATATATTTATTAAAATTTCACAAAAATGTATCTCAGTCCTAACGAATATAACCTTTATTGTCCAAGCCTCAAATATTCAGCAATTCAAACTAGGTCGGGTTTTCATTACATCTACTGTGTTCATTCATACACACACACTGGTGTTAATGAACAAAAACGCTTAAAATACAAAAAGTGTTATTGAAAATATTTCGATATAACATTATTGCATTTTGAAGGCGACTGCTATTGAAAAAATAGGCGATAAATTATATATTTCACTATATATTGCACATAGTCTGGTGGAAAATTACCGTTTGTCCAGTGTCCGACAGAAAGTGGTTGAGCTACAGACATGGCAAAAGCTAGAACACAAGGTTAATACTAATATTTATACAAACACAGATTATTACCTTTTTTAATGCTTCAAGATTAACTAAAAACAAATTAAAGCATCTCTAGTATGTAAACTTACCTCAAATAGATCATAGTTAATGTTTTCACATATAAAATGACGCAATTTATGGGAATCTCGAAAACCATAGACCATACAATGTCTATTTGACTGACATATCGCTTCCTGGTTAGACAATGATTGATACAACAGATTTATGTTTATAAAAAGATCTTCGATGAGATTTCTGCAGGGTAGACTGCCGTTCTCAAAATAAAAACTAAAGGAAGAAAATTAAATTTTTCTATTCACGAAAATATAAAAAAAAACTGAAATACGACCGGTAAACTGGAACGTGATTTTCCCTGGGTATTTTATTTGTTAAGTCTGCTATAATAAATTTACTGACGTTTCAGCTGTCCTGACAGATTTTAGTATAGTTATCTCGCCAACAGCGGAGTTTTCAATTAGTTGTCAGTATAATATAGGGTGCACCAAATAGCCACAGGATAAGATTCAAAAGTTACATGCTTTTCCATATTCACCCTCCATGGACAGACGAGAAAAGTATTATAATTTGACAATAAAAGATCAAGATACATTTTTTTAATATCTTATGATATCTACATCACTCACCTTCAAACTTTGAGAGGGATAAAATGTGGGCGAATAATAGGTTCTGCTGCTTTCTTTTCAGGAATATCTGCAAGGGTAGAATGACAATCAAAGAACAAAACAGTATTTTAACTGCTTCTAATCTCCTTTCATTTTAAAGAAAACTTATCAGGAGTTCAAAAATTGTCCACACTTCATTTTCACATACCTATTTCATAAGTCACTAATTATTATAGAGCGTAGTCAAGGCTTAGAGTAATGGAGCTCAGTTTTTTTGTGGTAACAAACTTCACTTTTGAATGTGTTTCTAGTCACTCTTTGTTCAATCAAGAAATATAAAGCATTTTGTGTTGCTTACTTGGAAGATTTCAATTGATTATAATAAGCCAACATCAATCAGCATATATAATGGAATATAATATATGTGGTCACCAAACTGCCTCAAAGATTTTCTACAGGCCATGTAGCATAATCGGGGGTTCACATGATGCCACTCACTGTAACTAGTTACTAAGTTTTGGTAATTGCCTTGCATTGCCAGCACTGGTTATGGTAGTAATTCCAGCCCAGTAAATATAAAGCACCTTTTTTACTAGAGCAACTAGATTTTTCCAGTACTACTATATTAACTAAACCTGTGTAGACACAATTACAGCTGTGATTCCAGCGGTTGATTCTAGTAAATAGTATCAGTAGGTACATAGTTTCATTTGATATAATGTTGTTTTGGTAGCACCATGCGTGCTTCTCCTTACGATTCGTTCCCTTAGCATTTATAATCACGTTACGTAGGCTGTGATATGAGTGACTCATACATGTTACTGTCGCCGTGTGAATCCGCATTAAAATGCCAACTGTTCTTCTGTCACCTTCTGCAGAACAAATGAAACATTCTGTTTCACTCGTTTACGATGTTATGTTTTATGAAAACAATGGCGTTTTGGAAAAAACTGCTCAATAATACATTGTTCCCATAGTATCCAATATAGTTCCAAAGTTTCGTTTCTAGGTGTCACAACACACAACAAACTTAAGAAACGTTTTTAGCACAGGGGCAATGGTGCTTAATGAATTTTACCTATAACTTCTCTATACTCTTATTTTGTTTTTCTGAAAACTCCGCCAGTTATTAAAGTATCTCAATCATAAACACAGACATGTATTTTCGACTATAATATGTACACAACATGAACGTGGTCGTTGGCAAGATCATGAAAGCTCTGTATATCTTATAAATGGTAATTCTCAGAAAAAGCTTTGCTTCTATTCCACTATTAGTTCATGTTTTTTTGATCTGTAATTCACGAGATGCTTCTATTTAATCTCTAATAGTCTGATCAAAACCACTTTCATTTCTAACCTCAAAATAGGGAGGATTTTTTAACTATGAGTATTTAACTGATTTTGAGGACGACTTGCACGAAATCGCGAAAATTTACGTAACATCCTTTTTATTAAAACACAAAAACATAACAACAAACATCATAGTATAACGTACATAAACAATTCGTATCACATATTCAGCACGTGTCCCTAGACGGTTAGTCGTGCTTCCAGTCCCAGTGTTTATGATGGTCATCGCCGCCTTTGTGTCCATGCGATTTATGGTGATGATGGTGTCCTTCGTGACCGCCTCCCTTCTTGTGTCCTCCATGGTGATGATGATGACCTCCTTTCTCGTGGTGTCCCTTATGTCCGTGATGCTCTTTATGGTGACCTCCGTGCTCGTGGTGTCCCTTGTGATGCTTGCCCTTCTTATATCCTCCTTCATGATGATATCCTCCGTGATGCTCCTTGTGACCTTCATCATGGTCTTCGTCGTGCCAGTGCTTCTCTTTTCCATGCTCTTCATTTTTGTGGATATCGTGTTCCCCATGGGTGTGGTGACCCTTTTTGTAGTGGCCTTTCTCTCCGTACTTGTGACCCTTTTCTCCTTTGTGTCCCTTGTGGTGATGCTCATGGTATCCATCATCGTGATGATGACCTTTCTTGTGTCCACCATGTTCCCCGTAGTGGTGTTCGTGGTTGCCTTTATCGTGGTGACCTTTGTGTCCGTGGTGATCGTGATGATGACCTTCATGGCCCTTCTCTCCTTTTCCACCGTGCTCGTGATGATGATCTTCATCTTCATGATGTCCACCACCATGTTTCCAATGATGGTGATGGTGGTGTTTTGAGGCGGACACCTCCATATCGGAAACCACATCACTGAGTTCACTTTCTTCTTCACCCCTTGAAATCTCTCGAGCTTGATTCAGGGACACTAGGGCCACAAGTGCCACTACAAGTAGCCCCCAGCCGGTACACATTTTGAAATTTGTGTTGTTGATTTGAATACCTGAGCTCACACTGACGTTTTTGGTGTCTAATTCCGCTTTTATATGTGTATTGTACTTGTTTTTTATTGAATGCTAAAATGGGCGTTGCATTAGCAAATTGTCTATTGCATCCTGTGGCAATTGATCGGTTTCGCCATCTCGTATACGCGATTTTTTAGAGGTGATGCAATTTCATCACCTCGGACTTGTTTCAAATTTAATTCAATTATTCGGTTGTTTGATGTTAATGGACCTGTTTTATTAGCTCAAGTACTACAGCTGATCCTGTTGTATACGAGATATGAGATATATAGACATAAGTTCTGATTTCTTATAGAAAGGCTGGAAAATCGATGAAAAAGTATTTAACTTCCAAATTACTGCTATGCCGCACACTGTCTACGATACTGTCTTTCAATGTTTACACAATTGGATAGTTGACTATTTTTCAGAAAATGTATCTTCCGATAATATCAGGAGAAAAAATGATGACGTAATTTACCGATTTCTCAAATCTGAATAGTTTTCGGAGTCACTACGTATGGTTTAAGTCAAGATGTCATACATACATTCTCCCAACCTGAAAACAGGGCACCTGAGCCTCGTGCATTTAGTTATGAATTATAGTTATTAGATAGCATGGAGGAAATCAAAGAATTCGCACCCTGATATCTATGAAGCTGACTTTTCAATGACTGGTCAACATGAACGATGATAGAAGTCTATTCCTTTTCAGTTTGTGGTGTCCACTGGACCTTCATAGGTATATATTCACAGAATATCTACATTTGCTGGTATGATATCTAAATAGAATAAAATGATTGTTTACATTATAAACTGAATGCCAGATCTACCGAACTTTTACTGTTGCTAAAACTATAAAAATTAATTAATATCGAAGTTTGAGTGCTAGAAGACCAGCGATGATGTACATCTTTTTTCTATTTTGTAACGTAAGTAGAATGACTGTTGACATTTGACCAACAGAGTATTTAGTTAATCTATTATTGATGTGCGATAAATCATTAATAAAAAATGTAGCTACTTAGACATACACACAATTTGTCAACATGAAGAGTGTCAATCAGATTTTGACTGAACATTTTTACGTGCTCACTCGGAAACTTTCAACTCAATTTCCTTTCTTGATGAGTGATTTGAAAGTTGCCTTTTATTATGGATGCACGGACTGCTCTTTAAGATTCGTCCATTTTTTCGATGATTTCTTGCACTGAAAATACCCAAGGCCATGCACATTAATCACTAGAAGTGAACTACGTTCAAATGCACATATGAAATATCTGATAAAGCAAACTATTATAAGAAATATTTGATCTAGAAGGACACCCTCAGTTTTTATCGGAATGGATTTTCCAAATAGCTACTTTTTTTAATAATTGTAGGCATAGGTCCTGGAGTCAACTTGTTTAGTTATAATTATTTTAAGACATGGCAAATTTACCTTAAATCACTAAATTAGCTTGGAGAGCACAGATGAAATAATTATTTATTATTTACTATTTTTTCAACTTCGTCCTCCAATGAAATTCCCTCTTGTTGCATTTTCAGTCATATGATCCTTCGAAATCTTATCTTTTACCCACAATTATTAATAAACGCCTTATTTGATAATGATACAATGACTGAGGCAAGATTCAGTAATATATTAATCTGATTTTCAAGATATTCTTTTAGATGTGAGTAAAACTTTTCTGTTTGAAAGCAAAACGACATAATAAAAGATTACATATATATTATAATTTACACCTAGGTTGCCAAGCGAAACACAGTGAATCTAATGATCACCAGAGTATGTAAAGATGTTTGAAAAATAAACGTAATAAATAAATGTGTTTAATATGATACAACTCTTGAGTGCCTAAGCTGATCCATTCATTAAGTTAAACAGATGGCGAAGACAAGAAATAATTAAAATGGGATGACATCAGTCTCATCGATACTTGTAACTTCGAAAAAATTTCAAAAACCTAGAATTAGATTACTCAGACCACGAAGATCACATATCAGTACTCAATCGTCATGGGAAGTAGGAATCGTACCATTATATGCTTTTGAGTATCATTTTTGAGTAATTTTTCATTACAATTTTTAAGAACTATTGCAATTTAAGAAGTAAACAGGTGTGTCATTGTTTTGCTGCAGTAGATTGAACATGTTCACGAAGCCTAAATGACAAATGTCCATACTGATGCAATTCCATATACGGACTACATATAATAGTTGAGCTAACTATTTTTGTTAAAATATTCCTTTTATATATATATATATATATATATATATATATATATATATACTATAAAGTGCCGTTTTATGAACTAGTTCACGCAGATTGCAACGACCCTATTTCCAGACTCTGATTAATCTGGAAGAAATAGTGACCTTAGTACCCTAGGTAATTACAATTTACTAAACCATGTTCTTTAGCAGTACATATTATTACACCGTGCGTCAGCGAATTCTACAATCTGACCGCGACAGTCTGTGCTTCTTTTATAGATAAGTTCACGGAAAGGCAGATACTTTTTTTGGGTGCTACTACGTTTGTGATTCATGCGACAACTATAAAGAATTTCATAGCGGTGATTTATATTATTTATTTCTTATATATTATACCTTTAATGAATATTTTTGGTTCCACTATCATCTTTCTTGATCTTTTTGCGTATTTAATAGTTTCATATTGACACTATTTTCGTCAAGTCGATTGGTTCTGAGTTGAAGAAGGTATGCTTTTTATAAATGAGCAAGAAGGGTTACTTCTCACGTCCCCAGTCTGTCACGTCACAGAATATATAGATAGTTACCATATTCTTACTGATCCACAAATAAGCCTAAAAACAAGTCAGGGATTCAAACTACACACATTCCAATTGGCAGTCGGCGGTCTGCCTCAAAGCAGATGGTTAATGATTCGAATCTCATAGTTTCTAAATGTTAGTTTGTATTTATAGAAAATGTATTATTGTCAACCAGAAGGTAAAACAATTTCACTGTCATCTCCAAAGCAAATGTTCAATTCCTTACTGTTAATTTCATAGGCTAGTAGATTTTCCACGATATCCTTTTCCGTTATTGTCATAATAGTTGTTATTTCAAAAGCGTGGCTTGAATTAATTCCACTTTACATCGTTAGCTTAAAGGCCATCACAAATACATATTCGGAAGTATCGACCTGAAGACTGATCGTTATGTATATTGAATTTTTTTTGTTCAACTCCAGGTACATCATAACTGAACCCACCAAGAAGCAGAGGCAGATGTCATGTTGACTGTAGAAATAAGAACGGTTAATAGTAATTAACAAGAAAAATGGTTCTAGTTCAAACAAGAACATGATAGTATCCTCCTGGTTATGACATTTAGGTTTGAGTCAATCTAAATTCATTTTGTATGTCTTTTATTGAAAATTGAACGCTAAGCCATAGGTATATAGGTACATTTTACCGACAACAATACTTGATTCAGACATCACCTTGTCGATAATGAATTGTTTGGCTGCTGGGTTTAAAAAACATAGAAATTCGACTAGACTTATTACTCAAAACTAAACTTATGCTTATATACGAGTACTCTTACATTGCTGCCTTGTCTCGCAGATCAATTAATTTAGTTCTTCACTACCACGTCATTCCAATCT
The DNA here is from genome assembly GCA_949316355.1 of Bruchidius siliquastri. Classification (NCBI taxonomy): domain Eukaryota; kingdom Metazoa; phylum Arthropoda; class Insecta; order Coleoptera; family Chrysomelidae; genus Bruchidius; species Bruchidius siliquastri. The sequence goes on along the minus strand of OX438532.1, from coordinate 3,793,499 downwards.
CTGTTAGTTTCAAATGTCAAAGGGATTTTAATAAGTCCCTACCTACATATTTTCCGTACCAACAACGTTGTGGGAAAGGCCCATTGCGGTGCTGAACAGTTCTCAGCTAGACCGCGGTCACACGAGTCGAACCGGCGAACGGTACCACAAATTTTTTTTCGGCATCTCTGCTAACCAGACGTTGACGGCTCCATCATTAGGCATTTAGTGAATAAGCACAAAAACTAGTGCGCGTGCTGTTTGTTGTGGTGGTCATGGATGCGGGGTCTCATTAGCAAAATTAACGACTTACATAGTATATATCACGGTTTTTACTGACCTTCGAGGTAAGAGCAGTCTGTATAGTAATTTGTTCGCTGTAGTGTCCACGAAGTCTTTAATCACCAGTTTAAGCCCAAACCGATTCCATCAAATGAGCATTATTTTATTCAAATAACAATCAATAGGCAGATTTATGCGGTACTGGTCGGCATTTTAATAATATATGTGTAACAAATTTGATAAATATATAGATTTTTTTCATGGAAATTTAATGAAAATGTTCTCTTCAAATTAGTATGTTTTTTGTATTATGTGATTATCGAATTAAATTGTACACAACCACATCAGGTGAGTGGCTAGAAACTTACTTGGAAACTTTTTTAACCTACTCACTTCCTGTTTGTACGTATTCAGCGTTTATGTGCGTTAATCCATTTCATAAGCAAAATATTAAGTTCAATTTTCGGAATTGTCTTTAACCTAGAGGTACTTTTTGGGGAAAAACTAGGAATGACAAGGCTGTGGTAATTTTCTACAGAAATCTATCTAACTCATAACATATGATAATAACGTACCTATGGGCAATTTGTAGGTTTGTAGAAACAAGAGACCTTCTTGGATCCAATATGGAGAGATTATGTATCGTTGCCTAGTTGCCTAATGATGACATTATTGTATGTTTTGTCTTCACTGAATTTTTGGTTCTTGGGCTGTTCATTGGATGATGAGTACGAAAGCCTTATACGAAGGTCACGCTGAAAGCCTTCAGATATTCCTAATCTATGCAAGTTTAAACAAGTTTAAGCACGCAGCTATTTTGTCCAAAGTTGTAAGTGCTTACACCGTTTGAATCGTTCAGTAATTGCTTTGCCACGGTCTCGAATGCATCTGAGTGTTGGCCGAACTTTAACTTGAAGATGGAACCGGGTAGTCGCGATTTTAGGGCCATGATTTTTTATGACTGTAAAAAGGGACTAAAACAAGCGGAATACCACTGAAGCTTAGTGAGTTGCTTTGGGGACTCTGTCCCTTCTAGGGCTACAGTTTTGAATTGGTTTGCTGAGTTTAAAAGGGGCCGGGTCTCACTCAATGATGAACCTCGCACAGGTCGACCGCCCACTGCTGTTACTCCGGAAACTGTAGAAGCTGTGCAAAATATGGTAAAAAAGATCGTCAAATAACCTACACCGAGATTGAGGCTTCTCCGGGAATTGGATCGGCAGCGGTTCGAACAATAATTCATGATCACCTTCGCCTAAGGAAGCGGTGTGCCAGATGGGTCATATTTGTTGACCAGCGAGCAAAAAGCAACAAGAGTGGATTGGGCTAAGTTTATGCCTGAAAAATTTGATAATGGGCACAGTAAAAATACTTTTAATATCGTATCCGTAGACGAAACATGGTTATATCATTATGATCCCGGAACTAAACAGCAGTCATTGATTTGGTGCTTCGAAAGTGACGAAAATTCGTCGTTCCAAGAGTGTTGGAAAGAAAATGGTCGCATCTTTTTTTTCTAAAGTGGAGACATCACAACGGTAGCCTTGGAAAGTCAAAGGACAATTACTTCTGAATGGTATATTATCAAATGTTCCTGTAGTCTTCCAAGAACTATGCAAGAGCCGTCCAAAGACTGGTCTGCGGGGTATTCAATGGCACCATGACAACGCACCCGCTCACAGCACCGCTAGAACACTCGTTTTTTTTGCTGAAACTGTTGCCTCACCCACCTTCTTCTCTGTTCCTAGCTCCGTGCGACTTCTTCTTATTCGCTAAGATCAAAGCAAAGTTACGAGGTCGCCATTTTTCCACTGATGAAGAGGCAATCGCTGCATTTGAGAAGGAAATTAGCAGCCTTTCGAAAGAACGTTGCTCACAAGAATTTGAGAAGTGGTTTTATCGAGTGTATTGAGATAATGGGGAAAAATATTGAAAAAACAGAATAAAGTTTTTTAAAAAACCTTGAACCTAGTTTTTCTGTATCTAAAGACTTTCGTACTATACAGCAATCTAGTGATAAGTGAATGTATAATAGTATTATACTAAATTGACAGTTCTAACAAAGAATCGCTTTATCGCATCGTGTAATCAGAGAACTAAGATTTAATTAAACTTCGTTCTCGCCGATGCCGGTAGAGGTACGAAGCGCTAAGAAAGAGGTGGAGATATATTACTTTACCCCTTGCTAATATCTCCCAGCTATTGCTAATTTTAAACCGATTAAGAAAATTTCCGACGTTCAAAAGAAGCGGTTGAAGCTTCCCAAGAGCCTCTTGTGTCTCGTAAGAGGGTGTAAAAACTCCTGTGCTTAACTTAGCTTATAGTTACCCATTAAGGCCTTAGACGTGTTGAGTTTAATTTCATAAGTTGTAAATAAGCAACAACTTACAGTCCATTGTTGAAACAATTAGTACAGTATATTTTGTGAAATTCCAGGACTTTAGAACATATACTTTGTGAGGCATTGACATCAGTTATTGCGATGTAGTCATGTCTATTCTCTCCAAGGTATTGATATCTATGAAGACATATTTATCTTTTATTCTGTTTTACTCTTCCTGAATCATCACCATCGTCACTCAGAAAAAAATTAAAATGCGAAAAACAGCCCTGCACAGCCTCGGAATTTGGATAGTCATAAGGTTTTACGACTTAGGCTAAGAAAAAGGACTATAAAAAGTGGTACATGGGATATATCTTATTTTTTCAGTATTTATTATAAATGTATGCCTTCGTGTTGACCATGTGGATGAGAGTATCGTTCAGATATCAATATTTCCAAACTTGTTTGCCTGCCAATGATGCATTTTTTTAGCACGACTACACCCTGTGCAAACTCCCTCAACCCTGAACCAACCAAAATCGCGTAGATTTCATTCTCACTTTACGACAGCAAAGTGCCTTAAATAATATTTTAATATGAGAAACCTCCCCATCCCCATCGTTCAACGAGTTGGCGCGGTATTCAAATTGCCCTTATAAAAAATTAACATTTCTGTAGCGAAATAAATCGAGAGATCTAGACAGCTTAAGCTTAATTTGATTTTTATGGCTCTCTGGAGAGTGTCGGCATACGCCATGAGCTCGGGCGGATATATTTCTGCATTATTACCTTATAAACAGATACTACCGGAAATTACTTTCACCCCATATACAGCACACTTGCTTCTTTATATCACCCTTCAGTCGGCATATTCTGGATAAAGCTAGTGATTCTGAGAGAATATATATCATACAATACCAAGTAGAAATGCCACTTTGAGCTGTCAAAGAACTGTCATACAATCAAATGACATCTATCGGAAAAACAATGATAGATGTCATTTGATTGTATGACAGTTGTTATAACAGCTCAGAGTGGCATTTCTACTCGGTATTGTTTGGCAAATCATCATGAATAGGTTAACTCCAGAACAACTCTTTCAAATCGTGGAAATTTATTTTCAAAATCAGTGTTCAATTAAAAATGTTTATAGAGCACTTCGTGAATTTTATGGTGAACATAATCGTCCGTCAGAGACCACCATAAAGAACGTAATTACCAAATTTCAGTCTACATTCACTCTTTTGGATGCCAAGCCACCGACAAGAAGAGAAGAGGGCGTACAGAAGAAAATATTGCTGTCGTTGAAGCCAGTGTCGAAGAAAACGACAATTTATCGATTCGTCGTCGTGCTCGGCAAATTGGACTTTGTCCATCGACTTTATGGAAAATTTTACGTGAAGATTTGGGTTTGGTGCTATACAAAATTCAATTGGTGCAAGAATTGAAGCCACACGATCATCGTTTGCGTCGTGAATTCAGTGATTGGTCGTTACATCAATTTAACGAAGACCCATTTTTTTACCGTAAAATTCTCTTTAGTGATGAGGCGCATTTTTGATTAAATGGATACATCAACAAGCAAAATTGTCGCATTTGGAGCGAAGATTATCCACACGCCGTTCAAGAATTACCGATGCATCCTGATAAATGTATTGTTTGGTGCGGTCTATGGGCTGGTGGAATCATCAGTCAATATTTCTTTAAAAATGAGGAAGGACGACGCGTTACCGTGAATGGAAATCGATACAGAACCATGATCAATGAGTTGTTGTTGCCAAATCTTGAAGATATGGATATGGACGAAATGTGGTTTCAACAAGACGGTGCCACTTGCCATACAGCACGTGAACCAATCGACTTATTGAAAGAAACTTTCAACAACATTATTTCAAGTTTCGAATCATATGAAAAAAAATATTTGGAATAGTAGTGGAAAGCTTAGATCTATAATTTAAAATCACAACAGGAAACGGATTTCAAAGACAATTTTCAAGTGATATTTTTTTATGGACGGGAATGGAAACAGTGTCTCAAGCATTACTTGTTGTGAGAAATTATATGTAGAACTAGTCGAATAAACATTATTAAATATTTTTATATTTCTGTAACTTCCGATTCCTATATTTAAACATTCAAGGATAACTCATCCAACTGGTATTTCATTATTAAGATCTACACAGGCTACTAAAATGATAACACAAATCAAATATTCTTTTTTCCCAAATCTTAATTCATAATTGTAGCTTTAGCAAAGTTTGAGCGTTTTTCCATTATTTTAGTTTGTTGAGATTAACTCCTTCTCTCTTGCACCATTTTTACCGTTTTAATACTCAGTAGCAGCGACAGATTTTTGTTTTATCTTGAAACAAACCAGACAAAATGGATTGAAGTATGTAGAATCATCACTTTCTATACTTCGTGATGTAGTTATTCTCAAAATGCACACAGAGTGGAATTTTGAACACACCAAAATAAAGATAGGACTATTTATATCTGCCTACCAAAATTTATCGCGCAATTATCAAATTCTCCAAAAATATTAAAAAAATAATTTTTCTACTTTTTGGCATCGGCAAAACGTTTTTGATTACCTATGAAAGTTGTATCAAATTAAAAAACAAACTAATACGGTGATTAGGGAGCAGCAGATTTTTTTATGTTATGCCAGTTGCATCTCCGTTAATAAACAAATTTTCAAAATATAACATCCTCAACACCAAGCAATATTTATATGTCTTTTCCATGGGGAAAATTGTGAATAATGGTTCATAGTTTAGTTTAACTAACTGACCTAGTGGCCAGCAGTCCATGGATTCTTTTTGGCAGCGTTGCTATTATTAGATAAATTTGAATCAATTAAATGGTAAACTGGGTCAAGTTCTTAGACGCAAAACTGATCAGCTACTTGGGAAAAAATCGGGAAAAGCGTGCCAAGTTCGATCACACTCAAGATCTTAAGTAATCGTATAGGAACTATGAATAATTTATGATTCCATGAATATTGAGCTTCAAGATGAAATACTTCATCTCTGCCAGAGCTGAGATGAGAATTAGCTCTCGCACTTGTTCTATAAGTATTCTTTCCCGAATCGCAATGCCAAAAACGGAATAATAACAGGTTTAGGTGCTCTGGTTGTATGAGGATATAAAACATTTTCAGAGCATAATTTGAAATTTCTTACAAATGAAGATAAATATTACATTGATTCTACTTCCTACAGATAAACAATCATGGATGTATCTTGATCGTGTTTTTTTTTAAATGATTTTTGGAGTATTTTAATCTATCTACATCCCCAAACTCTATAGCCTTATCTATCAAACTGTTTAGCGGTTAGTCTGTCTGTCTATTTGCGACTTTGTCACCACATAATTAATAGTAAGCGCTTTTAATAAAAAGGGATATTACTGAAAATCGGTGAATTTGCGGAGTTTTTAGCAAAAAATGTCAAATCTTTCCCAAATCTAGTTTTATGTTTTTCAAGCTACGGCTACCTTCCAGTGTAGTCAAAATTTTGTAATGATTTATTCTAAAAATTACAAATTTTAGGGCGTGATATAAAATGTTTGGAAGGCTTATAATTATCCAATTCACGCATGCAGATTTCCTCGTCATACTTAATGTTACTACTATTCTCCAAGGAATCTCATATCGAGTATTTGAATCATAACACACATACCTATAGATAACACATGTATACTATTTCATGTATTAATTGAAAGTTACGTTATCCAAATTGAAATGTAAACACGCGACGCACTGCTTCACTTAAAAATAGAAACATGCTAGGAGAGGGCCTCATCGAGTGATAAATAGCGTTGTTATAGCGAGACTTGATATTTTTAGTGATTACGGTATCCGCAATCAACTCTGAAAACGTAAATGCTGGAAAATCCTGGGTTAATGAAATTGACACTTTTCTTATCGAACTAATTTTAAAATTTCACACATCCTTAAAATATATACTTACATGCTGGTAATTCATATAAATGCACACGATTTGGAGTGGAGTGGCTTAAAACTTCAACACGTATCACAAAGAGAAAGAGAGGATGCAAAAAACTGAAAAAAACCTCACGTGATTCATGTGCAATTCCTAAGCTATCCGTTATTTAAAGAATTTAGTCCAATGAGTCTCTCTAAAAAACGAAAAACGTATTGAATATATTATATATTTCAATAGGCACTTGAAAAATAAACTCAGCTCTACCCTGACAAAAAATAATCGTATGTTATTTTTTTTTATTGTTTTCTAGTGGTGGCTAGATATCATTTTGTCTAATTCATATATTCAGATGAAAAGTTGTGTAATTAACACACAAATAAAACTCTATTTCTTTCAGCGACGCGTTTCGATTCATATTTAAATCATCGTTGGACTGTCAGATTTTACTGCTAACAAGCCTACCCAGATTACTTGCCAACTAGCTAACTAGATCCTATCATGGATACAAAACTAGAGCTCTCAAATCTAGCTTACTACTTATCCTGTCTAGCTATTTTTCTATTAAGCTATGTTTAGCTTTCTTGTGTGTGTCTTAGGGGAATTTTTTTTATGGCGACAGCATTTACACTAGTGTGGAACCCCTACAAAACCATCAAAATGTCCTCAAGATATTTCATGTGATAAACATTTTTAATTCTTAAGGTATTTAACGTTTTAAGATATTTCATTCCCAAAACTATTTCATTCTTCTTAATATATTCTATAACTTAAGATATTTTAAAAGTAACTAAACCTAGAAAACAAATAGATGGAAACTTTGAGTAGCCTACAGATAAAAATTAAGTTTAAAAGATCAGACTATTCATTTACTACAATTAAATCAGGGTTTCGCAAATATTTTTGATTTCGAATGTTTCCATGAAGTTTAAGTCAGGTATTATACTACAATTATGAAGTGTACACATCCTATTTTCATTGCCTACTTTATGATTAGTATCTGGTAAGTTTTCTTGTTCTTATGATGTGAATCCGCCGAGATAACGTTACAACGTAAAAGTGTTTCCGAAGAACAAGGTATGTCGCCATGAATCAGTTCACCCTTGTTGACAGATGTCGTAAGGGACATCTGTTGCGGCTTCAAGGTGGCCCAGGTGTTAGGACCTTTGGCTTCGTAAGGAAGCGACACTTAAATGAATTTATATTGATAATTTTAGTACAATTTATGAAATTTTATCTTTTGCATCGTCCATCCTTCAAACATGTCTTTAGTCTCCAATGCCCATATCAAACTCACTATTTTTTCAAAGGCCAATACAGCCCTGGAATCTACATATTTAATGGCTTTTGGTTCTATAACTCTAGCTCCTAGCATAATCTGACTCACATAAAATGTGCTCTGGGATCTGCAGGTGCTTTAGCCTATCAAACGTTCAGCAACAGTCTTATGAATTTCCAGTCAAGAGAGGAACGTGATCGCCAACAGACCCTTACGAAAGCCAAATTTGTTTATAATATTAAGTATAACGGCAAATGAATCAAATACCCGGTAGCTAACTAGACCACAAGACAACAATTCTGTAACAAAAAATGTACTCAATAAACCATTATATCCAACGAACAAATATTGCTTAAGTAATGGCAGTGCTGCGCACATTATTTCTCAACTACAACTTTCGTGATAATTTAAAAATCATTTCCAGCTCAACGGTGAATTTGTATAAGGTCAAGTTCCAAAAAATTTATCGAAATGCCACGGTTAAGTTATCGGCGTATCCACACAGATTAAGATGATTCTAGAAGAAAGTTTATATGGTTGGAATTATATGATAATTTCCCTCTGGTACATTTTTTTTGGCTTATTTGAATTGTAAATATGTAGGCCGATTGATGGTATTTGATCTAGACCAGTAACTTTGTTAGTACATAAATTCGCATTTAGAAATCCGAAAAGAAGACCCAGTGCAGGATTCGAACCCGCATCTCCCGATTTCATGTCGGGCGCTCTGACCAACTGAACCAATGGTCATCCTTGTTGATTGAATGATTGAATGACTGTTTGTCCATTTCAGTTTTCATTTACGTAACTGTAGGACGTTGAAGTAAATCACTATAGCAGTAACCGAGATACAGGAAACTTTTTCCACACTTAAGTACACGACCAGACTTCTCTTCTTCCTGTTTATCCCGGCGTAGATAGGAGCGCAAATCTGCGAAAGGGTGCAAATTACTGAGCGCCTGAACAGAGGTGATTCGATTACAATGTAACAATGAACCGAGTTCGCCCGGGAATAAATATGTCTATATTATAAGTCCGACAGTCAACGACGATTCAAGACTCTACAGGAAACTGCAATTAATAGACGGGCCGGCGAAATTAAACAGTCCATGTTGATTTCTCAAGAGGCTCTCATGGCATCGACTCCCTGATTCTCCCTCCAAGATCCTCTACTAATTTTTCATACTGTGTTGATGTTTGAACGGGTTCTAGTATGTGTTTTTTCTAATCGAACCTCTCATAGAGAACCTAAAAAATCTCCCGCTGATCTTTGCTTTCGGAAGACGTACGATCGACTGTTGATAAACTTTTTGTCAAGGTTTTACAGGAGCTGGACACAATTGGACATGATGCAGAGAAGAGGCACAGGTCTGTCGTTGCTGCGCATATTTTTTATTTTATTAGGAATGAGTTGCAGGTCACCAATCTTTCATCCAATAGGAAACACGCACCTCGCTGGCAAAATGTCAGCAATTGAGTAAGTGACTAAGACTTGACGAGCAATATGGGAGGACGATTGTTGCTTTTTATCCAGATTCTGATCCAGATCAGTAGCTTTTATCTAAAGGATACATTTGATGCTAAAGCTTTGGAATCCAACTTCTGGCATTTTCAAGCACATGCTATCAATAAAGGATAGAATGCTGTCACAGTTCTAATTAATAATTGGTCAGTATATTAGTGGGACGAGTTTTCTCGTTGTACTCCTCTTTGCTGTTATCAATGACTTATTTGATAATTTAAGATACTGGGAGCTCCAGAACCTTTTCAAACATATTTTTTCATATTTTCATGTCTTACGTCATAAGAAATATGTTTGGAGATATACCAGGAGTTATAAATTTCATTATATCATATTTTCATGGCTGAATCATTTTCAGCGTAGTTGGGAGCTTTAGAGAAGATCAACACTATTTGTGCCTTAATAACCGAGAATTCCCAAAATATATTTATATCAATAACAAATATTTGTGTTTCGATTCTCTATAAGATATTCACGATGTTGAATTAATTTCCAGCCTTCTATTCAACTCTACTGAAGCTCCTCTGAGTGAATTGCATCTCTTACTTGACCACTATTACCTTTACCCATAGTACAACTACTGTTCTAGTCAATCAGCTACCCTAATTAATTAAATGGATCCAGCTCAATCAATATTGTAACAGCAAATTTATAATATTAAGAAACACAATTCGTCTTATCTGCATTTACAGGCTTAAGTGGTTTGAAGAGATAACCATAATCTGTTTTCCTTTCCAATACATTCAATAGCCATTATATTACAATCCATCAACATACGAGTACACATCACCATTATCAGGCATTGAACTAAACATCGGTGTATTCAATAGCACATTTCAACCTTTCATAATATTCTATATTCTTCGGCGCTGGAACCAAATTCAAATAGTCACCCATATTCTTTCCTTCCTCCATATACGTAAAATCTGGCATGTTATCCTTATCGACCATAACGAACTTGAATGCTGTAGGGATGAAAAGCAAGGCCATAATCTGAAACTTCTTCCAATGTCTTTGGAGATCTTCGAAAGTGTAGAGGTTGGGACTACTGCCCAGCTGTATCAAAAAATCTGATAGATATTGATGATACTCTTGCAGATACTGGGGAAACAGGTGTGCAGACTTTGTACTCGTCATGTAAAGAAAGTATGCTAGATCATAGGCAGGAGACTTCAAGGTTGATTGTTGCCAATCCACAATCATCACGGAGGTTGGACTCGACTTATCATTATTCTGAAATAAAAAAATATAACAATAAACAATCAATACATTTAATAACATAACTATAAAATAATGCTGATTATTGCCGATAATACACATACCTCATAATGAAACATGAAATTGTTATTCCAGGAATCTCCATGTACAATGACAGCTTTATCGTCGATCGTTTCCAGTATATCAACCAGTCTATCAGCTCCACCTTCTGACTGTTGTTTGTATTTCAGATACAAGTCTTCATGGCCATGTCTCCTCATCAGGTCTAGTACGTCTTGAACGCCAGTATTGAAAGCTGCCTTGCTTGTTGATGCAAAATCGGTAACTGGGTCTTTCATATGGGGAGTCAACGAGTCGAACAACTGCTTGTTTTGGTCTTGCAATGCGAAGGACAGGGCATGCAGCTTTGCGTACTCTCGAAGTACCGTTCTGATGTGGGCGGGGTTCATGCAGGTGTACCGTTCGTGAAGTTCATAGCCAGCAGATTTGAGATCTTCCAACACCAAGACTTCTTTGTTGTTCAGCTTCAAGCATTTGTAGCATTTGGCGTATGCTTTAAACGGCGTGCGTATCTGTAAGTAAAAAATATTAATTGTTAAAAACTCATCTTAATTTAAAAAACTAAGAGGACTAGATCAAAAACATAGCAAAGAATAAAATTTGAAAAGTTTGTTAGCAGAATTTCATCAATATGGAAGCTAGTAAATTGAAGTATGAAAAGTCTTAACAGGGCAAAACATGCCATGTAAATGTATTAGTCACACTAACACATTTACATCTACTTATTAGAAATCACATGCCACTATTTCAGTCACTGTAGACTTTGATTTTTAACTAGCCCCACAGAGTTAGTTAACAAATTTTAATCCGGGGATTTAACGTCGTCCATGATACCTCAAGTATGAGGGTTAGAGCTTTGCGTTACTCAACCATTGGGCTGAGCATTTGAGGTTGATCGAGAAAAAATAAGATGATCAATGATCAACATGCACCATGACTAGGTGGTATCCTCATTTTGATGCCAAGTATTTTTAGCATCGAAATATGTTAGATAGCTTTACTTGGTATCAAACCAACTTCAGATCAACTTTTAATCAACTAAAAAAGTTGCTTAGTTATAGAGACGCATTTCAAAAATCAATATTTTTTTGTGAGTATAGGTGGTCAATATAAAAACGAAATAGAATATAAAAAGCACTTTAATATATATATAAAAGAGTTTCTTTAGTTCAAGCAATTTTGCTTCTGGCTAATACTGTTTATATGAATTTGGAATATTCTCAGTGCACTTGAAGCAACACTTTCAATGCTTGACCATAATTGTGCAGCTCTGCAGTTTATGTTCAATATAATACCGATTGGGAAATTTACTTTACTAGACCTAACGTGTCACAGTCAATAGTAATTATGGTAGTATACAGGTAGATAACTGGTTAGCAGTTCATTAAAGCTCAAATAATTATGTATCAATAACTTACATAAATTCGCACTTAGAATCACTGGCCTACTGCGGGATTTGGACCACATACCTTCCGATTTCCAGTAAGACGCTAATTCCAACTGAGTTAAGCATGCACTTCGCTCACTCCATCGAGATCTCCGATGGTTTTCGATGCACGCCCCCCAAAGTCACTTTTCTTCCGATTTTCAAACTGCGAACGTCATTCGTATCTCAAGATGATCAGAAGATGTGTTGCTCGAATCTCGGGGTAAGCCAGATTTCTAAATGCGAATTTTCATATCAGCCTTCATCTTGCGGATTAGCAAGTAAATAATTGTCACATCCCAGTAACTTGTGAGCGAATTAAGACTTAATGAGATTGCAAAATTTTGTAGTACAATAATTGCTAATATATTGGGAACGAGTTTCCTATGAAAGTAACTTCTCATTTTGGTATCTCATTGTTGCCACTGTATACTACACTAGTTATGAGCGGTTCCAAAGTCCACATGACTTACAAATTTGAATGAAATGAAATCTGAGCCATAAATAACGACGGGAACCTCTAACTTAGTTGTATCATATCAAAGTATATCCGAAAACCTTATTACGCGTTCAATGTGTTGTTTCTGCGCAAATAGATAACACGTGTGGTTGTTGAACCTACATACGTAGTTCAAAATAAATTGTCATCCATTCAACGAATTATTATAGAGTAGGTGGAAGGGTCAGAATTTTTAACTTCATTGATTGCTTCCGGTTTCTTGCCATTTTGCCAAAACATATTTACAAAATATTTATTATTCCTTCAATGTGTCATTCTAACACATACAGAGACCACGGTGTGTTTTTTTATCCTACATGCATAGTTAAAAAAAAACGAATTCTTAGTCCATCCAACAAATTATTTAACAGTGGTTGGGGGGGGCAGAATGTATGACTCCAGGGATGGGTTTAAACTTTGGACTTTTTTATCTTTCCTTAGACCTCGAAAGCCATGTGTTCTAGAAGAAAAAATATTCGAACCTATTGAAAGGCTGACATCTCCTATATATTTACTAATATTTACTAATTAGTAACTCCACCCCAAACAGTGCGAAAAGTTGCTATAAAACAGCATAATATGAAGAAAATATAATATTCATCTCTATTGAAGAGCTGACATAATCTTTACATTTTTCAATTCGCTGAATAGTTTCTATCTAACTGTTCTCGAGTTATTCGCTTCTGAAAATCACCTATTTAGCAAATTTAGTAGAATATCATTCAAAATCTATCCTTTCCCATGATTTGTCCCATTTTTAAATAGAAGCTTCAAGAGGTTTTGACTTAATCGCTTGATATATTAGTTTTCTTCGGATTCATCATATTTCTCTGTTAAAAATTCAATGTTATTGGTATTTTGTAACCTAATTCTAAGGTTGGAAGAGGTTTTGACTGGAAGGCCTTCAGCCAATCATCGTAATATTTTATTAGCGAAGGCAATGTTGTGCTCCTGACAATTCTCAAATTTGAGCATATAGGCTGTCTGGATATTATATATAGCAAAATCTGTACCACTCATTTCTTTCGGTATGTCTGTCTGTCTGTTGGTATCGGGCGTTTTTCTCACCGCTTCTTCTATTTGATAAAACAGATGATCTGGGTGGGTAACAAAATAAAATCAAAAAATCACCAAACTTCGTTTACGGAAAATTGGTTAACAATCAACACAAGCATTCACAAATAAAATTACAGAGTCTACCTTTATTCCCTAGTTCAGTCACGTATACTAAACTAGTGATACAAAATTAAGGATTGCTATGACGAAACTGCTTCGTAGTTTCTATACTACGCTAGTTACACTAATCTATACGTGTTTATTTGTTTGTTTATATGTTTGTCGAACGAATAAAAACATTTTGATGGGTTTAGAAAGGTTTTGACAAATTTTCTCCAAGTAATAGGACATCCATAATAAACACCGCAAAGGCGAGTCAGCATCTGAGCCATCACTAATTAATACAAAAATTTAATTGAAATAAATGCCATCGCCCACAGTATTTCGATTGAAGGTGTAAAAAGGCAATGAGATTATACCGAGTAATATACTTTCGATGTGAAATCAGCATTGAAATTACTGAATCAATCTACTTGACTCAGTTTTTTTCTTGATTTAAACTAAAGAACAAAGAAACGTCACCTACATTTAGGTAACTTTATTTAAATGATAGGATCTGAGAATTCGTGGTTTTTAAGTAAATCAATTCTAAGCTTTCAGTACTAATAATAACATTTTAAAGAAATTTACCTTTTTTTGCCGCTGGAACTCTTCAAATACGGGAAACACATCTTGGTACGCTATGATCTCCTGGTGGAACGCCACCTCCCCCAAATTTTTCCTAAATGCTGCATTGTCGCTCGAATGCTTCAAGAGTAAGTTCAACTGTTTAGGCTGTCCGTTCTTAGTCACGCCACAAACTTTCACAAAATGCATTTGACTGCTGTACCCAAGACCGTTTGGAGCGCCACCAGCTAGCTTCAACTCATAACTTGAAAAGTCTTCATTTGCTATAGCTTGTTTTACCCAGGATTCCATATAGCTATCCATGATAATCAATGGATAAAATTCAGTGATGTTGAGCGACTGTGTTTTCGCTTCATATGAACTTATATGTGTGTATATTTCCAGACAAATAATAGCATTATATAAGCATGTCCTTGGATCATGGCGGTTTCGGAGCTAGCGCGGCGAGGAAGCGGGATCGACAGTGGCGTGACACTTTTCATTTCGAAAAGGATTTTCAACAAAAAAGAGCTGAGCTAAGTTGTAGGTGTACGTCAAACTAACAAAGTGGTTTTGTTAAGAGGTAGGTCAGTTTCTTGCATTATTATTTCCTCTCACAAATATCTATATAGACCTTTGAGAATAGCTCAGGTTATAATCCTCGGTCGATTTATAAATTTTTATATTTACCTTGTTAAAAGTATATTGTAGTTTTACTCCCTTATCAGTTTCAATGATCATCCTTTGATCATTATCTAAATGTTGAAAGTACTATTTGCGTATTCCGCACGATTATAGGATTTGATAATTTTTTGTTTTGTTTATTGAGCACTTATTGGGATTACATCAGAACAGAATTTATCAATTAAATAATCGAAACGGTGAACTTTAACAAAAATAAAGTTTGTTGAATTATTAAATACTCTTAAAAATCATCAAACAGAAAATAATAAGTACATATGACTGGAGGTCATTCAACTGTGGTTCTTGGCGATGCTGAGGTATCGTTACTACTTGAACTCTAATCGACGGAATCGTCACTGAAGTCAAGAAATATTATGTTTATTTCAATGTTTTCTTTGTTCGTGCCCATACTAACTTGATAGGATATAACGTGCGCAATCTCAAACCCATAAATCACTTTGCCTTAGCTAGTTCATAAACAGCGTGCTTAATAAACCGTACTTTGTAATTGCATCAATAATTGTGCTTTCAGCATTGTCACATCGCATGTTGTATTATTAGACTCTAGCTAATAATAAATATCTGCTTTTGTCTAGTTGTAACTCTGAATATCTTGTATATGTCGAGTGTGGTATGAGGCATTGTCTAAGACGATCACTGAATCGAGTTCTAACTTGGTAATGCAGATTTGAAACAAGTTTCAAAAACTGCAAACGTTCATATCTTCACGTTCGATAATAATTAATAGTCATAACGTCCGACACTCAACAAACTTACCTCTCCCCAATCTCATGTACCGTAGCTGAACGAAGTTGTTACAAGTAGAAGGTGAAATCTATCAAGACGCATACGAGGGTCTGTGGACCCACTTGACAACACTTCGCAGCTTCTCTTTGCGTATTTGCCAAAAGTACTAGGAAATCAGTGCTGTTGCCAGACTAACGTGAAATACTTTTATTAACCAATAAAGGCGGTCTATAAATTATTTTTATTCCCTGTAACATGTCCTTTTACTAAATTTAATTAACTTAAAACTAAAAGCTTAAGTAAGTATAACTTAATTACTCTCTTAAGTACTCTAAATATTTGAGGTACAAGAACTAAATGAATTTAATATACTAAACTACTCCAAGTATATAAATTACTTAGAGTAAGCGAATGTGGTTCATGTAACTCAACTGTCCCAAGCATTATGATATTAAGATAATTTCAGTTCAACATTATTTTACAAATAAACTTTTTGGCAGTTGTAAAAGTAAAATAGTATTAGAATGTTAATAAATAACTGATCCGCATTAATACCTCTTTTCAATGTTATTGAAAATGCTGATAGTTTAACTTTTGTAATTTGATATTGCCGATATTGTATTAAATCGCATCCATGGTTCAGCTACTACACACGATGCAATGAAAAGTGCAGGAAGTAGAGAGTAAAAAAATACTGAAAGGAAATTTAATATACATTTTCAACCCATGGAAGTACAAGTATCCAATATTTTGTTAACAGTCCTACAATGAATTAAACATAAATCCGTCAGTGAAACAAAGTATTAGGTATTTGTGAAACTTACATGTATCTACACAGAGGATTGGAAGCACATTATCTCAAAGGCACACAGCAACATGGCGCTTATTTGATTCACTCTCTTCCAATTAGGACCAGTATGTCTCAACGACCAAGAAATACTTAACTTAATCGCCATTGAAATTAAAAGTAAATCTTGACGGACAAATATAATGGGTAGCGTGATATAAAATAATTATTATTCAAGAATGCTTATAATGTATTGAAATAATTCATATTTAAAAATTATTAGTTAGGTTTTTATTTATGTATCCATGTGTCCACCTGCCTCTAATTTTTTTTCATTTTATGCATGTATTATATTAGGCAGTTTTGATTGAATGAATTGAGAAAATGGACACTCCACATTTATAGCACCATCACAAATTCAATGGATTTCGAAAAATGTGAACCTAATTAACAAAATGGCGTCAAATATATTCACGCAGTGCTTCCCACGCAATGATTAGTTTAGAAATAAAAAGTATATTCGTATTTTGGAACTAACTGTCGATAGATTTGTATCTAAAAAATTATTAATATTTAAATCTTGCATAAGACAAAAAATTTAGGAAAATGTGGCATCACAGTGGTCCGTCGCGAAACAATCACGATTCCTAGTTGCTGAAGCATCTTTCTATTTTGTATTATTATAATTTATTCCACCCGTTCCGTTCTACAGTATTGCTCGAACGATGGAACGCCTGTATCGGGCTCTATTATATGGGCACACAGCATTACACTGCTGCCACTGTATCGATATCATAAAAAGTGCTACTGAAGTCAAAATTTTCTAGATGTCTTTTACCAACATAATTTTCTTAGTCCGCCCATTCACCTCTACCCGTACCTCTAAGCAAATAACATGACGCGTTTCGATTTCGAAAAAAATCGAAACGTGTCACTAAAAGAAAGAGTATTATTTGTCAAACTGTGTGAAAACTACACAACTTCTCATCTACATGATGGAAGAGTTTCATCAAGTAAGAGCGTCTACAATCTACATAATTCACTGACTTATTTCATCTACTATCTTCACACCGCCAGCGTTATGATTATACGTATTATATATTGATTTTAATATCATAAATTCCGTTTTACTTTTATTCAAATGACACAGCCATTTTTATATCCTCATTAAATATTCATAAATAAATGTAAATATCATTGTAACTTTGAAAATTATCTTTTGTCGTCTTCTGATCTATTTATTTTATTTAGCTCGTGACACAACATAGTGAAATAATGACAAAGCAAGTTTACAAGTGAAATTATTAGCGTAAATAATTATCACAGCTTCAGATCAAGTTGCTGCAGTCATTGGATTTTCTCTGATGTTGATCCCGGAAGCATTGGTGCTGACAGCAAAAGCGCCATAGTCGCTAGCAGAAGCTCTACTTGTGAATAGCTCCACTCTGCAAGTGATTCCTTGACTCCAATGCCCAATTTAATGATTGGGAACCAGCTGTTTAGGCAGAAGCGATAGTTGATTTTATTATTTATTTATAGCTTTAGTTAGCCTCTATATTTGAAAAATCATTGTCTTACTTTGTTCTAAAATACCTTTATATTACTAATTATAATTTGAAGTATATTTGATTTCATCGAACTTGTTACTAAATCGGTTTCTATAAAAAACTCATGGAAAACTGTAGCATGACGTCACGGAACAATCATGATACCTTTTTAACCTTAGCACTGTTTATCTATGATACGAATATTGATAGAGATAACTGATACAGCATACTTCAAATGTATAACCATATAAAATCTTTCAAATTTATGCCAAAGCTTTGATCTACCGACGCGATGTAATGAACGACAAATCATTAGTTGTTATCTTATATTGTGTTTTATACTATGATTTTGGCGCCGATTCCCATCTTACCATAAAGGCCTATCATGAATGTATGTATAGCCTTGAGCTGTGTTCGATACTGTTCCTATATATTTCGTCTCTCAAAGTTATATAAATGTATACCACCTTACATCACCTCTCAGACTTGGCAGGATTATGTATGTACCTGCGAAGACAAAGATGTGTTCATGTTCTAGGCTGACTCTCCAGTTGGCCTGTACGGTATAACAGCATACCGAATTTATTCAGTATTTTTTATTCCGGCTTCTAAGTATGAAATTATTTTTATACTAGTATGCCGATTTCCAACAAATACCGGTACCGCTGAACATAGTGTGCGCTGCATTTCGGCATCCTTCAATCCGTCGATAAATTTCTGTACTGCTAAACACTCCATCAGTTCATTTATCTACTCCATCAGTTGTTCGGTGGCACAGGGATAAGCAAATCTTACTAACCTGGCTACATTTGCCTCGAATTCTTGTAAGCTCCCCCGTATCTTCTCTTGTTCGTTCTTCTACTTTAGTAACAGCTAGGGTATATTCAGCTTTCTGTCGCCGATTCTTCAGTTGTGATTGATACACCTGTTCCAAATGTATGTGGTCATACCGCATATCTACACACACCGAGATTGGAGCTTCTCTTGGGATTGGATCGGCAGCGGTCCGAGCAATCATTCATGATCACCTTCGCGTAAGGAAGCGGTGTTCCAGATGGGTGCCACCAGTGAGCAAAAAGCAACAAAAGTTGATTGGACTAAGTTTATGCTTAAAAAATTTGATAATATGCACAGTAAAAAACACTTTTAATATCGTAACCGGAGACGACATATGGTTATATCATTATGATCCCGAAACTCAACAGCAGTAGTTATTCTCCGGGTCTAGGACTAGAGACGTTCCGATATTTCCGATACTAGTAGGTATCGATATTTTCCTTTCGATATTCAGAGGATCGGTATCGATATCGCTTGCCCAATATTATCGCGGTACAAAAGAAATGTTGGAGTATCGGTATCGGTACGATCCATACGTACGAATAGAGCAGTTCCTAATTTAAATCGCTGTTGGTACAATTTGAATTCTTTCGCGATTTTTCCTGTGCGTTGGCGTATCTCTATTTCTTTCATTCATGTTCCTCCTTTCGTATTGTCGTATTGTTCTTCCATGCACAGAACAATACTCACGGAGTTCCATGAAGACTGTATACAGGAGAATCAATTTGATGCTTCTATGTGTCATTTCTATGCGCTAAAAAATGCGAACAGGCGAGGGCGTTGCGAATACTCACTTCTGCGCAGTATTGCACTGCGCACTGTATGTAATTGACATCATTTCAAGGCGAATTAAATAATGTTTAAAAAAACAGGGTAACCTATTTATTGAGTGAATCCTTTCAGAAATGATTATTATTAATTTACCTTATGAATTCGTATGAATGCTTTGAGTTACAACATTATGTAATAAGTTATTATTATATCAATAATTAATAACACTAAATGATTTTTTTTAACAAAACTAAAAAGTTTAATAAATAGTAAGCAATTTTATTGACGACCAAGTTTACACAAAATGATCAACAAAAATGATTATTTGTCTCGTGTCCACTTAGCGGCATCTTCAGCGATCCAAGAGTCCAAGAACAGCGCAGAAGTTGAGTATAATTTTAATTATTCAACTTTGGGGAATCCATGATTTGAAGTGCGAAGTTTCGATACCAATCGATTCGATAATGACGGTATCGATACTTTGGTTCCGATAATATCGGGTATCGATACTTTTGATTTGATATTGTATCGATACCAAATATCGGTTGTAAGCCAGTATCGGAACGTCCCTATCTAGGACCGTCGTTGGTTACAAGAATTTGACAAATAGTTTTACCGAACGCGTGAATGTATTGAGATAGGGGGAGAATATGTTGAAAAAAACAGAATAAAGTTTTTTTAAAAACCTTGTAGTGTTTCTGTATCCAAAAACATTCAGCATTACCTACGTAGTGTACTAAGCGTAGCACAGAAGAACAAATCATTGTGAACCGGTAAGCAAGAAACCTAAAACCTTCTCAGCGTCTTATACACTAACGTACGTGACCAAATTTGTCGTCCACCCGTTTAGCAGCGCAATCAAATCTGTAAAAGGGTGCAAATTACTAAGCGCCTCAGCAGAGAGGATTCGATTACAAGGTAACAATGAACCGAGTCCGCCTGGGGATGAATATATCTTTATATTAGAAATCCGACAGCTAACAACGATTCAAGACTCAACACGAAATTGCAATTAACAGACGGGCCGGCGAAATTAAACAGTCCATGTTGATTTCTCAAGAGGTACTCATTGCATTAAGTTAGTGGAAGGGGTGATCTTAATTCACGCTCAAAGATCCGCTATCGTTTGTTGACATTGTGTTGATATAGGAAGGGATTCTAGTATGTGGTGCTTCCTCAGAGATAACTTTTCACAAAGACTGTGAAGGTATGAATCCTCATTCACATTGACCTTAAAATGTAACAATCAAAAAATAATTTCCCCGGAGCTATTCCCATAACACTGACTAGACTGTTCCAAACGTATAACTTTTGGAACAGGCTCGTGCGAGATGTTGGAAGTTTGGATTGAGGAGTCAAAACAGAGCTAGACGTCGTTTTGAAATATCTAGTCACCTTACCACACAAAAATTATTTCTCAGAAATATATCATATTTAATAAGCACCAGTGTTTGAGATTTTCATAACTTGAATCGTTTTAGCGTGTAGTTGAAAACTTTAAATAAGATCAACACTGTATGTGCCTACACTGAATCCCCAACACATATTTACAGAAATAGTTCTTCTAGTCAATTAAATGCCCTGATTAATAAAATGGATCCAGCTCGATTAATATAATAACAGACAACTTGTAAATATTAAGAAACATAATCCGTCCTTGCTGCATCTCCATGTTGTCCGTTCCAGTACATTCAATAGCCATTATATCACAAATCATCTTTATTTGTTCCACTGTACACATCACCATTATCAATCACTTCTAGATATCGGCGTACTTTATGGCACATTTCAACCTTTCATAATATTCCTTATTTTTCGGTTGTGGAAATAAATTCAAATAGTCACCCATACGCTGTCCATTCTCCATACACGTGAAATCTGGGAGGTTATCTTTATCTCCCACGACGAACTTGAAAGCTGTAGGGATGAGTAGCAGTCCAAAAATCTGAAAATGTTTCCAATGCGTTTGGAGATCTTCAAAAGTAAAGAGATCGGGACTACCTCCCAGCTCTATCAAAAAGCCTGATAGATGCTCATGATACTCTTGCAGAAACTGGTGAAACCGGCTTGCATATTTTGTACAAGTCATGTAAAAAAAATAGGCTAGATCGTAAGCTGGAGACTTCAAGCTTGAAAATTGCCAATCCAGTAACATAACGGAGGTTGGGCACGTTTTATCACTATTCTGAAATCAAAAAAGATTCGTCGATTAGGTTGACCCTCGCATTGTGAGGATACCTCTGATATGTATATTATGATCTGGTTACCCAGAATTCGTTTTATTAGTGGGAAGACATACACATTGAAGCCAAATAAGCAGAACTCCGTGAGGTTTTTTATATCTACTCTAGTACTATCCATAAGAATTGTGTCTATTAAGTATAAGACGAATAATAAAAACAACCCCATGATACTTCAGAAGTGACATTAGTAGTGAAAAATATCACTGACTACCGATAATACTACTACATACCTCATATCGAAACATGACATTGTTATTCCAGCAATCTCCATGTACAATGACAGCCTTCTCGTTTATCGTTGCTGCTACCTCAATCAACCTATCTGCTCCACCTTTCGCCACTTTTTTGTATTTTTGATACAGGTCTTCATCTCCAGACCTCTTTAGCAGATCAAGCATTTCCTGAATGCCCGTTTCGTAAGCTCTCTTACTTGCTGTTAAAAAGTCTACGAAGGGTTCTTTTATCTTGGCGGTTAACGAATCAAACAACTGCTTATTTTGGTCTCGTAAAGCAAATGATAGGGCATGCAACTTTGCACACTCTCGAAGGACCATCCTGATATGAGCTAGGTTCATGGTGATGTCATTATCATGAAGCGCATAGCCAGCAGATTTGAGATCTTCTAATATCAATACTTCTTTGTTTTCTAGCTTCAAGCATTTCAAGCATCTGGGGAAAGCACTGAATGGCGTGCATACCTGTAATTAAAGAAAGCATCAAAATTAAAATTGAAAAAGTTGCGAAAACAGCGTGATATCAATAAAAAGATCGTTTGAAGCTAGTGAAAAGATGTATTCAAATTTTGCGTAGCCACATGCCACTATGCAGTTACTTCGCATATCGTTTGGAAGTTTATTGATTGCATTACAGCATGCAACATAACTAAAGAAAGATCTACCCTCAGAGGTAGGAGAATCAGTGCTTCTCTAGGAAAGGTTAAACTAGACGTGGAGTTGAATGTCCGCGGGGCAAGGAAACTTACGCGGATGATAGGCTGGTGCTGATTTCGAGTAAATTCCTGGACGTCATCTGCGAGACAAGACATTTACCTGCTTTTGCCGCTGGAACGCTTCAAATGCGGGAAACACGTCCTCGTACATGATGATTTCCTGGTGGAAAGCCACCCTCCCCACATCTTTCCTGAATTCGACGTTGTCGTGCGATTGCTTCAAAACCAAATGTAACTGTTTCGGCTTTCCGTTCTTAGCCACACCACGAACTTCCACAAAGATCACGTGACTAATGAACCCATCACCGTTTTGTGTACCACCGCCCAGCTTCACCTCATCACACGAGAAATCTTCACTTGCTATTGCTTGCTTTACCCAGGATTCGATATAGTTATGCATAATTAATGGATACAACTTGATAATAGTATAGAACGAGTCTGTTTTCGCTTTATATGAATTTATATAAATATGTGCATATTTGCAGACAAACAATAGAATAGTATTATAGATAATGAGAATTATAAAAAAGATATCACAGTTGAAGACAATAAGCATGTCCGCGGACATTGTTGATGTCGGGGTAAACGCGGCGAGAAAGCGGGAGTCGCAGTGACGTAACAATTCTCAGTTTAGAGTAGGTTTGACTTTCAACAAAAAAAGAAATTCGACGTGTTATAAATTTATAGTAGAAATAAACCTCCAATTCAACTCCATTTTTGGAAGCAAAGCATAATGAATAGCTCAGCAAATGAACATTCTTCGATCATAACCAGTAGGTATGCCATGTTAAATTTCAGAACTCATCATAGGCATTAATTACTAAGCAGCTCCAATAATCATCTTTACTTCAGTATAATCTAAGTGATGACATTAGCAGCATTATTACAAATCAAGTTGTTTTTAGACAATAGCCCATTCGAAATGTATGCTTTCCTCCAGCTAGAACTCGGAAGATCTTTGGTACATCGACTGTGATAATCGGGTTCTAGTTCTGTCAGCCACCGTAGATACCTCAGGAATAACTGTCTTTTGATTTTCCAAGGCTACCGTTGTGATGTATCTGTTACCGTGAAAGACCGAAATTAGTGAATGTCGACATACACCGGTTAATGTCGACAGACACCAAATGTGTTGGTGAAAGACCGAACATTTATTAGTTTTATTAAAACATTCGGACCTTCACCGGTGTATATCGACAAGCGCACAAAGGCTTCGGTCGATGTCAGAAATGACAGGTTAGAAGTGGCTTTCTGCGATTTCTTCGGTACCCTTCCGTGTGGGCTTGTTGTCAGCTTTACGCAAGGTTTCACTGACAGTGTGTGTGCATTCCTACTAATTTAATTTTAATATATATGAGTTAGGTGTTATAATTTGTGTTCAATAGCTAATACAGTAAATACTGATCAGTTTCTTGAAAAGTTACATACCCTAATTAAAAGTAAACGAGAAGACAATTTTATTTATTTTTCTCAAGAAAGGCACTCTAAAATCGTCTCTGAAGTAATTTCAGCTAAAAGTAAGTGCAGTGCACCTTTGGACTGTAGGCGTTTAAAACGTTTCGACATTTTGAAAGTTAGTGACTAACAAAAGTTGATTGTGCCATTAAAACCAGGAGAAATGAATATTCAATATTATTTTACAAAT
This sequence comes from Bruchidius siliquastri, assembly GCA_949316355.1. NCBI lineage: Eukaryota > Metazoa > Arthropoda > Insecta > Coleoptera > Chrysomelidae > Bruchidius > Bruchidius siliquastri. The sequence continues at coordinate 3,769,032 of OX438532.1, read as the reverse complement.
GAAGAGTTGTTTAATATACTTTCCGAAACTCACATAGGAACAGGCCTTGGAGGAAGAACACGAATGCTTAAAGAATTGCAAGTTAAATACAAAAATATTACTTATGAAGTAATAATGTTGTATTTTATAAATAAATGATAACCTATAATGTTTGATTTTGTTTTCATTTAGAAAAAAATGTTTCTTTTGAACATACACCATGAGTGCATGATGAATGTTGACATTCGCCGGTGTAAGTTAGAAATAATTATTTTTGATCAATATATCGGACATACGCCAAGTAACTTGGTGAATGTTGATATACACCGGTATATCTCGACATTCACCGGATTTCGGTCTTTCACAGTAACATATCCACTTTAAAAAAAAAGATGCAACTATTTTTTTTCCAACACACTTGGAATGACGAATGTTTAGTTTTGGGATCATAATATAACCATGTTTCGTCTCCGGTTACGATATTAAAAGTGTTTTTACTGTGCCCATTATCAAATTTTTCAAGCATCACCTTAGCCCAATCAACTCTTGTTGCCTTTTGCTCACTGGTCAACAAATACGGCACCCATCTGGAACACCGCTTCCTTAAGCGAAGTTGATCAGCTTCTACAGTTTCCGGAGTAACAGCAGTGAGCGGTCGACCTGTGCAAGATTCATCATCGAGAGAAGGAGAGTCTCCAAAGCAGCTCACTAAACTTTCGTGACATTCCGCTTGTTTTAGTTCCTTTTTGTAGTCATAAAAAATCATGGCTCGAAAATCGCGACTACCCGGTTCCATTTCACGTTACAATTCGGCCAACACTTGCATTCGAGACCGTGGCAAGGCAACTACTGAACGATTCAAACGCTGCCTTTGCGTGTAAGCACTTACAACTTTAGACAAAATAGCTGCGTGCTCAAACTTATATAGATCAGGATTATCTAAGGACTTTCAGCGTGACCCTCGTATATAGATATTTCTTGTTCTCTAAGAGTATGCTTGAAATATTCAGTCACTAATTACTAATGACAACTGGGCTTCCTGAAATATACTGCGATTTGGCGAAATACCTTCTTCGCATCGTGATATGGAAATTTTGAGATGTTCCTTACATATCTAATTCTAGATAGAAGATTAAAAGCACTTGATCAAATAGTCGTCTATAGCGTATGCATACAATTCTTTTAATTCAATTTGAGGACTTTTACTCGACTTCTCAGACGAGAGCGTATCGACATGGCTAACACTTGGCTTACTCTCTTCCAATTTGGACCTTAGTTTGATCGCGTCATTTATATTTATCAATTTGTGAGTGGCACGACAGAAAACGTACCTAGATAGGCATTTTGTATAGTTATATTGAAATTGTTTCTATGTAGCCATTTAGACATCCTATTTTAATTTAAACAATTAATATTTTAATGTGAATATCATTGTAATTTTGAAAATTTGTCTTTTGTGATTTAATTTGCTTGCATTCCACAGAGAATCACTTTTGATTTCTTTCGTCCTCGTTTTGAAATTCTCTTTATGTTATATAATTATTGTCTAATTTTGAAGTATATTTGATATAATTAAACTAGTTACTTATTTGTATCTATATATAAATTTACTCTGGAAAACTGCAGCATCACGGTAAAAGACAGTCATAAGAACTTATTAACCTTTTCAAACAATATGAGTTTACCTAAGGTAGAGAGCTGACAGAGATAACTGACGTAACAGACTTCAAATGTGTAACAATGAAAAGCTTTTAAATTTGTGCCTAACATTATTGCACTGTATTCGTAAAGCTTTGATCTACCGTCGGGACGTAATAAACAACAAATGGTTGTTTGATAATTTTTTGAATAATATACTGGGAGAAAAGAAAAACAAATATTTTCAGAGTTTATCACTAACTACAGAGACAGTGTGGTGATGACTTGCATAACTAGTGCTATTTATTATAATGTTTTCGCAGATAAGGATAGATACAACAATACTTTCACTTATGTAGCTTGTCAGATAAAATTGTATAACCTTGTTTTTAGATTAACACAATTTGATCTGAATTCTCGAATCACTGTTATTACAATACGTGAGCTATGTAAAGTAATTCTCATCAAAAACCAAGTAATTAGAACAAAATTACAAAAAATAAGAGGAAATAACTATTTACGAAATTGTTCTTCTAATATTTGAAGCAAACGCATTAATAACGTCATTGGTGGTTATGTCGATTTTTCTGTAACTGACTGATATTAGTGCTAGACCGGTCAAACGATCTTGAGTTTCTCATGTAAATTTTGAGTCATCTGAAAGTTAAGGATGATCTTTCTGCTGTGCAGGAACTGGCAACGTGGAAAACTAGTCTGAGGGTAAAAATATTTGGGAACATTTCCTAGTTATATTATATATTTCATTGTTTCTTCGACCCCAATAAACCTTCCTAGCTGAAATTCATCTTTCAAGGTCACTATCTGCTTAAATTTTAAATTCCTAAATATATATTCTCATATATACAGACACATGGTAGATCATACAGAAAAACGTTCCAATGATGTGAATATTGGTTTAAAAATTTATTTGAACTTTAATAGGCTATTCTGTTCATTCAGTTATCTTTTCGAAAACTTTTTCATGGTATCCTGAGATATACTCGTTCTTTTTGGTGATAGCCTCAAAAAAGTTACAATGGCTTTAGTAATTCCAGTAGAGTTTTTCGATACTGGTCAAATCTCAAGAATGACAAAGAGCCTGATTCAAAGCATGACATCCTCAGTTAACATGGAGAACTAGTGCGTAAGTTGGTCTAGACTGCTTATACTTCTTTTAATGATCCTTCCCTTGGTATGATGAATGAAGGATCGGACAAAATTATATTCTCTGGTGTATTCCTCGAATCGAATTTTGTCTTATCTTATCTTTATCAAGTTACCTGTGATTTTTTCTAGTACAAGAAACTCTAATTGCTTAATGTAATCATATACTCTGGACGAAATATGTAAACTTCTGACTACGTTCACAATGTTTGCGCTATACCTTCAAGTGGTACATTTCTTGCATCAGCTCTAGCAGAACTCTGCATGTTTGCCGACGAACGGAATCATCCCTGACACAATCGCTGCAGTAAAAGTATTTCAGATGGACTTCTATTAGACTACATTGCTAGGCTCTGTTCTGATATAGTTGTTGAACTGCTAGCTCTGTGAGGTGCAAGTTGCACAACTTCTACTATTATTACGTTTATTTTGTACATGAGCTACAATATGTATTAGTGTCTGATGACGTTTGTGATAAGTTTTGCAAACATACGATGAGTTGTATTTTTTATTGCATAGGAGGCTTTCAAACATTTGGAATACATATTCAGCTCCTTGGCAGTATTTGGTATAGACCTACAATTTGAATTCTGTCGTAAAGAAGTAAAAGCTCGTATTAGCAGATAGGGATACATATATATTTATGATGATGGCTTAGGACTTCAAAGTTGTATTTGCTGAATATTTGATGAGGAAATTTTGTTAAGTTGTTCAAACGTATCTATACATATTGTGTATAAATGTTTCATACGGAAATTGAGCTAGATTATACAATTAGTTTTGGTTTCCTGTAAATGCATATATATATACGAACTATTATATGGATATACAATACTTATTCCTTTTGATTTAAAAAAATATGTTTTGTTATAATAGAAGAAATTTAAATCAACTGCAGAAAGGCGGCAAATATATATTGGTCAGATTCTTTGCATTTCGTTATTTTCTGATAAAGTACTTTCAGAAGCTCGTTATATCATTTGACGCACTCTAAAAATCACCGTCCTCGAATCATCCAACCATTATTGATGTCTTCCGGCGATCCCGTGAAATTGATACATTCATATTCCGGGTTCCTAGTTATAAAACCGTCAGAGTGTAAATTTGGCGGGCCGTCAAGACATCTCTCACACTTCATTTGTTCACAAGTCATTTGTGTTCGACCGGCGATAGAGGATAGAATAGAGCCGTCGCGTTGCTCGTTCCCCTCTTTGAGCACACTTTTCGAGACCGACGGAGCAGGAAATATAGATCGCAGTGGCGTGCAAATAAAGCTAGTATAGCAGTTGTTACCCCTTTTTCACTGAACGCATATCTTTATATGCCCTACACAGCTATTGTGCTACCTGATGGTGGATAAACTTCTTGTTTTGGCTGAACAGCTCCAGGACGTGGTCAGAAGCCGATTTATTAGAACAGTATCTGAGATAAATAATATCTACAAAGGGCTAGCCTTAGGATTGAACAACAATTGCGCCATTTTTCTCAATATGCAGCTCAAGTCAAACCATTAATTATATTTAGCCCGCCACACTTCACCGCATAGTTCGACCAATGCTATCCGTTTTAGCTGGTGACTTTTCAACCAGTTGTTTATGTTACCCGTTCTACGGATCATCAGTCACTTATAACCTCTTCGAACCTCAACATATAGAGGTTAAAGAGTTCTGTGCAACATGAAACACCTGTTGCATAAGCAATGAAAGTATTGTGAATATTTTCAAATTTAGAATGATATTTTGCCCGTCTCATTTCTACGCTATGATATCTATATCATAGTTTCCCCACTTAAAATACGTCCCTATCTATGATGTTTCATTTTTGGTCGCGACTTGTGAATCACCCTGTATATCTATCTACGATATGAGAATTGATAGAGATAACTGATTTAACATGCCTCAAATACACAAGCTTTCAAATCTATACGTCAGTTTGCTCCATTTAGGACCGATTTCATCAAATAACCAGTCGTTATATTGAGCCAATGGTATGAGATCTTATCGAGCTCTACTAATAGGCTTTCAGAGTCTTTCGTTATAATTTAGATATCCAATGGTGTTTGACTATATAAAACAAAAGTTTCAAACTTCTAAGATGACAGATTGGCATTGTAATGTTAGTTGCTCACAAAATATTCTTAAATTTACAGAAATTTGAATCAAAATGGTGAACAATTTGAAGTTTTCAGATAAAAGCAATTATTTTCCATTGTAGTGAACGTTTCTACGATTTTATTTTTGAAATACACAGTTAATTTCCATATAACTATTTGTGGAGGAGTTCTATTTGAGTTACTATTTACATATAGGCACCTACCTTATATAAATACGTACATAAACATTCTACAATTTGACCATCCTGCACAAATATTTTAGTTGGTGACAAACGTTGTCATAGAAACTTAGTAATTGCCAAGTAATTGTATTCAAAATCCAGTATAGAAATCCTATAATTTTCATTCCCCTGATTGGACACAGCATTCCTTGATTTTAATAGGGTTATACAAAATACCTAATACGGATTGTTTCAAGGACAAACTAACATCATAAACTGTTTTCAGAAGAAGCATAAGCTCTTGAATTGGAACATAATACTTTTCTGCTGCAATACGTTGAGAAAATAGGAAATTGCAGTACTTGTTATGGGCCACAGATGATCAGTTGTTTATCAGTCATGCGCTTATCTATCATTTCAAACTTCAAACCACAAAATAGAGATAGGTCGCTATTTCGTAAGCTGTGAATTCATAGCGATGGGCTTAGTAAGGGGATATCTAAATGCATATAGAGGTCCAACTTTAGTAAGTGTGGTCACACCAAACACGTGTTCATATATACTCTTCGATAGACAACAATATACATAGTCACTTTAGAACTAAAATCATTGCACAAGTACCTACAAGAAGCATTAGAAAATACCGCACCGTGCGGACCGCAGAGAGCAATGTTTTGAACAAACCTCCGCTAACGGTGTTGCCAAATAACCAGGAATGCTTGGGTTCTCGAATTTATCATTTTGAAATACATATGTTTACCCGTTTCGTTTTATGCACAGAAGCGCACCCCCACTGTAACTGTATAAAAACATATATACGTATGTTGCATAGCGAGCATAGCCTCGATTTCTTTCACATTAGTATTTGTGGTGATCAAATTCGCATTTAAACACTTGCTTAGATGGCAACAATGTGTTTATGTCTGCGAATCATGAAAAAGAGCTAAAGTTTGTTCTGTACAACAAAAGTACACGCCTACTGTCCGCTCCGGATTATACATTGGTCAGAGTAAAATTCTATACGTATGATAATACATGTGAAATAGCTCACAGATAAATTCAATTTATTTGTAGTGTCAGTAAAACCATGATAATATCTACGTCAAAACCCTGAACAAAATGTTTTGGATATTTATGAATAATATAGAAATTTACCCACTTACAAATGCAGCAACTTCGAACTGGAATGGAGATTCAAAATGCCCATCACTAAACCTGCATATGAATCGTGACGACGTGACGTACAGATTACGTAATCAGCTCTCAGCTGTTTTCGTTTAGGTGTTTGATAATTTCATTTTACAATTATTTCTGAAAAGCAGGGCTTATAGCAATATTCAAATTGTAACTAAATTATTTTTTTCCAGTGTTTGTGCTATATATTTTGAATGCCATGCAAAATTATTTCGTTATATCTCCAACCGTAAGGATTTTTGTAATGCTGGATACCTGTGCTGGACACCAAGCAGGCTTTGGATCGCATTTGTTTTTGTAGAATATGAATGAACCTAATAAGTTATAGAAATAATAAGAAAATTTGGGAAATGCCTCCTAGATATCCTTTTTTTACTGAATTATCAGGTATTTATATTATTACAGTATTATGTAGCTTTATTAAAATCATTGCAATACTCTCCATTAGATTTTTATGAATTTGATACATCTGAAAACCGATGTCCTAATGCCTCATATTCCCCAAATCCTATCGGTGGAGAATAGCCATTCGTTATAGCTTGTGAAATGAGGGAAATAGCAATTTTCACTTATATATGGTGGATTGCCAGGTTCAAAAACTTGCTGTGAGGTTCAGAAAGTGTCCTTTTTCATTAATCAAACCTTTCCTCACCATTTTGTGTTGAAATTCAAAGGAAATCAATGATTTTCAGAGACTTTTGACAGTACAATATTTAATGGCATTTCAGAAAGGTTTTATGTGATTGGTCAATCCGTTCGTTATATCTCTGATGTTGATGAAATCGGCCCTTAATCTATTTTAAATCACTTTTTTACAATTATTAAGCACATTTTCCTTTAATATTGGTGCAAATGCACTTGCCAAAAAATACAAAGGGAAACATAATTTAATAGAACAGTAGCTAGAGAATATTAATAGTATGGTAGATTTGCAAATTCCAGTTTTGTATTCATGATAGGACCTAGTTACCTAGTAGCCTGGAATGTAGATTTTAGTTACTTGTTGAAACTCTTCCATCATTCAGATGAAATATTGTGTGTTTAGCAAAAAGTTTAACAAACAAATCTACCTTTCTTCCAGTGACGCCTTTCGATTTATATTCAAATCTGATAGTCCAACTATGATTTGAATATAAATCTAAACGCGTTATTGAAAGAGCTTCATTTTTTAAACTTAGTGTTGGACACACAATTTATTATCTATCTATTTATTATTTATTATTTTTATTATAAACTGAATCATCCTAGGAATAAATTAATACAGCCAACGACTCAACACGAAATTACATATTAACAGACGAGCCGGCGAAATTAAACAGTCCAAGTTGATTTCTCGAGAGATTCTCATTGCAACGAGTCCGTGGGAAGGGTGGCCTTGATTCACGCTCCAAGATTCTCTATTAATCATTCAAATTGTGTTGATATGTTGATATACAGAAGGGATTCCGGATCTAGATTTGAGATCTGGATCCGATTCATGCTAATGTATAGGCATACATAGAATCATTATTATTTTCAGATCGAAATATCTTAATTTCCTGTTAAGCAGAATCTATTGATTTTACGTTTAAATAGGTATATCCTATCAAAGATTAATGATGTTACACTCAGCATGGAGTGGAGGTTTTTAAGTGTAATTTATGGTGAAATTTTTGTATAACTTTTTTTTGTTTACTTGTTTCAGAAACATGTACCCACCTACATAACTGTCTTTTAGGAAATTATCTCTAATAATCTCTGAAAATAAAGCAAAAAAATCTTCAGTAAATAAATAGATGAAGCAGATAATATTCGATTTTCCTTGAATAAATCCCGACAGGATGAATTATACGGAAGTTGTAATGTTAGCCTTAATATTCGCTTTGGTAGTACATAAATTCTTCGACCCTGACCCCACGTTATTATAACAGTAGGAAATTGTCGGATACACAAGTGCGTAATATGCTTCAAAAAGGATAAGGTATTTACATTTTTCATTAGAGCACTTATTATGAAATAGCTCGTGATTGAATTAATCTGATCATCAATCATCACGCCAAGGAACCTCGCGTCGTAGTAGTCGGTGGTCTGCAGCTCGATTAAGCTGCCACAACAATTTAGGGTCGAACTTGGAGGTGTTTTAGGTATGGTGAGCAGAGAAGACCACTAAGAACAAGTCACAATGAAGTTACGGCAATAAGAATTACTGTACATTGTATTTCGGAAAATAGTATGTTCATGTTATAACAGAACTCAACAATTTAAGAATCTTACTAAACAAGCTGCGCCATCGACGGCAATTTCAAAAATAGAATCACAAAATTGTTTTTTACGAAAACGTGGCTCACTCGGTGACTCACGTTCCAGTGACGGCCAGTCCGAGAAGGCAAGGAAGATTCAGCCTCACCATGAGTTTTTGAAAGAAAATAAATTTTTTGCTAGGTATATGATTTGTTCTGTCCGAAATGAACCAAAGTTTAACTAAGTATGGTCGTATTGCAAGCTATCAGCTACCTTTTTATGCATATATTTATGACTGACCACCACGGGAGCGACGCTCATTTAGGCACTGGCAACATGGCAATAGCCGCAATGTGATACATACGGAGAGGAGGTATTACCGTAATTGCCTCCTCTCTACTCTACTCTACCAGGCAACCAATCATGCGTAGGCACAAATTTCACGCATCCAGAGGAGGCTGCTTTTCTTGACCAATCAAAGACGCGGATATGGAGTGGGTTGGTTATCATTTTTTGCTTTTTGCATAGCCTCATAGTGTATAGTGTAGCATGGATGATTGTTGCATATTTCTTTTTCTGTCTTAAATCTTGAAACTAAAAATTTAGTTATACGTCTATACGTGGTTTCAGTAGCAATTGGTATAGAAAATGTCAGTGTTTAACGGCATAACTTACGAGCAACGACCTTTACTGATGAGGTGTAATGTATAAGGCGTATTTCAAAAAACTCGATCTATCCAAATTCCACTAGATAAACATGTAAGGACACATAAACCCACAAATATCAATTGTAACATATTTTATTAATAATAATTTACTAATGGGATAATAATTATATTTCAATAAATTACATACAATCACAACACTCAAAATATTCGACCAGATTTTACTGCTGTTTACAAATTTCAAACGTGGTAGGTCATAGTTGCTGAATTATACTTATTTGGAAAAAAATATTCTCTATATTTCTGGTTTACTACTATATCTTGCAAACAATTATAATAATATGTTTTATCTGAAGAAGGTTGTTTCTAGCAGAAAATACTGAAATGTTCAACCTAGGAGATTCATGAGAGTCTGTTGAAGTTCCAGAAGCAAATACTCACAATTTCCACAAAACTATGACTGGAGTTCCTTTGAACCTGAACCTTATTTCATCGGATATGCCAAGAATACAAAAAAAATACCAAAATAATTCAGTAAAACAACAATTACTCTAACATATTGGTAAGGTTGATCCGGATCGTGTATCATTTCATTCCATAACCAAAATATCAGTGAAGCCTTAAGTCCTCATTTCGCGTACTCATATCCCAAAAGTATAGCCATTACGGTGAGAAGGCTCATCGAAAAGCAAAGCAAAGCGCAGAGGCAACAAATTTCATGAATTGTTCCATCGATACACCAAGTGTGGTATTTAGTTCTCAATTTACATGTAACTTCACTCGTTTTGTGACGTATCTTCTCCCTGTAACAAATAACCAAAGAAATAATTTGGAAATTATAAGGAGTAATTGGTCTGATTTTTGGTGTGTGTCACACCGGCGACATTGAGCCTAGTCGAAGTCATCCTCTAAGCTTATTTTCAAGTTTTGATAGATTCTGTAAATACCTATTTTATCTAGCCGCTCTACCTTAAAAATTAATCAGCTCATTTGTATGACAAATATAGTTATGGCGATTGACTACTTCCAAGCATAAAGATGTACTTTTTGAGCAGATCAAATCTTGGTTAGAAAGCTAGTGGCCAGTGATTAATACTACCTTCAGTCAAGTTTTACCGAGGAGTAACCATCGTTGGTTATGTAGTTTTGTGGAAACTGCCGATCTTAGAAAATGCTATTTTATATTCTGTATTGGAGGAAGGGCAATATGCTGGAATAGCAGGTGTTGGGTACTTTTTACGTCCTCCTCAAAGGCTTCTCAAGGCTGAGTATTCAGTCATTCCAAACTAGTGAAGTAGGTGGTCACACATCACTTCAGAGCTGCCCTCTCATTGGCCATAAAACAACCGTGCATGCATAGAGCAGGTCTTCAACCGCATCATATTGTTCACACCTCCTGCACAGTGGTTTATGACTAAGCCTCATATTATTGAAGGTATTTTCGTTATTTCCACAGTCCCGTTGCAATGCTGGTAGCAAAGCCGAGCTGTTGTCTTGATATGGACAGCTGACATTTCGCTTTCTCGTTTAGTTCGGCATTATTTTTGGGTACGCTCAGACAGGGTGCCACAAGATGTTCCTGGTGGGAGATGAAATGTATTCCTGTATGTACCTCTTTGAGATGCTTTACTGTTGTTAATTGAAAAATTAACCCACTGGTGTTCTGACATTCTTACCGTTAGATACATGACTGTTCAGGGTTGTATTTCCATCCATCATACATGATACACCAGCGTTTTTTATACCTAACTCTTTGAATCATCATTACCGGACTTATATTAAAGCGTGGGAAGTACCGAGCTAGTGCAATTGGAAAAGGGACAAATATTTTAACGCATCAATATATGAAATTATCTTCTAAAATAAATAATAGAAATGTCGTTCATTATAAAATTATTATCCAAAACAGCTTTTGTGTATTGAGTATAAGTATTTTGAAAATGTTTCTGTAGCTGATGCTCTGCTAATTTGGAAAGGTAGAATAATTTATATTTGGCTGCATCGATGTTCATCATCTTGATCTAAAGCATGAAGGCTTCACCACACGTTTATGTGTATTAACTTATTTTATGGAACTATGTGGAGGTTTTAGAGGTAGCACAGCTGTTTTTATTAGGAAAAACGCTTAAATTATAATGTTTGTATTAAACATTATTTAATTATTTATAAAATATATATTTTCAATATGTTACTGATTATAAAATGTCTGTTATGACACAGATATTATATCTCCATAAGTATAAAAAGCGTTTGAATTATTTTTCCTATAAGTTGCACCAATTGTTCCACGAGATATAACCGGCATAATTAATAACTTAACCGATACATACCCTATTGATTTATCTTACCTTAAACTCAATTTTGAATTATCGACCACCGTATTTCTATTATCTTGAGATGATACAACGTTATTGTTTTCAGTTACACGCGTTTTGGTCTTACATTTACTTTCTTCTTCTTCTTCTTCCAAATTATCTTCATCCGGTTCGTTATAAAGCGGAGTTTGAACCAACCCTTCCTTAATCTTGTCAAGATCTCCAATCAACCTACAAATTATAAAATTCAAGTTACACATTTGTAACCATGAATTTATCCTTAAAATAGTCGCATATAATAACCATATTTATTATTATTATTTAAATCATCTCGCATTTATTACTTACATGCTTTCTAAGAATTTAGCAACATTTTCGAATGTCCAGGTTTGTTGAGTTATGGACTACAGAAAAAAAATTCTAAAAATATCAGAAATGAATCAAAAAACGTTTGTTAAAGTGTATCTTGATCTGAGATAGATGATACAAAATTGATAATCACGCAGTAATTAAGTTAGACAGTTTATTAGGTTGCTGTAGCTTTTTTTTCCTTTTCAAAGAAACAACACACGATGCGTTGCAATTGCTGAGATGTTTGTAGTCAGAGATATCAATAACAGATCGGAAACAAAAACCCTTATCAGCCGCATATGCCTATGACATTCACACCACTCGAAAGTTCATTATTTTCGATATCAACGTCGCTTTCGTTGATGGATTTTCCTCAAAGCGCTAGATGGCGCCACATTTCCCATAATTGTTTTTCTACTTAGAATTGGTTTATATTAAGAATAATAGTTTGATTTTCTTATTGATGTCATTTCTGTAGTATTTGATATTCTTCACGTTCTTCCGTGAAGTGACTTTTGTAAAACACTCATTCTTTTCGATTTATTGGTAAATTCTTAATATGCTTTTTCATGTATCTTCATATTTGACGAATTAACATCTCCTGTAAAGGCTTCACCAGTTTATCAGTACTTTGTATTATCATTCTTATAACCAATATCTCACATTGCTGCTTTCAGTTTATATCAGAGATATTCAGATCCATTTAACATGGTTCTTAAGAATATTGTTTATATTATACTTTCAAATTTATGGTAACATTAAGGCTCATATAGCATACTTATGGAAAGAGGGAAATGACTAAATCTTCCATTGTTTGATTTCTGCATGCTCCTGAATATATCAGACAGTTGAGTGTTCTTGATATTTAGATATTTGTTCTGATTGTTGAGCGATTCAGCCTAAAATAGTATTTCTTAGCAAAATTTAGTTCTTTAGAGATATGTTTGTCTCTTGCTGATAAAACACAGCACCAGAAAATAGGACTTTTCCTAAATCTTTTGCAATTATATATTCCTTGCTTATGAATATGGAATTCGGCCGAAAACTCCTAGGCCAAATATTGAGTATTTTGCAGAATATAGATGTAGGTAGTCTGCTATAGACATGAATATTTTGGTCTTAACCTAGACGCCTGTTAGTGCTAATAATACTTACTCAAGTCTATTTGGCCTGATGCCCTTGTTGAGTGAACTGGCCCTTAATGATAGGTCAGACACTCTCGTAGTGAACTTCTTCAAATCAACCGTCGTTCCAAACTCATTTAATGTCTGTGTGAACGTCGCCACACTCGCTCTCCTTTTAGTTATGATTTTTTTGCCGTTAGCTAGCAATATGGTTCTCTGGGCGCTCATTGGTGCACTCACTGCCGAATCCGAAGAATTTTGGAGCACTTTCCTAGAAACCAAACTAAGTTCACTTCATGTTAATCCTGTTGTCATCTCGGGGTTATGATAGGATCAGTAGAAGCTGAAAGTTTTCATCAATTCGTAATTGTTGTCAAAAATGGATTCTATAAACAGTAAACACACAAAAAGGAACGAATGATTATAAGGACTATTTCATGCGATCTTAATTAGTATCCATCGTATTGAACAATCGTTGAACTCTACAATGTAGAAGCTTTTTTACAGCCACATGTAATTTTGTTGTTTATTAGCTGTTTCCGATATGAATTGAATAGATTCTGAAACGCTCAGTATAATAAAGATCTTAAGTTCAAATTTTACTTTGTGTATTGCAACTGCCTCCTAGCAGAATCCCTCTGTTGCTTCAGCGTTTGAACATGATCCACCATCAGACCTACAGATTCTGTCAGTCTTTCTTCATGCTGTACTGACCCGTACCTTTCGGCAGCTATTGAGACCAACTGCACTGCTTGCATTATCGTAGAAATCTGTAATCAAATTCTGCATGTAAATGTCTATTTCGATGCACTGTGAACTTGAATATGTAACTCAGCAGCAGCAGAGTTTACCAAACAAATAGTTGGTGCACTGCTTGGTCGAACCATTTTCTTCTTTCGTCGCCAAGAAGAATAAGCTACCTGGCCTTGCGTCGTGAGGTTTCCTTTGGAGATAACGTGCATGAAGCAGCGTTGGATTCTGTAAGATTTGGCAACAGTGAGCAGCCAAATGAAATGAACATTTTGCAAAAAAATGGTGTTTTTACAGCTAAAACTCTCATTCCTTCAGTCACACGTTTCGATTAATATTCATATCATCGTCGGGCAGAGAGGTTGGTGAAAGCAGATAAAAGTAGGACTTAAACTGAAACTAGAAAGTGAGCACAGTTCTTAAGGGTTGGTAAAACGGAACTATGTGAATAACCTCTAGACGGAGATATACAAATACAACCATTATTATTCAAAGTTCATTTTAGAATCACTGCATATATCTGTGAAGCTAATGGGTCTGATATCGTTATTTGGGTTTAAATTTGTAATGCAGTTCAAACTGAATATATTGCTAGAAAATGAAGCGGTTATGCATTAATGATAAACGAGTGTACAATTTAATGTTCCAGTTCAACTCGAGTATAATTCAAAATATTATTCGTGGTAATTGACCATTTGCCGATAATTTATAAGTACGCATTTTATATACAATGATCGAGATAATGAAAAGCAGAATTCATTGCATGTTAAACCTTAATTGTGGACAAAATCTAAATGCATTAAATAATTATATATGCGTTAAAATGGGGACTTGATGGAATCGTTTATGTACCTTTCTATTTGTTTTAGTTGAATAGGTGTTAAGATTGGTGGAACAATTGAGACGTATTAAAAGGATGCTCACTTTCAAAGCACCAAACTAAAGACTGCTGTTTAGTTTCGGGATCATAATGATATAACCATGTTTAGTCTCTGGTTACTATATTAAACGTGTTTTTACTGTGCCCATTATGAAATTTTTCAAGCATAAACTTAGCCCAACCAACTCTTGTTGCTTTCTGCACACTGGTCAACAAATTTGGCACCCATCTGGAACACCGCTTCCTTAGGCGAAGGTGATCATGAATGATTGTTCGGACCGCTGCCGATCCAATCCCCAGAGAAGCCTCAATCTCGGATTAAATTATATGTCGATCTTTTTTTTCCATATTTTGCACAACTTCCAGAGGAACAGCAGTGTGCGGTCGACCTGTGCGAGGTTCATCATCGAGTGGAACCCGGTTCCTTTTAAACTCAGCAAACCAATTAGAAACTGTAGCCCTAGAAGGGGCAGAGTCCCTGAAGCAACTCACTCATCTTTCGTGACATTCCGCTTGTTTTAGTCTCTTTTTATAGTCATACAAAATCATGGCTCGAAAATCGCGACTACCCGGTTCCATTTTCACGTTAGAATTCGGCCAACACTTAGAGATGCATTCGAGACCGTGGCAAGGCAACTACTGAACAATACAAACGCTGCCATCGCGTGCTTGCTCAAACTTGTATAGATTAGGATTATCTAAAGACTTTCAGCGTGTCTCATGTATACCTCATATTTTCATTGATTGCAAAACGAGCCTTCGAGGCTCTATTGTCTATTAATATAGTGTCTGGCCTGCAAGCGGAAGCAGCATGTGTCCAATCCCTCCATAGGCCAGGTATTTTTCCGACATTCTAGATAAGAATTTGTAATGTCTCCACATCTTACGAAGTTAATAATTGTCTGTTACAGCATGGTTAGAATTTTACTAAAATATAAGGACTAAAACACTTTTTTATTTCAGGCTATTAAAAAAATGAATGATCATATAGAACCTAATTTTGTGATATATCTCATAAATGACAACATTCAATAACCTCCCAGTACCTTACCTGAGCCGATACTGTAGATAGCAGTTCTGCCTGCCTGATGTCTGTGCACATAGACTGTAGCTGGTCGATTTGTTCTATCAACTTTTCTATCTCCATGGAAAGATTCATTTCTGTCTGGTCTCTGTTACGACGCTGCCTTTCACATCTGTCTTTGACCGTCGCCGAGTCTATCGAAAAAGCTAACGCTAGACTAGTAAATTTTTGTTCCAAATCGTCTTCACTTAATCTTTCCCTGAAAAAAAGCATTTTGTAGGAGTGGAAAGCACATGCTCGAAAAGCAGTATTTGTCGAAATATTTCTCTCCTATGAGTGTCATGTGCCTGTTCAATCTGCTGTGACCTGTGAGCATCCCCACCAACAATTGGAGTGAATCCCTCTTCCTGTTCTAATAGGCATATTGATGTGCACCCAATGGATGTCTTAAGTCACTCAATTAGCATTACTAATAAAATAAATAACAGATAATTTGACAGTTTGACAATGATTTTGGAATAACGTGAACGTCGCCGGCTACAGACGATCACTTTTAACTGACAGTTTTCACTGAACACTATGAACTGTCAGTGAAAACTGACCGTGTGTTTCATAAAAAGTGACAGTTTCTTAGTGTCAGTTAAAACTGATGCAATATTGTGGAAACGATAATTTTAACTGAAGTGGTGGAACTGTGCGTGTGTATGTGATTTGTATCAGTTCATTCTGAGGTAGTTGTGCCAATCCTTAGGAATTTTTTTAAATTCTGTTAATAAGTTTTAACATGTGAATAACCAGTCCTTTTTCTTGACCATTCTTTACACCATTTACGTTTATTTTCTCTCTTCGTATTATTTAAAACTAATAACAGGCCACATAGCAAGAGCATCTGAATGATCTGACGACATCTTGAAAACTGATTCAACGTCAGTTAAAACTGAACGTATGTAGACAGAACGAATGTCAGTTTTCACTAACAGTTCATATATTTCAGTGAAAACTGTCAGTTAAAAGTGATCGTCAGTAGCCGGCAGCGCGTTTTGGATGTATGGAACAGAGAAATTACCATACAGACTGCTCTAATAAACATATTCATTTTGCGTTTAAAGTGTCAACAATATTAATTTAAATTACGGTAACAATATACGATAATAATATACGGATGCCGAGTCGAAGTTTGCGAACTAACAATTCAAAGACTGATAACCATCTGTTTCAAAAGCTCCAGAACTCATTTAAACATTTCTGGGGTCGAGTTTGGTCACCCGCAACAGCGTTAGATCACGGGAATGAAATGTTGTTTACAGTGTTTTCCTGTTATCAGAAATGATCTGTGACATCTGTTATCTGTTTGCCCCATAAGCGGGCACATTCAACAAAGTCCTAACAATAATGTTAATCAAGCAGCGTTTACATAGGTTGAGTCTCATTGTTTACGGACAGCGTCGTAGCATGAATATCGTTATTCGCCAACAGGGGAACATAAAAGATTTTATATCTTAGCATCTGTAAGAGAAACCGAACTCATAAATAAAAAAATTATTCAGAAACGTTGTTGTAGTAGGAGGGGATCGAACCCACATCTCCTACATTCTATGTAGTCGCTTCCACAATTTTTCCACGGCGAACCGTAATGAAATACGCTTCTCCCACCATTCTCCCTTTTGAACAACTCGGATACTGGTTAGACATTTAGTGACCGATGTTATCTTCATACAAATTCGCCACTGTTCAGGCGTAAACTGCCGCTACCAGAAATAACGAATGTTTTTATATAGGATTCCACTACCGTCTGCAAAAGCAAATGCACTCGTATTGATAGCGTACAGAAAAAGTAATTTAACGAATTTGACTGAAAAAACACCAACCACTTGTACTAGATGTTCTTACCAGATATGAGCTCTTTGGATGTCAGAAAGGTGGAAGCAAAAATTGCACATTGATGTGATTTCAATAACATAATTGCAAATTTGCGACACAGGTTGCTTCACCAAAATGGTTGAATCGTCTGTCTTAATGCAGGAGATTTGGTTTTTCTTACTTCCAATTCTAATTATGAAGACGTGAGGAGGTTGAATATTTTATAAAACAGCGAAACCGATTAGGGCATAATAATGACATATGATCATATCATGAATCACTTCTCTTAGATTCTCAGGCAACTAAAAACAGTAAACTGGACATAAGAATGAATTTCCTGGAAAACGAAACATTATTTACAACTCTCATCTATAAAACGAAATGAAGGGCCTATCAAATTTTGGGAAACGTACAGTATGTTTGCCCAAATATATCAAAATCATTATTCAATTATTTGACAGTAGTGGCTATGTCAGTGCCCTCTGAAAGATTATTTTCATCTGCTGAGCAATATTTAACCCAAATCAGAAACCGGCTTTCACGACATTAAATTAAAACAGTCTCTCAAGTATGTAACCCTCAGATAAATTGTATTCATTAGTTTTATCATGGTACTATTATCAATTTGCTACAATGCTTTGAACTTAAAAAAAAACTAAATGTTGTCCATACGGATTCAGCTGTATACAGCTAATAAGTATTTTTCTCATTATATCAGGTCAAAAGTCGACAGTCGTTAAACGATGGGACAATTCTCATGCAGACTAATGTATACATGTGACTAAAGCTTCATTGTGATTTTTATAATTACACTACATTAGCAGCAGTGACCAGAAATAGTCTATAACATTGCAGTCCAGTCAAATCTGTAGGTTCCTGGCATTATATCGAGTAGATTGAAAAATATAAATTACATAAGATATGCAACTGGATAAGTGTTCAAGAATCGTTCACTGTTGACGAATAATTGTTATCACAGCTTAGATAGACAAACCAACAGAGAGACGGGCTGAAATAAGTGGCATGTGTTTTCGTGATCATAAAGCTGTTGAAACAAGTATTGTCTCAAATTCGAAAATGTTTACGATCACAAGACTTACCTCGATTATTCTTGGGAAGTAAACATTGACGCCGTTATTTAATCGTTATATACTACATTCTTCCAAAGACAATGCACCAATATTGTCATCTCTTGTTACCTCCAATCTGAATCTCAATTCGACTGGTCTATATATTCTGTACATCGTCCTATCAATTAAAATACCCTGTATATGGAATTCCCCAGAAATCATACAATGATTCGAAAACCAAATCGGTCTGATACAAATCGGCAGCGAGGTCGCTACCATATATGACACTTCCCATTTTCATGAATAAAAGCAAGAAGTAATGTGAAATGATGTGTACATTCTCGTATTTGTATCATTGTATGGTTTTTATTCTTTGCCGATTAGGACTTCAACGCTGATGTAGTCAAGGTCATAGGTATATAGACATCGTGAATACTGCTTTTAATTGTAGTAATTTTACTTACCGCACCAAAATACGGAAGTATTGTAATCTCGTTCAGAATACTGTGTTTTCGGCGGTAGGTATAAAATTTTCGCCCTAACAATTTTACATGTAAAACTTTTCCATTACTCCACCATTAAATAAAAGGCTATTATACCATTCACAGATGGCTACTAAAACTTTAAGGTAATGGGAAGCATTTAATTGATTAAAAATTTAAGTACACACCTCGGCCGGTCACCGTGCAGTCCTAGTTTCTCCAGCACTTCATTAGGAAGACTTGGAAATGCTTCAGAATTAAGTGGTTCTGATGATGTCTTTGTAATTAGTCCGTCTGATAGAGATCTACCTTTCCTTATATATGAAGACCTCTGTAATAACGAAAAAAAAACATTTTATCATAAATAATAAAGCAACCAAATGTTTCGGAAACTCTTCACAACACAATTTTTTTCTTATACCAGTTGATGATCTAGGAGAAAATCTTTGAAAGCGGTGGCCCAGCGTCTACGGCGTCAGCAGGGAGTGCCAGAAACACAGGTTCGTGCCCCGTCCACAAATCTTTTTTTACTTTTACTAGTCCAATGTGTCTTCCTTGTGGATTTGAGACAAGCGTAAGATGAGAAGAATGATAGACCGATCACTAGCATATGAAATGTTATTATTAATGTTAATTTCCAGAAGCCTCTAGGGAGATGACTCAAATATAGGGCATTTTAATGTATCCAAATAAATTTCCACATTTGCCTTTGATAGGACTCGTAGCTTGGTCAGAACGGGCCAAAACACATCTTTAATATTTCTACCGCGTAGAAATGCAAATATTTGTATTAAATAAAAGATGCAAATAATGATGTCCGATGGTTAAGATGTGTTGTGGTTCTAACCAAAGTTTAAAAGTACATAGTTTGTGTTCAACTAGTTTTTTCAAATTAAATTATTTATGTAAGATATTCTGCTCCTACATGAACTAGACAGTGGAAATACCATAATTAAAACAAATTTTGAAAACGTCAATCGCTTAACGAAGTTTATCCTCCATTAATTATTAATAATTAAATGTTGAAAATTGCACGATGAATATGCAATTGACTGATTTATGCAGATTCCATTTTGCATTTTTGGCTTGAATCGAGCTATGGCAGAATCGAGTATTCGTCAATTTGCTCGTTGTTTGAATACTCACAGCAGCGACGTACAGTAAAACAGTGGCGTCAAGTTTATTTGCTCCATTATGTGGAGTGTGGATAGTACTTTCAAGATACATAGAAATGTTGATACAAATAAAATATATATACTGTTAACTCTAATCTTGACAAATATCATATTGGCGAGTTTTCTAGACCTATCATTTGTCGAATCAAATAGCACAAAAATTACATAACTACGAGAGAAATATAAAAATTAAGACTTAGTGAACATTGAGAAATTGGACACATTAATCAAAAGAAGTACCTATCTAGAGTAAACAAAAAGTTAAAAATTTCAAAAACAGTCAAAAAATCAGCTTTCATGAAGCTCAATCATAGTCGTCCTTCTAAATGCTGAGTAGACAGTGACCTAGTTTAGTTAAGTATGCCTCAAGGAAGAATAGTAGATAAAAATAATTTTTCAAACCTATGAATGAATTTTCTTTCCAGATTTCCTTAACATTTTTTTATCCCAAATGTATAATATTGCGCGATATCCTTGCGATCACAGCAAGTTTTTTCTGACGTAACGATTTGTTATGATCATTATTTTGGATTTGTTAACAATTCAAAAACTCCATCTGTATTCAAACCCTTCATAAAACGTTTCAAATAATGACAAATGTTTTATTTATCATTCTATTTGCAATTGGATTGAAATGTTTTCAAACCAGAAGTATTTATTTTTTCTCTTAAATCAAGTTCTCATTAAAAAACATCGTTAACCTTGAAAAAACCTTGAAAGTCATCATTAATTCTTCCCCATTAGACCCAACAACTTTCATCTAAACGTTTTTATTAGAAACATCACCGTTTTGGCACTATAGGTACGTCTGTCTCAACCACCCGGTATATGATAGAAAACGCAAAGCTCATGTTCACCTGGACTATATCAAAAAATGTTTGTGATACCGAAAAAAAGTTCAACCAGCATCAATTTTCTTAAAAAATTCTTTAGAGTAGTAAATGCAAATTACATTATTTATATCAACATTTAGTTAGGATTAATTATTTGCTGTAACATTGAAGTAGTGCAGAAGACGACGTTAATTTCAGTGATGTTTAATGATACTTCAAATGTTCCCCATTAATTATGTTATTACGACTTTTCTCTGTATATGATGTTAATAGAATATTTCTAGTTGCAACAATGTTGTCCTTATTTAATCTTTCCCAGAGATTTTTAATTTTATTCCATTTTAGGTATTGACATTCCAGGAGTGATTAAGACATCCATTAACAAATGCTGCTTTAATTTATTATGCATTCAATTCATTTCACCGGTGACATTCATACTAGGCTTCCGTATATAGCGATATACTTTAAATGATCATATTGAGCAACCGGAACTATGCTTTTTGCGTTAAATTCGAACTTAAGCTATATAAAGTTTAATATAGCTAATGGAGAATTCCAAGGTGAAATCCCCTCACTTTGGGGCTTTACCAAACCTGTGAAGAAACTTGGTCAATATTTAGGTTTGAAGAACATTGGCGGATATTTCTTCAAAGCTTAGCTAACCAGATTAGGTCACCGTGTACTGAGAAAAGTATAATAACGGCATATTCTTTGAATTGCTATCTTCTCTTCTGTTGTCTGTTGTATTTCATTTTATCCTTTTTCCCAAACATGTTCACTGACTGCTGATTTTGATATTTCTCCATTATGTAGATTGTAGATGAGCTCACTTGGTAAACGAAGAGTTCAATTCGTGAAAATTTGTCTTAAAAACACAATTTTTTATCTGAGTTTCTCCTTCAGTGATATCACGTTTATTTTATTTGATTCAATGCTTATAGATATAGACATTTTTCTAGTCTTATCAGTATACCAGTTTACACGTCCAGTCTACTTTTATATATTATTTGTATCAACATTTTCATCAAATTGTGTGGCAAATAGTGTGTGTTGCTTTGAATAATGTTCTGATATATATTTTGTCAAAGGATTTCTCCATTTTCATATCAAATCTCGAAATATGAGCACTATTTATACACTTCCCATCGTTTTTGATATTTTTTATTTTAGCTATCGTATACATTACTAGTTTTCAACTTTTTCTCTGTAGCCAGAAACAAAATTAGATAAAATAAATTTGTTGCAAGATATCCACGGTGCAACGTTTATTTTTTCAATCATTTACTTACTTAATAATCAAATGGAGATCTACCAGAGTGCTTACACGTTCCAGAGAAATATTAAACCAACTTAACATGAGATCATATTTTAACTAATAACTGTAAACAGTGTGCTACAGCCTGCCAAATGAAATATTACAAATTATACCACTTATTCCTCGTAATACTGCACTTCAGGGAAGTTATTTCTGTTAAACTCATAAGCAACTTTGATCTCATTTCATTGAAGTATTTACGCAATGGCAGCTTTTGAAGAACTGAGACTGTCCATATGGTAGGCATGACGCTTCATACAAGTCCTGGTTGCATAAAATATACCACCACTCAGGAATAGATGAAATCTAATTACAAATAATGATACGATATGGCAACTTATCCAGATGAAACTGTGCTTATGTTCATACAGAAATTACGACCTGAGGCAGTTCAACACTATTAGCTCTACCATAAACAGTATGATACGTAGTTAAGAGCAGTATACTTGCTAATTTGAACACAGGACACTATAAAAGCAAATAGCAAAAAAAGGTACAAAAAAGGTGTCCTACCTAAAACTATGAAATTAGATGAAATATCATGCGCCGACTATAATTTACTAGGTCATATCTGCCTCACACCTGGAAGGTGACCGATTCGATCCCAGAATCAATTTCATGATTAATTTCTTTTTGAGGTTAAATGGACACACAGCAGATTATAATCATGCTTTTTTCAATGTAGGCAACCAGAGACGTTTCAAAATGTTTGAAAACCATCCTTAGAAAAGCTTTTTAATGAGAGCTGAACCCAGGCATCGTCAGCATCAATACTATTCCCCCGACATTGTAGATATCACAGAAGGATTTCCTTGAGTTTAATGCAGTGTATCCGTTCAAACGGAGAAAAAAGTAAAGAATGGGTTTCGCCTAGAATTTAGATGATAACCTTCCACAGGTGGCATACTTTTACATAGGTTAGCAAGGTTATATGTACGTTTTGTAGGTTATATGTACATTATGTACCTCTTGTCTCCCAAAGCCCCTCCTCATTTCATACCCTGAAAAAGCTGCCGGAGTAACCGAAACGTCAATAAGCCATATTAGGCATTTGTCGTCTTAATTACAACCGGGAAGAATAAAAAGAGACACACCGATATGCAGACTGGCGGAAATAGGTAAAATCAACGTTCGAGATATAAAAAATCACAAAAATAATTATAGCAAAATTTTCCCGATCACAGTACTTTCCTTTCTTATACGTAGAGAATAAAAAAAAGGGGCCTTGACTAAAGTCCCGATATCAAATGCAAGCTACAAACTGCCACGATGTTTAATCAAATGATATATTTAAATATTTTCAATATATAGGAAAGACTGTCACGCAATTTTATTTCCTGCACGCCAATCGCTTCATTAAACTTTGCCAACGTAGTACGAACAAAGCGTCTTGAAGCGGTAACTAACTAAAATGTCCTTGTACGGTTTTATCTCTAAATAATGATAAATTAATGCGCAATCGAACTCTACAGTTCGCACAATTAAAAACCCGATTTACATTCTTGCCTAATTTATCCAAAGGTTGATTACAATCAGGGTCGTATATGAGGGGGTTTCAAGAAACCAAATAACCAGTATTTGCCGAATATCATCTACTGTATCCATTTCGTGAAATATTGTTCCACGTATCGCTTGGTTGTCATTGCAATGATCTTCATACACATAGCTGATAACTGTGTTAGGTGGAATGCAATGTGTACAATTCTCATCCCGCTTCCCATGGCCCTACGCACATAGAAGACGATCGTAAATACCGAAAATCAACCGAAAAATTGGATAAATTATTATTTTCCTCGTAACTAAAATAGTACAACTATGTCATTATATTTTTCGCTGGTCGCTAATTGAAACCCCATACATACGAATGAATATTTACTGACGTTTTGGCTGCCTTAGCAGCCTTAATTAAAGTACAAAACAGAATTAAAAAAATTGATTTTGAAAATATAGTCATATTAATATTTCTATTTATATTCATGACTCTTTCCAGGGTAACAGTTCTGTTTTCAAAAAGAACTTAGTATAAAGTACTATGGAAGGCTATAATGCAGATAATGCATTTGCATTGTTGATGAATCCAAAAAAGTAAATAATGCACCACTACACAGGAAGCTACCTGTCCTATGCCCCTAGATAAAGTAGTGCAGTTCCAAGGTAGCAACGCAACTCGAAATCCAAGAACAAACCATGTGAAACCTGGATAAAAACTTATGGAGCATTTGTAGATTTGGAGAACATTGACTAGATCTTTCCACAAAGCATAATCAACCAAACTGAGTCACAGTTAGATTGAAGAAAATAATTCATATCAAACCCCTGTACTTAATTTTGGAATTCTACAACCAATTCTACAAAACTATCTAATTTATCTTTTCGCTTAACGTAAAAGTATCGCAAATGAAAAAATAAAGGTTAAATATGTTATCTTTTTGAGTGTTTTCCAAGAAAATAGAGGCCGAAGCCACACCAAGAAGATGCGGAATCCCAAGACGACGAAGAATTGAAGCAATCTTTTTGAATGACCTAGTGAACATTGCATTGCATAGATGACAAATAAATTGTGTTCTTGTCCAGTTATAGCCATAAACTTGATAATACTGACAAGTACTGTAAACAAATGATATTTGCGAAAATAATTATGGCGTGAGGAAACCGCGTTACTTATTATCAGACCTCCTATTATTTGACTATTTGATTACATACTACTACACACTATCATTTACATAATTCCATGTTTTACAGATTGAGCTAAGTGATCATTCTAAGTAAGCCACACCAGAAGCCACCTTTAATGTATATTTTTTGAAATAAGCTGTTTCAAACTGCAATTTTATTTATGTTCGCCGGAACAGCCAGTGCTACTACAAGGCTCAAATCATATCATAAGGGGTATGCAGGTGACAGGTCTAAAAATGCCCTAAAGATTATTCAATTCAGGAAAGTCGAGTTGACTTGCCTGTCGTTACAAAAGACTTTAACAGTCGGGAAAATCGCAGAAAAGTGACTCACTATTCTATAGATTCGATACCATGGTAAATGTTCAACCGAGCTGTCTCGGATGATAATACCAACACTAAGAGAGCTCATCCAGGCTCCACCTTACTACCTTGATCAATTCATAGACAGAATTCTTTTTTTTGAATTATCAATGATTTGAACTTTTATTTTTAATCGAATTCTTATGTCTCAACTGATCTCACACGATGTACAACGTCAACCTACTGAACCCCTTTTTTCTGACATTGGTTGTACCTACTAATATCCCATTCACAATTCTCCACAAGTAGAGAATCTCTTCACTAATATGTAAAAAGTAAGATCTTCAGAAACATGTGCCAGCAAACGGAATCGCTATAAGGAACATGTGTTATAAAGGTATACAGAAATTATAAAGTGATAAATGACATTTTCCCAAACACAAAAAGAGTAGCGGATATTGTAGATTGGATTTCACTATAGGCATGTGCATATAAGTGAAGAAGACCTGATTGCTCAGTAATACGACGGAAATAATTAAAAGTAATAAGAGCTCGCCGTCTGGCAGTGACAAAAAGTGGCTTCCGATGGAAAAGCGAAATTACTATTGTTTAATGTTTTCTAGAAGGCCGTATTTTAAATTCATTTCATATTTGAAGTTGGAAAGTTTGAGTGCGTCATATTGAGTAACTTAATTGAATGGAACTTTGTAGCTCTCATTTCATAAAGACAGGATATGGGTTGAGGTATGACCACAAGGCCCATCTAGGCTCTACATCTCTCTACATATTTGATTTTCGGGTCCATCACCTTGATATTTAGATCGAAGTACCCTAGTAGTATATTCATAGATTCAAGAGGGATGTCATCAGACCGACAGACCGACGAAAATTAGTAATAGGTATTTTCGTGATTGTTATATCATCCGATCCAAAAAACTTCGCTTATCTCAAATGTGTGTGATCACAATAATTTTTTATGATTAGTATTATTATATCCAGTAGCACTCACCAGTCTGCTATCTTCAGCCGCTTGTATAATCTCCTGCAAGGAGGCCTTTCTCACCAACAGTTTAGCCACAGAAGCGTCCTCGGTCACCGTATTTCCGGTCTGCTTGGACAGGTTGTTGTTGACCTCACGGAGGTGACATTCGTCGCACCCGTTCGCATTCATCTCGGGGGATAAGAATTACTGCACAACTCTACGATCGCCACTTACATGCAAGGAGTAATCGACTGATCAGCTGCCCGCCGGCGACGAGATTACTCGCGGTTCTCCATTTTTCGGATCCCCACCAAGCGGCGCCTGTTCTGCTGGGTGATCCCCATAAGGCGGATATTACATTATAAAGGTTACAATAGATCTTTAATAGAGGAAATTTCATAAATGATGATTTTTTATGAAAGCATTTCTTATAAAATACTTTACAGTGCACCACATTTTATTTATGATTGTCTGAAATATCGATGGAAAATACAACGTGGTTAAAAGCAGCGGTAAAAAAATGGCATCAAGTAGGTTGACTGTGTACGCGCACGCTGAAGGATTGGTTTAGAAACAAAGATTTGTATCGAATTTTGGAACTGTTGTTGTTTCTAAACTAAATTTGAATGATGATTTCAAAAATTCCCAACATATCTGAATTTTCTAAAATTTACTTATTTCCCGGTATTTAAAACACTTCTAAAATTCGATCGAAATATCCAATAAACTATGGCCGTGTTGCACGTGAATTACAGAGACTGCTCGCAGTTGAATCCTAATAAATCTCAAGTGAAGCATTTTTACTCAGATCCTGTTCAGCGAATTTAAAAAAAAATCGTGTACCTATTTCTAAATAGCTGCATAGTTGAAGTTCAAAAAAAATATAAATCTAAAAATTGTTTTCGGTAGTAGACCAACATTTCAACACTATCATGTGACTAGTATAACACAAACATGATTGTTACGATCATCTCAGATGCTTGTATAAATTTAAATATGTCCTTCCAGCTGCTACCAGAATCAAGTTAACAAAATCGTCAAATATGTCTTCAGTGCAATATGGTAATGTTATGTATGGTCCTTGCTTGATCAAATCCGAAAAATACAAAATTCTTGTATTGGGTTTTTCTACCATCACACACCCAAATATTGTCATGTTATATCAGCAAAAAAATTCTTCCTTCTCAAAAACATGGATATAATAGGCTAACATTTAGAAATCCTCTATATTCGAATACTGCGTTTTGGATTTACCACCCTACACATTCCACGACACAGAAGTGAGGTTTATAGAAAATATTCGTCTTATATTTTTGTTTAATATCACAATAAAATTACACCATACATTGTAAGTTTTCAAGAAGTAAAGTGGAAGATGTTTTATTAAAAGTTGTAGAGTAGATCTGTGTGCGACATATTTTCATATTTAGCACTTTTATGAATTTTTCTTCCAACAGGAGATGAATTTTCTTTTTCACTGGTTAATACCTGCTTGTGAGACACCCCGCCAGTATAAATTAAGTCCCCTCTTAAAGCTTTCACTGAATAGAAATCAGCTTTGTATAGTAATTAACTCATAACTGGACAGAGTGGCCTCAAGGATCACCTGGAAACCATACCGCAGCAAAGAAGAGAGAACTGGTAGAATCATTCGTCAGCTTTGAAAGATATCATTTTTAGATGCTATACGATAGAGGCCTCAACTATAGACGACATAAAAGGAGTAGGAGTGCAAAGTCGGTCTTTCTTGTCATCTATGACTATCATAAAAGACAACAGCTTTTTGGAAAATCTAAAATGAACCAACAGAGTTCAGCACAGTACCAGTAACAGAACCTTATAAGCTGATGGATTGTTCAACAATTGGGTAACTAACTAAAACATGGTCGGGCGGTTCCTAGGAAAAAATGTCTGCATTTCCTGAAACAGAATCGTGACCATAGTTCATGAGTCTAATAATTACATGGAGCAGGTAGACAGACCATCAAACCGATGGAAGCAGGAATTTTCTTATACATTCCACAGAATATAACTCCGATGTGCTCTAAATTTTCTTAGCGCAAAGTATATATGAATAGATTATTTATGAGCAATCTACGAGATCACTAGCGTTTCTCTATATCTTCATTCAGTAAAATGGCTCAATGGTACTATCTCAATTTTTCAAAAGGTTCTTAATATTACTGAAATAATTAGTTCCCTTGAAAACAAGAGTTGGTATTCATAAGACAACAGTGAGAATGTTCTCTACGGTAGTAGCCAAAGGTGTTTATATACAATAGGGGTGGTAACAACAGAACTTAAATAAGGAAACAACATATAAATTAACAAGCATTTTAATTATACAGATACATCACTGATTATTCATTTTTATGCATTGGTGAGAACGAAAAATATAAAATATGCATATAAAAAATATTTAATAAAACAAACATCATAATCACAGCTTTGTGCTGGAGTACAAATTAATAGATGAGCTGATAGCTAAAAGCTGGTACAAACTCACAGGCACCTGACCAGGTATAAACTTATTGCTTTGGCAAACCTACATTGGTTCTAAATTAAAATCAAATAGTTTCTATGTGAACCACACACACTCCAAAAGCATGAATATGTACCGTTATATAACAAAAAACAATATTATTATCGATAGAGGAACATCGATAGAATAAGTATAAATATAACGTGAAAAACTAATTTTTTAATTAGACTATGTCGTCAATAAATGATTAAAGCATTGCAGTTCCTCGTTGTATATTTACGCATTCGATATTTTTTACAAATTATCGTAACACATTTTTTTGCAATGTTTTGTTCATATGGTTTTATACAAACAATAGATATTCATATTTTATTTCATATATTTAACTCTTTTGACATCTAATTCGATGCCATAAGCTGATTCGTCTGAAATTATTAAGTATAGTAAGATGTCAAATTTTATTTCAATATGCTTCTTATATGTTGACTTGCTGTGTTGTGTTAGGATGAATAATCAATTTTAACGTATTTTTAGTGAATATCATGTCACATCAATTTTTGTCGGCAACTCAGCATTAAGTCCATTAAGTGTCATTGACCCTCACCCATCATAAATAGAAAAAAGGCAGGTAGGTCATTAAATAACCTATATTCAAACACAGCTGTCCGCTAAAAGTACAGCAAGGGCTGACAGAGATCACATGTGTATTGATTATCACTTCTTTGACTACACAGGGTGGCAACGGATGACAGTTGTCGATTTTACCACTAAATCTACAATAGAAGTGATACTAACAAAATGTTTCTATTTTGCTCCACCATATCCAGCCAGTGAGAGACTTCTGAAAATTATACTTGAACCGTGATTCAGTTAATTTAAAATGTGATGTTCTGAAGTGTGCAGTCAAAGAAAAATACTACTGATGTATCTACTCAGTAAATTAAAATATAGTAACGTCAGACCCTTTTTCCAAATACCTAGGTTTTAGCTATCCACTTTTATCTTGGATAAATTTTAATTTAGCTACTACTCAAGTCTTCTCCAGATTGGTTATTCCTCTTAATCCTATTAAAAATTGCTCTAGGAATGTCCATAGTTTGATCGTCCAATAAAACAATATCAAAGGTGTCCAAATAAGCTGGCAGTGCTTCTTCACTCTAAAAAAGACAAATTTTTATAGTTAAATCACATAAAAAGTAGCAATCATGCTGCTCTTCTTCTACAAGTCCCATGACCTTCAAGTGTCTGTTCAATCAACAATGTCCCGTTAAAAAACCTGCTATGGCTATCACAGCCTTCCTATTATACTTTAATAAAATGTTGCCGGCCTTTCTAGGTCGGCGTACCCGAATTTGAGGGTTCTCTTCCGCTTCAGAAAACTATGTTCACCGAAACAGCTACTACAACTCTACCAGGCTCAGGTCAGACCATCACTGGAATACTGTTCGTAGGTGTAGGGTTTTCTCCGGAGCACACCCTTAAGCGTATGGATGCAATCCAGAAACGAGCAATACGTCTAGTGGATACGCCTGACCTTACAAAAGACCCCCACACTCGGAAACTTCGAGGAACTATGGCTGATCTGTCAGTATTATACAAATACTATCATGCCACATGTTTGATCCAAGCTAAGAGTTGCGAGGTCAGCCAGTTCCACTATGAACTGTTATGCCTGCCAGAGAAACCTTATTTCGGCTGCCCATGGGCTCTCGACGCAGTCCTACATCAATTGGGAAGGTTTAAGCATGGATCCAATTGGTTTTAATGCAGCCTGTCTGTCAGAACAAATAGCAGTTGACTGACTAGCAGGTATTTGCAACAGTAGCAAACCCGCTTAAGATATTGATATTTTACTTCGACTTTTAGAGATTTTGCGGTTTGACCTTATCCCGTAAATCCCAACTCTCCTTCCTTGCTCCATCTTTGAACCTTCTGTATAGGCTACTATTTGGGATAAGACCGGCTTTTTAACTGACCAATCCCGTCTATACGGTATGTAAATTTGGAAATTGTATATTAGGACTATTCCTTTAGCATGTACCGAAAAATAATTCTTTATGTTATTAAGATGTTGTTGGTACTAGTTTTTGACTGATTACACACACGAATCAAGACTACAGTAAAGAAATACAGATGTACATCTTCAATAACATCAACTACTGTAATGCTTACCCGTTCATAAAGAAATCCAATTTTGAGTATATTCTGTAGATGCTCCATTCCTTCTGCCATACCTACGTCGCCCAAAGAATCTCCCAACAGAATCACATTATCCCGATCGGCTATCTTCTTGAAGAACGGGGAGCCCTTTATGGCGTATTCGTTTTTGTTGAAAATGTGAATCAACTGGTCCTTGAAACCTAATATAGTTCCATTATCGTCATACTTCAGGAAGTTGGATATCACCTAAAAAAGCATTTCGGGTTTCGTCTTTTACTTGCACTGGCCGCTAATTGAGACCAAATGTGATTGCCGACAGCCTTCATCAAGATTAAATAAAATAAAAAATTAATGTTTGTAATTATTATAAAATTATCGTGACAGGAAAATGCTTTGATTTTGGATAAGAACTAACGAGTTATGATAAAAGGCGAGAATAAATATATTTGCAATCGTTAATAAATCAAAAAAATCCCACCAATTTATGTTTTTCGCATTTTAGGTCATTTTATAATTTTCTTCAAGCTATAACAAAGAAATTTCAAAAAATAAATCTACTATTGAGAAAGGCTGGTCGACAACGTTGCAGATATAAAAGGCAAGAGCGCGACAACAATGCGGACAATGCAGTACAAGGCGGGGAATCACATGTATAATAAATAAACTAATGACTTCAATGAGTCAGCAAATTATGTAAACAGATCTGATTTCCTTGAACATGTTCAATACTCTGCTTATCGATGTCATTTAACTGTTCATCATAAAAACTATTTAGAAAATAATGACTAAAGTGTTGCTGTGATGGCAACTATTTTGGCTACTCTGATTAATTTATACAGTTCCTTCTCAAAAACATTTGCAATTGCTCTGCAAACACTAATAATGATCAGATATATAAATGTGAATTTAATTTTATATCAATATTCACAACAGTTTGATTAGACTAGAGCTAGTGCTATAATTATAGTGTAGCTATTTTTAAGAGATCAACAATATATACCTAGTGGTTTAGATGAAGAATCTATATGAACTGATATATTAAAGCTTTGTATCCAAAATGTAACTCTTCTTCTTTCAGAGACGCGTTTCGATTCATATTTAAATCATCGTCGGACTGTCAGATTTAACTGCTAACAAGGCTACCCAGATTACTTGCCAACTAGCTAACTAGATCCTATCACGGATACCAAACTAGAGCTCTCAAATCTAGCATACTATTTATACTGTCTAGCTATTTTTCTTTAAATTCAAGACAGGATAAATAGTATGCTAGATTTGAGAGCTTTAGTTTTGTATCCATGATAGGATCTATTTAGTTAGTCGGCAAGTAATCTGGGTAGCCTTGTTAACAGTCAAATCTGACAGTCCGATGATGATTATATATGTATCGAAACATGTCACTGAAAGAAAAAGCGTTTTATTTGTGAAACTGTGTGTTAATTATACAATCTTTTTATCTGCATGATGGAAGATTTCACCAAGTAAGAGCATCTACAATCTACATGAGGTGCAAATTAGACAAAAAAATATTCTGATGCTTCAAAAATAAAGTAAAACAAGCATTAAATAATTGAATATTTGAAGAGATTAATTTTGGTGCTTTTCGTAAATATTATATCTTTAAAAAGGGTTTTTTACTATACTAAATGATATCGAATGCAAAAAGAAAACAGCATAGCTCAAAAGTATTCTCGTACTTTTTATGTTCTGCTTATTAGTGCACTGCTTTTGCAAAAATGCAGCAGACAAACCTCAGTCAGATCAATTTCACTGAGCAATTTATTTTTTTTACTCACTTCTACATTAGGCAGCAAAATATTGAAATGTTTCAACACTGTTACAACACAGTCACCTAATCCTGCTGAAAACACTAATGTTGGAACATCAGCCTTGTGCAGATCCATGAAAAGTTCACAGGTTCCATCCCTAAAATTAATGTGCATATATTAGTATTCAGAGGATGATACTAGAACTTTTTGCCAATTTTTCGGTCTTGTAAACATATGTTTATCTACCATTTCAGAGAAGAAATTACATTTTTTTGAACATACCTACAATTTAGAGATATGTGGATATAAGTAAATATTTTAGTATTTCTCAAAATACAATAATGATCCATGACAGATTAATTTTATGAAAAGTAAGTAAATGTAGGTGCTTTCAGCACTAGTGGTCTTGTGCTAGATTCTGTTAAATACATCCAATATATATGCACATTGCTGACATGATTGTGAACAAGCATCCATAACTCAAATGTGACAGTTAGATGATATTGGAACCAAATATCTACCCTCCTAATAAAGGTGACTTTGTAGAGAGTGACAAACTGGTTCAATAGAATGGGTCATATGGATCATATACACCACATATAGATTGTGATCTCTACAAAAATTTCTCAATAATAAAGATAATATAAACCTGCAAATCAACTGTATACAAATATTCTGAGTTCTACGAGCAATTACCTTACAGAGGGAGCCAACTGGGCACAAACTTCCTCAATCTCTTTAGGACTCACAGTTAATCCCCTGAAAAAGAGTAAAAATTCTATTATAAAATTTATGTATATAACCACATATTTACTTCAAAGCTTCTTCACTCAACTGCCACCACTCCTCCATCTTTTCACGCTTTTCAGATATATCAACATTAGGGTCTACCTCTATCTTGCGGTACTTCTTTGTCATAGCATCACAGTAAGTTTTGAAATTCTCAGAGAGCGATGGGCATTTTTCAAACATACCTACAATTATGAATGAATAATGGGTTTTCAAGATATATCTACTGAACAGGATGAAATACCAAAGCTACTCAGATGAACTTTCCCATTTTCGTGTTGCTTTGTTATGGTTTTGTCAAAATCAAACAACATCTGCAGTTTTTCGGTGCTTCCATTTACTATGTTGTTGATTATTTTGTTCACCTGAGCCGAATTTTTTATATAAACATGACTTTTAGTCAGTTCTTCGATATCCTGCGTGTAGTTTTTCATATTTCTAATTTTGTCAACTAATGAAATGGAATATTTTTTTCAAATCTTAACCTAAGTTTTGCTGACGTGAACGGCACCAAGACCAAAAACCCGACGGTCTGTGAACCCGACAGAAGCAAACAACCCCCCCCCCCCCCCGTGCCAGTGGACTTGATAGCAGAAAACAGTATTTCTCACCGTTGTGCAGATACACTGAACACAGCCTTCAACAGGACGTTTAAGGGGTTGGTAGTAATACTTTGCAGCAAATAGGCGTTTGAGAACTTGCGCTGCGCATGTGGAAAGCATAGTGGGAGTATCTTCATGCACGCCAAATTCGCTTCCCAAGATACACAGTGCTGTATTTTAACGAAAACCACAGCTAAGAAATAACACCGTTGCCAGAAATGCTAAAAATTAGTGGGCGAGATGTTTGCTTCTGAATTTTCAGTGAAAAAATTAGTATCTATGAAACACGTATGGAATTCATTGCTAAAACTGACAAACAACGCCTACAGACTCCATAGAGGAGATGAATGTTTCCTCTGCTGATACGCCTCTTAAACTTCATAAATATACATTATACGAGTCACTACTGACATGTTCCATATATGGTGCCTTCATACACTATAACTATTCTGAAAGCCTTAAACCGACTGGTACGGCAATCGCCGACCTGGACAGTCCGCACTGTGTGGCATAGTATTACATTGGTAAGGCGCAGGGTGAATGATTTTAGGATGGCTGAAGCAAATCCTGGCACCCCTGCCCCCTCTTCCAACACCTCCGAAAAACTGATACCTACTAGTAGGTAGGATAAAAAGTTCCAATTAATGAGTATTAATATGTGAAATTTCTCATAGCTTGCTTCATAAAACGGATTAATATTATCCTACAAACGCACACGCTAATAGATTATTGTTATGATATGTGATACTTGATACATTGGCTCAGCAGCCTTAACCACTACATAATTTTGCCACTTGCCAATCCGAATCCACTATTATTTGTTCAAGTATATTTTCTGACAACTGGAGGACAGTAAAATCCCTATCGATGTATCAAAACTTAACATTTTCCCATCCTTGTTTGTCAGATGTGATATCATAGGTCAGATATATTCTGTGTTTGTCTGAGGATGCACGACATATTTTGTGATGCTATAAATGACAGTTATTTGTATGACAGAAGGAAAATTGATTTTTTAATTTGTGCGTATATCATTGCAAAAAAAGATATTACTTTTAACAAATATTGCAGACTTTACTTTGTTGATGTTCCTTGTTATAAAGAGCAGTGAAATATCAAAAACTGTTATTCACTATTTAAGTAGGTAGGTATTTTACATAACCTCTCACTTGGATATATTATTTATATTTTCATAATATATTGCTATATTACTTTGATAATTTTTAATCTAATCTAATCTTCCAACTTGTAAACTATTTAGCTCTTACACAACTCATATTTTCAAGTTTTGAGTTAATCAAAATACGAAAATATGTTCCTTGATGCATGAAGCATGTTAACTTCTAGTAATGTTGTAAGAAGATTAGCAGAACGGATTCTTGCCTGTTTCGCTGCATAAATCACAATGAACGACGCAAGCACGACAGGTCCAGGAGTTCCAAATTTCATTGATAGGAATCACATTGTGAAAGAAGGATGGATTCAAAAACGGGGGGAACATTTCAAAAATTGGAGAGACAGGTATGTGTGAACAACTTTGATAGTAAAACAAACATTTTTTGGAAATTTTAAATTGTCCCAAAAATTGGTGTCTTTCATTGATCTCATTTGTATAGTGATACAGTTTAAAGATTGAATTGATATTACAACTATTATTATGAAGGTATAGTCTATAGATATAGAAGTACATAACTAAATGTATTAATTTGCAATCCATAAAAGATAGAATAATTGCTTTTCAGAAAAAATATGTACAAACTACAAAAGATATGGTTTCAACGAGACAAACTTCATAGTAAACAATTTCTGGATCTACTGAATTTAATGAATATGATGGCTATAAAGTTGATTTGAGCAGTTAAAGTGCAGCTATATAAGAATATATTTGTAAATTTCAAAGTTTCTATGGACATGTTCATAAGTATTCAAAATTGTCACTTGAGAACCAAGAATAGAAAGCTATAACTCATGCATGAAACTTGTAGAACCAGTAAGGACTTTCTACAGTTTGTTCTATGATTGCCCTAAAATTGATCAAAACTCTAAATCATATCACATCTTGTGTACTTAGTAGACTAAGTTATAGATGTTGATAATGTGTTTTTCTTCATTTTCCATACTGTATGTCCTGCATCAAAATCATGCTGTTTGAATTTAGATGAGTCAAAAAATATTTCCATAATTTGAATTTTAGAAAATTAAATTAAAGAAAATATCTGTATCAGAAATAGAAACAATTACAGTTGTATATATTTTTTCATGTTAGATATGTTGTCAGTTGGACAATTTAAAGAAAAAGTGGTATTATAAATAATACTAAAATCTCCATTCAACCTGCTTCCATGTTTTATATAATTCTGTGTGGTAGTTTATGTATGATATTTTATCAAAAATATGAATAGCTATAATCGCCAAGAGGTATACACATAAAATTTGTAATTTATATTGTTACAGATATTTTGTCTTATTAGATAATGGAGCTCTAGTAGGATTTAAGAATAAACCAGAGGATTATAGCAATGTAGAACCACTGAATAATTTCACAGTAAAGGATTGTCAAATTATGCCAAATGATAGGCCCAAACCCTTCACATTCATCATCAGAGGTCTCCAATGGACTACTGTCATTGAAAGAATGTTCTGTGCAGAATCTGATCGAGACAGGTTAGTTGGTCAGTTGATAATTTAGCATTAGGCTGAGTTTACACTAATCATATAATGATGATAATAATATGATTAATAATAACAGTAAATACAATATTTGTATGAGTAAATTTCAATGGGATAGCATTTTTCTTCAAAAGTGTATTTCAAAACTCATGACGTATTCTTCAAATCCGTCTTGTAAGGTGCGTTGCCGCTCGCGCCATTGTCCTTTCTCACTTCCAACTGCTCACAATCTGGATAACACACCAGCAGGTAAATCATTACCATTTATGGCATATCGCAGAGTTCACGTGAGAAATAGTATGAGAGACTAGTTGGGGGATCAGCATTCGTAACTGTGTAGATATAGGAAAGAAAGATCACAGCTAAAAGCACAATTTCTTCCATACTTATCTTTCTCCAACATTCAATAATCTGTATATACAAGAATCTCCCTTCATGAAAGATGTTTTACACATTTTGATATTGGAGAGATCAATTTCAGTGGAAGACTTGAAAGGATTAATTTGTGATTAGCTGTCAAGAATTGAACAAAGCATACCTGTACATATAGAATAATTGATGGACATAATTTAATTATAATGGAAATGACTTTGGAACATGATATGGTAGTAAATCCAATGCCACAATTCTATAAATATTTTTTGTTGCAGGGAGGAATGGGTATCTGCCATAAAGATGGTGAAAGACCGGCTCTCTTCAGACTGTGAAGACGTCGAAATGAACTCTCCCAACAGTGAAACAATGGAAGATCTCTGTGAAAAATTTTCGCTCCAAGGCACGTCCATCTCAAAATCTACTGGCAAACGGAAAGTTACGCTCGAAAGTTTTGAATTTTTAAAAGTGTTGGGAAAAGGTACTTTTGGGAAAGTGATTTTGTGCAGGGAAAAGGCGACAGGTAGACTGTTTGCCATTAAGATTCTTAAAAAGGAAGTCATTATACAGAAAGATGAAGTTGCTCACACCCAGACTGAAAATAGAGTTCTGAGGAATAACCATCATCCTTTCCTTACTGTAAGTTTTATATTAAGTATGCCAGTGAGTAGAAAACAACAAAAATTTAGATTCCCGATTTTTTTACAAAGATAGTTCAATTTTAATTCTATTGAATAGTACCAATTCATGAAACCTGAACAAATGGTCTTCTGAAAAATATACATGGTGTGTTGTTTTGAAATTTTTATATGTTATTTATTCAGTGGATTGTAATCACCTTGTATAACAAGAAGTATGTGTAAATTTAGTTATACATAGTAGAAAATATAAGATACACCGAGAGCCAACCACACACACAACAGATGTGTTGAATATTTTTCAGAAAATGTGTTATTAATGTTGAAATTTATTTCTAATAAAAATAATTGTATTACACAGGAACCCAGCTATATAGCTTAGACTTAAAACTATTTCATGATTTTAGTCCTTGAAGTATTCCTTCCAAACCAATGATAGATTATGTCTAGTAATGGAGTATGTGAATGGAGGAGAATTGTTCTTTCACCTTTCAAGAGAAAGAGTCTTTTCCGAGGACCGTACAAGGTTTTATGGTGCAGAAATCGTATCAGCTTTAGCTTATCTACATTCTCAGGTTTGTACATAGTTAAATCGATCTACAAATATATCTGTACTCTTAAATGTTGGATTGGCTCACCAAGCTTTCCACTATCAAACCAAAACCACATTTTCTGCTGTTGATTTCAGATTATAAATGAAATCATCATGCTTAATATGTAAATTATGTATGTGTGTATGATCATGCTTCTTTTTTTAGGGTGTTATTTACAGAGACATAAAACTCGAAAACCTACTGCTTGACAAAGATGGCCACGTCAAAATTACTGATTTTGGTCTGTGTAAAGAAGATATTACCTATGGTCGTACCACGAAAACGTTTTGTGGTACGCCCGAATATTTGGCTCCTGAAGTACTTGAAGATAATGACTATGGTAGAGCTGTGGATTGGTGGGGAACGGGGGTTGTCATGTATGAAATGGTAAATTAAAAGCATTATTATCTCTTACATGTGACAAGTAAAATCGGGCCTGGTGATTAATAATTATTGCAATGCGCAATAGATATTTAATGGGGAGCGGGAACAAACAATTGACACACGCTGACCAATCAGAGCTTGCATCTTAGCCGCTACTTGTTACAGAGGGCCGCAGTTTTTTATAAGTTAGTTTGAATTTTTCTTATCCTGAAACTTAAGATTCTTTTAATATTGCTTGTTAAATGTATTTCTTATCATAACAAATTTGACGCATTGTCTTTTTTTATAGGAGTATGCCTACCTTCTTTCAATAGATATGACTAATATTTTTTTAGATGTGTGGTAGACTTCCATTCTACAACAAGGATCACGACGTGCTGTTTACTTTAATTCTTATGGAAGAAGTGAAATTTCCCAGGCATTTGAGTAATGATGCCAAGGACCTACTTGGAGGACTACTAGTGAAAGATCCCACAAAGAGGTTAGGTGGCGGTCCCGAAGATGCCAAGCAGATAATGGTACATCCGTTTTTCAGCAGCATCAATTGGAGAGATTTAGAACAAAAAAAGGTATCACATTACTGTACTATTTCTACTATGATGGATGCACTGCTTCAATGTGTATCTTGCTGATAGTGACCATTCGTTCTAAGCACATGTTTTTTTTTTCGTTGAGGTTTAAGAATATGTATGGAACGATTATATATTTGTAAATTTGGTTGAAGCATTGATATCCCTCACACCATGGTTTTTTATATAAATGGGAAAGATTCAGATTATTGGATCTTATATTATCCTTTAATTTTTACAGATTCCTCCTCCATTCAAACCCCAAGTGTGCAGCGATACTGACACTCGGTATTTTGACTCTGAGTTCACTGGTGAAAGTGTAGAATTAACTCCACCTGACAGCAATAGATTACTGGGCTCCATCCAGGAAGAACCACACTTTCCTCAATTCAGTTTTCAGGTAAGATTATGTATAAACCTAATCTTAAAACTGAAGCAATCTGTACAATTATCAGTAATCAGTGATTGTACAACAAATCTACTAGAATTTGCCCACATAATATAAAATCTAGCAAAAAAATATATGGAAAATACGAAGAAAAATAGCAATTTAAAATCACTAAACATAATATGAGATACCTTGAAAAACCTCTATATTTTATATCAATTTATTATGTAGCTCAATCAAGATTTCTACTCTGGTATCACTGTTATTACCATCGAAAATTATACCTTTGCTTTGGCCCAGACTTGTTGGGTATATTCTTTGCTGGGAAAGTCCACCAGCAAGAAACAAAAAACTCCTCTTATACATTACCATCATGATGTTTTTATATCAGTATTTTCCTTGTCTAATGATAAACGTATATCTTTGCAACAGTACCGAATGTTACATATCTTCCAGATCTTGGATGCTTAGAGTATCAATTTGTTTCAATGCAATCCTCACAAATTTTTCTATCTTTTCATTTAATTAGCAAAAACCAAACTCTAGTTCAATTATTATATACAGGCCCTTGCAAATCAGTGAATAAATATGGACAAAAAGAAATCATCAGGTATATTATTTTCCCAAAATTGCATTTTTAATTGTAAAAAAGTAATAAATTTTATCAGGAAACGTTTTTCGACTAAAACTTACCATTGGAGATTGTTTTTCAAGCTTACGAAATGCTTAGTTCGGAAGCTACTTTATCTTTGCAAAATAATACTAACATTTTTCCTTCTACGTGGCCATAATTTTTATCCTATGTATATAATTGCAAAAATGTTGCATTTTCATA
Source organism: Bruchidius siliquastri (assembly GCA_949316355.1). Classification (NCBI taxonomy): domain Eukaryota; kingdom Metazoa; phylum Arthropoda; class Insecta; order Coleoptera; family Chrysomelidae; genus Bruchidius; species Bruchidius siliquastri. Next base: position 3,728,508 of record OX438532.1, on the reverse strand, counting down.
GATTGATTTAGACTACCTTGGCTTCATATTTCTCTATGGTTACAGGACTTGTCGTCAACGCTAGGCAGTTCGTCGGCGTATGTGAGCAGCGGCGGAGCGACAGGGGCGGCGAGTACAGCGGGAGCGGGCAGCATGACTAGCGTCGCGCCCATGCAGTGACGTAGTCAAAGTCCTTGGCTAGCAAGCCGGACACTCAACAGGTGAGGCAAAAAACGGATTCAATGTCACTTCATATTGCTGACATCTTTTATCATAACCATAAGGCTTTAATATTTATGAACAACCGTGCTATGGTGTTCTAACCTTCAGACCTGTTTGATATTGTGCCAAAAACAACCGAAGTAAGTGTTGAAGCCGAAATATTTGCACGAAGAAAGATAGAAGATTTAATCAAATTCGGAAACACGTACATGTATTACAAAATTATCGCAAATCGGCAACTCTTTTTATAGCGTATCTATGGCAATTTCTCTTAAGTTCATATATGATTAGATTAAAAACTTAAGCTCTTAAAAGCATCAGTGATTCTATCACAGAGCGTTTTTGATTAGACCTACTGATGACTTTGTCATAATTGTTTGCAAACACACTGCTAATAGGATAGGTTAGTTCCAGCCGCGAGATCTCTCCCGAATCAAAAAAATTTTACGGGAATCATCCCGTTTTGAGATTTTCTAGAGAGGACTACTGTGGATTATTCTCGCAGGAGGAAAAAAATACATTTATAAGCAGAGAATGCAAAACAAATCGTTCGAATAACTCTGAATAAATACTTAAGCGTTTGGGTGGTCGAAATTTTTTTTGGTATCCATTGTAGTACCGGAAACCTGAATTTATTTTGAACAAAATAATAATACTTGCACTTATTGGTACATCCCCGAAATCTTATTTTAATCCATATTCCGTTGTGAAAATCATCAATAGAAAAATGAGCTTATCAGGGGCTGACCTCTTGATGACGACCTCTTGTTTTAATCTTATTTTCAATGAGGCTGTGTGAACACACTCGTAAATCTATATGCGAAACTCTGTATTCACGTCAAACTTGAATGACTCACACAGGTTGTTGTGAGGGTACCTAATTTCAATGTCATTCTCACTGTTCCGGCAGCGAAACCTCAAATAAAATATCTACTTTTAAATTCGTTTGAAAGTCAAATATTATTTTTTATACTGGAACATTTTTTTTTGGCCACTGATCTGGGAAGGGCGTGAAGTTTAATCTAAATATAAATATATAACAACAGCATTAGGCAACTTAATCTTCAAAACGCTAAAATTCAAAAGACAGACGAGTGGTGCACAATAGTGGTGATTTTGACCTGAATAGATTTTCCTAACAAAGCGGCACCAGAATTTAACTAGTTGGCCATTTGAAATCTATTTGCTATTGCATGTATCGTTATGATTTGGTCAAAGGAATAATTATATCCTTCAATCTTTTCAAACTGCATGTTGGTTTTTTCTAAATTGGTAATAGTCGATATATCGTATTTTTCTCTCAGAACTCGAATGTATAATTAACTTTTTATGTTCTATTTCAGTTCCTGGGTACTTATAGAAAGTGTAGGCATAAGATGCAACAATTATCATATGTACTCGTGATAATTTCTTATACATAGATACTTTTTTGTATACGAACCTACTGAAAATATTGTGTGTGTGTATATATTATACTGATTATAGAAAAAATGTAACATGGACTTGAAATTTTGAATTTGTATCGGCAAAATTTTTCATTGTTTTGCAGCCAGTTAATGAAGAATCGTTGAATTGTATTTCGTTATTAAAGCGTGATGAATTAGTTAAGGTAACTGTTCGTAACACCATCTTACGACAGCGACATTGGGAAAGCTGTGGCGGTTTGATAATGCTTTGCTTGCTTTCCTCTGATAAACGATTTCTGATCTACACCCAAAATTTCATATAATTCGAAATACGTTAAATTGTTAGAAATGTTGACAGTTGACTTCAAATAACAAACGTTTCATTGGTTCTTGATCTGAAATCCTTGTTCACTGGTTTTCATAGTCAGTCTGGTATGATTATAGTACAGCTAGTGGCACGTTAACAAAAAATATATACAAGCTATTGGTACAACGCACAGCCACTGGAAGATGCTACGAAAAGTTTTTTCAATGTGCAAACGTTTCTAGACTGTAAGTTTGAAAATTTAAACACCAATTTTTTCATTAACTGGAATAGTTGCATCTACCTATAACGTTCATGACATTGCATTTTGTTAGAAGGACAAAAGTCCAAAGGAAGTTATGTATTTGATGTTTGTTTTTTCGTCGTTGATAATGTTAAAATCTACATTGTATATAAAGAGCTAATTTGTAACTGTAACTCTAAGTTGTCATGAAATAATATATGATAGAAAAGTAATGGCGTCCTGATAATATGCAGCGGTATCAAAACCAGGAAATTATTTTTCAAAATGTTGCATCCTGTATATTGATTTTCTGTGTTGTTTCTACCTGAGAAACTGGATCCTAGTGGAAGTGAAACACACAAAAAGAATGCATATGTAACGTACTATCACACATTATGTTCATAGATGCCATTACTTTATCATCATAATATAACTGTACTGTACTGTATAACTGAAAAAGTAGTGTTGTAGTATAATATGCGATAACATTGTATACCTTATCCTAAATGAATTATTGCTTCTAATTGGTGATATCTTGTTGATATGTTCTATGGCATTTCAGCTATGGAAGTAAATAATTCGAATATCAGTTCATCTGTTTTTGAACTAATTTGCTTTAAAAAATTTCAATTGCTATTTTTGTATACTTATTGTTTTATTACACCTTATACAAAAAAAATATATTACTTTATCTATTGTACCTTGCACAACTAGTATATAGGTACAGGATCGGAGCCAAAATTGAGTTGGTGATGTTCAGGAAAAAAAAATGCAGATAAATGTGTCTGCAACTAAAATTCTTCAAAAAATTTCCTTCCTCGTTTAAACGCCAGCTCCCAGTCGTTGATCGCATCCTGGAAAGAGTCGGGGCTTTTTTGACGGCAATGCCTAAATCTTTCGTAACAATGTGATGCACACTCAGGATTGAAGTATCTTTCAAGCAGGGTCTCAAGTTCCAGCCCCGGAGTTATTGATTTTTTTATCTTCGGGTATTTTAAGGGGCCCAAAGTTCAGATATTATTACTGTTATAGGTTTGCGTTGAATTAAAACAAATATGACAATCTTCTCCAAAATTACTACCTACAAAAAAATCTGCTAAAATCAACTCCCCCAATCTATTGATAAGATAAGACAAGATAATTAATATAAAACATACAAATTTGTTCCGCTGACTTCCGATAGGGGGCGCTGCGTTTTATACAACTGTATGTAAATTTTTAAATGATAAAGTGGCCCCTTCTAAATAAGCGTCCATGCGCACCATAAATTACCGATTTATTAGTGGGAATACCGATTTATTAGTGGGAAGAGCATTTATTTGGAGGTGCGCGGTATTAGAGAAAAATCTACATCTTTTCCTTTTGTGCTTGCATATAGTTGAGGGGTCCCTGCAGCAGGGATATATGATACCGAAGCCCTGACCAGATGATTAGAATGTGTAGTTGCAACTTTTGGTTGCGATCTTCTTAATGAATTGTGATAAAAAATTGACATTAAGATCGTTGTGTATTGTTGCGTTAGACACGTAACAATTGTAATCTTTAGATGTGCAACCTGGCTGCAAGGCACCAAGCTACACAGTTATAATGAGGTGTATGATTTTTCGGTACAACACTTTAGTTTGTTCGTTAAGATGTCTTCGTCTTGTGTCTTTGAGCATATGCAAGGCATTGAACAAATCGATCTAAAGTCTTCTTGATACACATTAGCATTGCATCAACACAGAAAGGTTGCCGAGCAGGCGCGTATTCAGGGTTAACCTATGGGAGGGGTGATGCTCTCTTTGAAATGGGGTAGCGGGGAGGATCACCGCGGGTGAAAATTGAAAATTTGTGAAATGTTAAGATCCTTTTTTGGGAGGTCACTTGCAATTTACATGTTCATGTGCGTAATTGAACAATTATTCACTGATGGCTCTGACAGTACTGTAATCAACCAAATGTTCACTGATTTATATTCCACCAGTTTCTTTGGAATTTTTTTTGTTCATAGGGGGGGTAATTACCCCTCCCCTCAGATACGCGCCTGTTGCCGAGAGTAGTAAAAAGTACGCTTATTTTTTATGTGAGACACTAGATGACGGATGCAAATCGTTTAATAGAATGATATATCGATTTATGAGAAACATCGATGTATTGTCCTATAATAGGTGGTAAGATCGTGGCCATCTCTAGTGATGGTTATGCTGTGATTTGAGCAAACGGTGTTTTGTGGTTTGTATCTACCGTTTTGTGTTCAGTTTTGTGCATAACTGCAAAGTTACCTTATATATTCTGTGCTGCATAGTTAAAAGATAAATTAATAGGTTAGGTGGTTTGTGGTTTTGTTTCTTAAATGTTCTGTGCTGTCTAACCCACAGAACATGTGAGGTAAACTGAAGTCTGAGAACCCGCAACACGCTGCGAGCGCCAACGGTCGTTGTCAAAACTAAGTAAACTACTTCGCGGTCAACACTGCCATTAATATTTAATGTCATTAACGCCACTCGCCGAAGAAGCATCATCGTTGGGTAAAGTTTTGAGGCTGGTAAGTTGTTAAATATGGTAGGTAAGATAATTGGAATTATATTTTCAGCTTCCTTATTTCGAGTATTCATATTATCATAGTGTTATTAACATTGTTAATAACTTTAGTTCCCCATCGACAAAAAACAAAAAATTTTAAGGATGATTTATGTGAAACCCTTAATAACTTTGCATTGATTTTAAAACAGAATTGTTTAAAAGGTAACGTCAAGTAAAAAAAAAGTGTAGTTTTCACACAGTTTCACAAATAATACTCTTTCTTTTAGTGACGCGTTTCGATTGTTATTACTAATTTTGACAACCTAATCACATGCCCTCCAGGTACAAAATTTGACAACAAACTTACATTCTCTCCAGGCACTAACTTTGACAACCGAATCATATGCTCTCCGAACACGGACTTTTGACATCATAATCATGCTCTCCAGAAACCAACTTTTGACAATCTAATCATGTGCTCTCCAGATACGAACTTTGACACCCTAATCACATGCTCTCCAGGTACAAAATTTGACAACCTACTTACATGCTCTCCAGGCACTAATTTATGTTCTCCAGACACGAACTTCTGACATCATAAACACATGCTCTCCAGAAACCAACTTGTGCCACAGAATATATAAGTCTAACCTATATGTTAACGTGCTCTCTCCTGTTGTATATTTGTATTTATTTTCCTCATTTATATTAAGTATAATATGGAAAACGATTTGTCTCAATACGTCAAGGAAGCTACTCGGGCGGTATGTACCTTAATTATTCATCACGCTTTACTCACCAGTAATAAATAACTTATTTGAAAAAGTAAAAAATACCGATATGGTGTGGACTTCCAGAATTGCAACTTGTTGCAAATGATAGGAAGAGTTGTAGTTTTTCATCAAAATAGCATGAAATAGGGAATAATTCGCATTTCCACTCAGTTATTGCAAATTTTGAGTGTCTGTATTTCAACTGAAGTGAGATGTTTTTAGGAGGAAGAAATATTCTCATTGAAAAAATGTGTGGAGGATATTAAAAAGAAAGTGTATGATAAAGTAGTTGAGCCTACAGATAATCCAGAACTTAATAAATTGATAACCTCAAATACAAAACTAAAACATCGGCTGGCAATCTTGAATAGAGTAAGTTTTAAATTATATATATTGTTTGCTTGCTGCTTTTTGGTACCACATATATATAATAACTGTAAGTTTTAGAGGTTACATTGAGTTTTTGAGTTTCAAAACAAAGATCTACTAGACCAGCCATTGATGGTAATAACTAAATTAAATCCTGGTTGTGAGACACTATCAATGGAATGTCCTGCAAATAAATTGCAGCTTTAGCGCGATCCTGTGTTGGTGATTAGGAGGCTAAAATTTTAGAAAATTTTATTAAATGTAGTTCTACACTATAGCTCATAATCTTAAACTAAGCATTGATACTTTGGGGAAGACACATTGAAAAGACAGTTTAAACAATAGAAATTGGGTTATATTTCACTATCTTCAGGGTGTTGTGTGTTATTTGGACAGTATCTTCTAATCACTTCCTGATACTACTACACTTTCTACTATTGTAATTGGGATGGGGACAGTAAATATTATTTATGGTTTTCATAGTTGCTGTTACAAATATTGCTCTAAAGGCGATATTACATTTACGAAAGTACCGTCGCGAAAACGTCGTCGCGACGGTACTTTCGAATTATTTTCGTGTTATTTTCGCACTTGCACGACGGCAACCCTGCTTTCACGACGACGAAATTAAAATCGCGTCCTGCGCGATTTTACCTCGAATATACTTTCGCGCCAGTACTTTCGAAAATGTAATCGTTGTAACTAGTCGCAACTTGATAATGGCAATGGCAGGCGATCCCGATGCCATTTTTTCAACTGCATGAAAATAATATCCAGCTAGACTCACGACAGCACTTTCAACGTTTCAACACATGTTTCCGATCGACGAAAATACTTACGCGAAAATAATCAGTTTCGCGACAGTACTTTCGTAAATGTAATATCGCCTTAATAATAGAAGTTATTTTGCCTAGTTTTCTGTGTCATGCATATAAAAGGATTATTTTACTCAGTAAGCATAGCTAGCAACTTTTTTTGAGATTTGAAAGGAGTTTCTGCAAATTCTGTGATTCATCTGACTTTTAGGCAATAGCTGAAGAACAATCACTGGTGAAATCATCTCTGATTGACAATTCAAGAATGGAAAGTATTGTAAGCCCTTTGAATGAGCTGTTTCATACAGCAATTTCCTTAGCATTTCCAGATCTGGACAACCCTCCAGTAGTCATTGCTCTGGCTGGAAGTAATCCAAAATTTGGAGACTACCAATGTAACTCTGCAATGCCTCTAGCAAACATCTATAAACAATTAGGTAGAGTAATACATAAAATAATATCTTTATAAATAGCATCAATTCAAGGAAAGATGCACAAAGTATCATCCAAAAATAAAAATTGTGACCACACCCAAAATAAATCCATTATTTCCATTTCTACTTAATAAAACTCTCCATTTCTAAGATAAAATTCTGTACTTTACTTTTAGGCGTTAACCTAGGGTGAACGCATATTATTATTTCTGTTCTGAACTTCATGGTATATTTCAGGAAAAAAGGCCAATCCTAGAGAATTGGCACAAAAGATACTGGACAATCTTCCTTCACATCCAATGGTAGAGAAATGTGAAATAGCGGGGCCAGGTTTTATCAATATTTTCTTAAACAAAAGTTATGGTGCCAAGATACTCTCTACTATTTTTGAGCATGGTGTAAAACCTCCGACAGTAGAAAGGAAAAGAGTCATTATTGACTTCTCGTCACCAAACATTGCGAAAGAAATGCATGTAGGGCATCTGAGATCTACTATTATCGGAGAAAGTATTGCTCGATTGTTGGAGTTTTTGAACTTTGATGTAAGTATAAGGGGTACTCATATAATCCATGGTACTAATTATAAATTTTTAAATAATTCCATTGCATTGCTTCTTAGACTGGCAAATAATGCTGTCAGTATGCTTAGGGTTGTGGAATATTCCAATATTTATATCAATATGCTAGCTTAGTTGGTAGCTGTTTGTATGAAGCTATAAATAATTATGCAAATATTCTGCCTTTTAATAATTAAACATAATTTTCATGAATCATATATTTTTGGAACACATGTTTATGATATAACAGGTACTGCGTATCAATCACATTGGAGATTGGGGTACCCAATTCGGAATGCTGATAGCTCATTTGCAAGATAGATTTCCAGATTATTTGGAAAATCTACCACCAATAGGCGACCTGCAGGCATTCTACAAGGAAGCTAAGCAACGATTTGACGAAGATGAGGAATTCAAGAAACGAGCATATGCATGTGTTGTTAAATTACAATCATTTGAACCCACTCACAAAAAGGCATGGGAGATGATATGTGATGTTTCCAGAAAGGGTATGTGGTATTTTCAACTTTACATCTGGTATAGATGTAACAGAAATTTGACTGTTGACTGGATGAAGTCGCTTGTCAAATGTTGCTATATCACTTATGAGCTATCTATTTTACTTCTCAGATTTTTTAAAAATCATCGATCTCTAATAAAGGATACTTTATTCATTCATTTGAGGATCTTATAACATCGTCTTGTGATCGACTTCATTCGTTAACTGTTCGTGGAAAGTGCGTTTATGCTGTTAGAAGTAGTTAGCGAGCATGCTCGTTGTTTGGAGAATTAAGTCTTTTTCACTGTATATTTTACTAAAGATAGTGATAGAGTGAGTGGAATTTGGAGTTATTTCATAGTAGGGTATAGGTTTGTTTAACATTTGCACTGTTGAGAAGAAAATATATTTTCTTTTATTTCATCTTGTAATGTTAAGGTTTTTTCATGTACTTTGTGTTGGTTGGCAGAGTTCCAGAAGATATACGACCGGTTAGATATAAAGCTAATAGAAAGGGGTGAATCTTTTTACCAATCACGAACTGAGAAGATCGTAAAAGATCTGGACGAAGCTGGCCTATTGGAAGAGGATGAAGGACGTAAAATTATGTGGGGCGACCAAACTACAAGTGTGCCTTTCACAATAGTTAAGTCTGATGGTGGATTTACCTACGATAGTTCAGATATGGCAGCAATTAGACAAAGGTAGATTAGATTAAATTGACGTTGTTGTGGCTGACTGATAGTTTACAATAAGTTAGTGATCGCCTTGTGGCTTCCTAATATTCTCTTCAGTTGGAAAAGCTTTGACAAGACTTCACATATAACCACTCTGGCAACATATATGTCATGAGAAACATGGTTTTTCGTGATCTATATTTCCATGAGCATCAAGTAAAACACCTGGATTTGTGATTAAAAAACTTTTTACGCCTATTGAAAATAGCACATTATTTTCGAGTATCTGTCCCCTACACTCGGTTACAGAACCTTTTGTATATGTGTGTTGATTCTTAATTTTTATTAATAGGCTAGAGGAAGAGAAAGCAGACTGGGTAATCTATGTAGTGGACTCAGGTCAGGCTTCTCACTTCTATACTCTGTTTGCTTGCGCAAGAAAAGCTGGAATTCTTGATGAGAAGAAGCACCGAGTGGACTTTGTAGGGTTCGGTGTCGTTCTAGGAGAAGACAAAAAGAAATTCAAGACAAGGTCGGGGGATTCAGTACGACTGGTAGATCTACTGGATACAGGATTGGAGAGAGCGTTGAATAAGTTGCGTGAGAAGGGAAGAGACAAGGTGAGATATTTTAATTACAGCAGCAGGAAAAGGTACACTGATTTATGTACGTTTATGCAACATCTGTTTGCCATTTGCACTTCACATATTTCTCTACTGTTGTAATTTTATTGTCAGATATGATGTATACTCATTGCAGCCTGATCTTCGTAGGTGAATTGCAGATTGTAGATAGGGATAGGGGCCTGGGGACCTGAGAATCTGATACAGGTCATTGCTTCTGCTACTGTATTTGGTCAAATATTAGTTATGTTTTTGTATAGGTAATCTCCCACAAAGGCAAGGTCTATGTTGCTCAAAAATCGCTGTGTGAATTTAAGACTAAAACGTGTTTTGAATTTAGTCTGTAAATATTTTTATTTCAACTTCATGTTTTTCGATTGATTGAATACTTGCTGATCCTGTAAAAGTATTTTTTGGTTATGGATATTTTTTAATTTTGATCAGAAACAGTTATTTCACTGATCTGGCGTTCTAGAGTAGGCAAGTAACAAAAATAATCAATCTATTTTGTAGAATTGGAAGTATTGGATGCATCACATTCAAATTTTCACAAAACCCAAGGTATCATTCTTTTCTTACAGGTTCTTACTCCCGAGGAACTGAAGCGAGCCCAAGAAGCAGTTGCCTATGGTTGCATCAAATACGCTGATCTTTCTCATAATCGAAACCATGAGTATGTCTTTTCGTTTGATAAAATGTTAGAAGATAAGGGCAACACTGCAGTTTACTTACTCTATGCTCATACCAGAATAAAATCTATAGCTAGAACAGCCAACTTCACACCAGAAAAAATTAAGGAGCTTAGCAAAAAGGAGATCATCTCATTAGAACATGAGAAAGAGTGGAAACTGGCAAAAGTGTTGCTTCGATTTCCGGACGAATTGTTGAAAACTCTGAATGACTTGTACCCACACCATATCTGTGAATATGTGTACGAGATAGCAACCACCTTCACAGAGTTCTATGAAAGTTGTTACTGCGTTGAGAAGGACTCTTCTGGGGATATTGTAAAGGTGAACAGTGGAAGGATTCTTCTGGTAGAAGCTGCTGCAATGATTATGGAGAAATGCTTCTACCTACTTGGAATTCAGGCAGTTGAGAAAATGTGAAATAAATGTTCAATAAGTGATATTCATTTTCATGACCTTTTCCAAGAAGCAACGGTACATACTGAATAAAATTGTGTTTCTAAACTTCCTTTGGATATAAGGTAGAGCTTGGTAGGTTATAATTTCATTAACAGTCTGAAAATAATTCATTTTAACGTTTGGTCATTCAATACTTAATTTATCCAAGGCAAAGTAGTAAATTATGTGTTCATGGAGTGAGAATTCATATGCATATTGTGCATTTGAATAGAATTTTATTTCTCTAAATTCAGTAACAATCTTAAATACATGAAATATTGGATGTGAAATACATTTTTGAGAGCTGTGTCGTGAGGATTTTTAGGTAACGCCTAGAAAATACAAATATGAGTTGACACTCCATCATTTCAAAGGATGTGGTGAGTTTTGTCAATTCTAGAATGGTTTCCAAAAATTCTACTGACAGTAAGAAAATATGCTTCAGAAAAAAAATCCATGCGATTGGTGCTCACTTTCAAAAAGGTATTTGTCACATCCTATAGACAACAATATTACAATGGTATATATAAAACTTATATGTACATATTTAAAAGGAAGAGATTAAACCTTTTTTATGAACAAGAGAGTATTAAAGAAAGATAAATTTATATATAATCGATGTCAAGTCAAAAAACCCAGCTGCGCTAATCAGTTCCCAAAAACTTAAATAGTTCCCCGAAAATGAAAAATGTCTGCTTCATTAGAAATTGTGTTTATGTTTTAAAATAATCATATAATGATGAATGTATTTATTGATATTCGTTTTGTATGTATGTATGATAAATATAGTAACAGTAAATTGTGGATGCTCTGGGTGAAGTTCTTCCATTATTACGATTGAATGATAATAAATAATTCAATCTTAATAAGTGTGCTAGCTTTAACTGGCGTGATGATTGCATTTTGATCTACTTACAAAAAAGTAAAAGTTCATAAAAATCAACCATCACAGATTTTTATTTGATGTTACTTGAATAAAATAATACACAGCGCTGGCTTGACAGAATTGCGCAGTATCCAGGACGAGAACTGAAATATTGTTGAACGCTGAGGGTCTTCTAAATTATTAAGAAAGATTTAAAAGAAGCCCTGCAAGGACATGCGATAAACTCATGTTACACTTTAATTAAATAATCATGGCCAAGGCCATATTTTCTCAATTCTGGTATTGAGAGGAGGAAGTGTATCCAGTATCCGTCCTTAGGTTTAAGCGCCGAGTTGTTTCTGCTCTTTCAGACTTGTCACTAATAATTTAACTCAGTACCTCAGTGTACTTATAGAGTGAAATAGTTATAGCTGAATTTTTCCCAAGCTTTTGAGATGTTGAATTATGGATTCAAACCTTAATTCCGATTTGAATCTATATTTTAATAGATTGAAATTATGAACACACGACACTTGTTAATCGCAATATTATTCGATAAATTTACAAGTGAGAACTCTGTAAAATGGACAGAATGTTTTGTACCTAGAACTATGCATATTCAGCAATTCCAGTAAAAAAATCAGAACATTTGCAAACTCGATCAAAACAACCGTTAATGTAGTATGAAAACTTAAAAGTAATCTTTGGTTTGATTTTTAATCAGATCTTAAAAAAAATATAAATGAGTTTTGGCACATGAAATAAGGTGAAGTCTGATCAGTTTCAGGATGATAGTGCTAATCCTAATCGAGCTAGAGCCATATTCTTTCGTAAGCGCACGATCTCCCAGTATACGTCATGAACTGAAACAAAAAAACAAAACAAATCATTACACTGTTTAGTTGGAACCTGTCCGCTACAGTAAATTTGTTACTATGGTGGCCACTTTCTAAAATACCCATGGCGACATTTGGATAAAAAAATTATCTAAAAATACATAAGATTTTAAGAACAGTTTCATTGAAAATTATTCGGAAATTGCTGAATTTATCTTTTAAAGATGTTTTCCAAATTTCTCGTAGTCGTGGAATCTGTTCATCATATTTTGCATAACATGTTAATGCATAGCAAGCACAATTTAGCTACTTCACTACAGTTATTTAGTATTGGCTCAGCAAATTTTCGGGGGAATTGATGTTAACTTTGCTCTTATGACACCCTCACAGAAAATAGATCAAATTTGGTGATTGCAGAAGTCATATGATGTCCCCAAATGAAGTTTATATAAGGTCTCAGAATATAAAAGGTTTTTCAGCATAGCATATGAAGTCGTTCCAGAAGAAGACGGAACGTTTAAATCATTAAATTATTCCTAATTTTAATTATTTATTATGAATAAGTATATTTGCTTCAAATCCTTTCCTTTTATAAAAAAAAAGATTCGTGATTTTCCTTAAATCTTTCAGAATTATTTATTGGAACTGTTGGTAAATTATGCAAAGAACCGAAGAAATATTAATTGTCAAAGCAAAATTTACAAAATACATAGAAGTATCATTTTTTGGAAATGATTTGATGTCGAGACTTCTAAAGCATCCTGCTCCGATCCGAGCATTAGAGAAGGACGATCGGCCAATGCACCACCTTGTATTTTTATTTGTTAGCTGAATTTGAGAGTTTAACATTTTTTCGTAAACAGACCTTATTATGAATACTATATAGCTACAATTAGGTCATTGAGGTTCGAATGCAACAATTCCATTTATTAGTTTACTGCAAAATAAATATTTAGCCAGTAACGGCAAAACCCATTAGAATCAATGGCATCATCTTGAAAGTATTTAACACTTATCTGTGTAATATACTAAAACAAATATTTATTCTGAATACACATGTATCAGTACCTACCCGAACTCTTAACCAATCCTCGCTCAATGTACTTCAAATAGTTTAAAAAATCACAGACTGCAATTATCTGAAACCAATGGAAATTTACATGTAAATAACATTCGCTTAGTGTCTACAATATATCCGGTATTTAGTCAATACGTGGTAATTCGTAAATGTTTTGATAAATGTCTGGATTCGTCACATATTTTTTTGAATAACTAAATTGTTCAAATGATGAAAGATTGAAAGTAATTATCACGTATCTGTGTGACTGTACAAGTACATACAGTAAATTGTATGTGGTTTCAACTAGCGCACAGTTGAAAATAAAATGAACTTGAGAGACAACCATAGGATAGTTTTCAGAAATGACAATAATGAAATGATTAGTTCTTCCATGTACTATGCAAAGTTGAGGCTTAGTACGAATTTCATGAGTACTGTACTGTACAGTACTAAATTCTACACGAATAAGAAGATGGCATATCCAGCTACCTTTTAAAAAAATGAATGTATATTCATAACCAGACTTTCATGCATTAGTTATTTAACTTCCTACAATTTGTTAGCTAAACCATTGTAAACTACGTCTCTTGAGACAAAATGATTCTGTTGAATGAACAGTTTGTTCCAGGTCATTTCAAAATGTTGTAGATATTGAATGGAGTCAATAAGAACGCTATATGGTGCCAATAAATGTAAAACAAACATCATCCACATCAAAAAATATTATTGAAAATTATGCGAATATAAGACGAGTAAATAATGCAATTTACTCACCCTATTCCTACATATTTGTGATATGTTGTGCCATGTATTTGTTTCACCTATATTCATCCTATAGAAACATAGTCTTGGTACCTCTAGTAACGCACATTTCCTAAAAAAAAGAATTACTAAAGAGCTTTTAAACGACATGAAGTTCATTTTAAGTTTTAGTGACCAAGTAATTGCTACACTGATTTTGATCAAATTTGAGAGATATATGGTCCGTGCTTGCAAGCGTAGTAATGTGCAAAAAAAAGTACTCGTCAAGCATTTTTAATAATCACAATCATCATTTCTACATGTTTCAGAACAGGTTCTGGTTGATTTGAGGCGAACAAAATTCTACATTATAATTTTCAATTCTTAAATTAATGTTTGTGAATGTTTATCTGAGCTAGTGGATTACGGTTTGATAAGACCAAGGAACTCTGAAGTTTCATTTATACTCTAATTCTACTAATGTACCTCACGCTGTGTACTTAAAATTATTGTACCCTCTAAAAATATTTATTTGCATAGATCCAAAATGAACGCGAAATGGTTAAAGAAAAAACTTAGTTCAAGGACGTTTTTATGTGGTTGGTCTACCATGTATAGAGAACTGGATATTCAATTAACTTTAATCGTGAGCGCATAAAATTCTAAATAACTTCATTATAAGGGATAGTGATAATTTAGTCAGCGGAAAATCGTCTAGCTACCTGCTATAGAAAACATGACTACATATGAAGTGCTGAGTCGATCTACTTGATTCCATGGTTTATTCACTTACTTGGGGAACATTGCCTTAGTCTTATCACTAACAGCTTCGATGAGTATCGTACCGGACTCGACAGCATTTCCCACTTTCTCTGAGAGGTCAGTATTGTTGAAGCACAGGCACAGTTTGATGTCTTCGTTGTACATTCTGCTGATGAAGCAGTTTGACTTATCCAGCACCGGGTTCTGGCGCCAGAGCAGGAACTCTTTGTGTAGCACTGGATCCACCTAGCATCAGAAATAGGTGATTTAGTCGGAATGCTTAGAGAGTGTGCTATAAAAAGTGTTCACTTTTAAAACTTTAAACGTTCGGTTTCATGTTCTCGTTGAACATTGCAATATAATATGAGATGAGGGACTTTTTTATTCAAGGTAGTGGATAGATATGACCTCAATATATCTACCATCGATGCCAAAATACCCCAGCAATCTATTCGTTTTTCTTTCGTAGGTAACATCTACCATCTTCAGTGTCGTGACTGGGAACCATAGCGCCCAGAACAAATTCCGTAATTTGCGTCCATCTGGACTTTACCCCCTGAAAACCTCGAAGAGAACAAAAAACATTACTGAAGGCATTTCCTGCCCTTTCAGCCCACGACTTTGCTTTCAATGCAGCCTGCGTCCCTGTCGTGGCTCTCGGTTACACTGTCTTAGCTACGACACTGACCACCATCTATGCAAAAAAGCAATTCCGGGAGAATTCCTCAGTTTGAAGACCAGTGACGTTGTTACGGAGAAGCGAAAATGTTCGATAGGGATCTAATTCATGTGAAACTAAATTTAAAGAAAATAAACGGCCGAACTATACATTATTCATATTCCTCTTGCACTTTCCAACAAAAAATGTCTTAAGTTATTCTTACCTCTAAACCTTCTTTGCTTTCAACCTCACAAGTGATATGTACCACCTCTTTGACAGGAGAATCCGGAGGTGAATTTTCCCTGCCGTACTTGAGGTTAAAGTGTGATGGAGAACGACGGTGTTTCTTGAACAAAGCCACACCTGTAAGAACGAATAAAGAACACACTTTATTTTCAATAATATAGATGGCCTTTGGCATAGGATATCGCTCATTCAACTCCTTAGCGAAAATAATTGGATTTGAAGAATTTCGTTTGATATATGTACCGTAGGATTTTTGTTACTGTGCGCAAGGTCCTGCATAAATATACAATAAAGTTGATATGTATCTGAGGCTACCAGGGAAGACACTCAGACGAGATAATTTGTTTCTCCAAGGGCAGACTGGAATAGCAGACAAGTAGGTCAATATTGCAGCAGAGCAAATAATATAAACGATATCATGGTTATTTTACTTCGATGCATGATGGTGCGAAGTATATTATGTTTTCAACATTTTCAGAAATTGAGATGGAATATTATTTTATATTGCGGCTATAGCTCGTAAATATATATAACTTATTTTTTATGTATGTGCTGGACTGATAAATTGTTAGAGGATTTGCAATTTCTGTAGATATTCCATCCTATAACCGTCTACAAAATCGTATATGCTATATGGACAATTTAACAAGTCATCAAAAACACATCATCAGGTAACTGATGATTCATTTTTGGGTTTCGATTAGATTTTTGTTTGAAGCATACGGAACCGTACTGTGTCAACAGTTTACTAAGGAATTGGGAAGACATCATGATTCAAATATCTTAAGGTAAATTCTTTGGCATTCCATAACCGATTTCATCAAATTGAGAATTATCTAGTGAAAATACCTAACTCAAAAAACGCTCTAGGATAAGATGCATGAACGATAATCACTCCCCGAAGGCGGTTTTTCGAATTACAAAAAGTGAAACGCGAATACAAAATCTTTATTTGCATCTGATCTTGATTCTAAGAAAAATGCTATTCGACGCATGGTTACAAGCCAATAGAAATAAATTATTTCAAATGCAAATAGGTCACGTGTAAGTATGTGTGAGAGCAGATAAACGGGAACAGGTAGAATCCAAGAAGCGACCGTGAATTATTAGTTGCATGGCGTAATACACATAAAGTTTTATATTTTAAAACCGTTCCGTCCAAGGTGAAATGCTTTCAATGCATGAACCAACGGATTCTAGTGATTATACCGAAGTTGTTTGAATTGATTGCTCATTTGTCAGTTTATTGTGACAAATTATGTCGGTGGTAGTTATTTCAGCATTGGTTTGCCATTGCATAATTTGTAAAATATGCGTACAGATCAAAAAACGAGTCGAATAGACAGACATTTACTTTCCACGGTGAAAGACGGGGCTAAGTAGACTTTTAATGACATATATGTCACGAAAAATCAGGTCACTCATTCCGGTCAATCTGTCTGTCTGATAACCGTTGGCCCATAGCTTGGCCACTCGGATTTAGATAAAATGTTGTCACATCAGTTATAGCACAAAACACTTTTCAATTACTTGACGTATACTATAGGGTATTTTTAGAAATAAACGTATTTCCACAAATAGAATTATAGAAAAATTATCCTGTATTATGTCTTACGCTTACCTGTTTCATCCTTGGTACCATTCAGCTGTGGATGCAAATGAGGATTGGGGGAGCTAGGTGTGGAAGTTAGCACCAATGTTTTTAGAGCAGCGACTTCTGCAGTAAGGACGTCTACTTTCATTTGACTCTCCTTCAGAGCTTTTTCGGCCGCTGCTTGCTTCTCGTTTGCCTCACGCACCATGTTATGAGCCTCCTGGAACAAATTATGCCTCTATCAGTATAATAATACTGGAGTCGACATTGAAATAAATATAAGTAAAAAATAAAAACGTTACAATATGTCATCGACTAAAATATTTGTGTGTTTTTTATACAAATCTCCTCTCTAGAAACGTAGCAAGAAGATGAATATCTATGCGCATTAACTTAACACACTGGAATTGTGACTGTTGGAGGAAAACTCCTCATTCCACAACGCTGAGCTTCTTGAAAAGATTGACCTGTAATCGTTCTACTTGGTGAGCCTCTTGTTGTACTGATGAATTTTGCTGTTATGTGAGAGAGCTTGGTCGAACATGTGGAGTGGTAGTAGCTGTTCAGGTGAACATTGGGCATATCTTCATCTCTATAGACCAGTGAATGATTTCCTAGTCAGTTCAGTCTGTTTCGTCCATACGTTGAACTGGACTCTATCTGTAGATCTCTATTCAACCACTTTTGATGTTTTCATTGCGTTGCTTTTATGTTATGATTATTGAGTTTTTGTTTTGATTTCTCAGAATACCTTTCACTTTGCCATTGGGAGTAAAGAAAACAACGCTTCAACATGCAGCGTTATTTTGGAACCAAATGCCTCATAGTTCCATGACTTGTAATCTGGTGAGAAATTCGTAGTCTCAGTTGATGGACCCATTATTCAAAAAATATTCATTTATAAAAAATCCTTGAAAAAATTACTGGGGTTATATGGGAGTGGGAAGAAAATATCAAGCGGAGTTTTGTAATCAAATTCAGTTTCAGCCAATAGACATAGAAATATACAGCATATTATGAATATGAACATGATCACAGAACATAATTTTTCGTAGATCTGGTATCATATTGAGTTCGGATATGTTACAAATATATTTTTTTTCATATTTTTCAGACATTTTTTCAGCTTGCTAAAACTGTCATTGAGTCAAATTTTATTTTCGACTCCCCTTCAAGAAATTATGGTGGTTAGAAGGGGATGTGCAGGAAACATGACGAAGTAGAAATGTTTTGCCAAATTATTCTACATTAAAATCCGTAGGAAATATTGAATCTGATTACAAGGACTGAATAATGATTCATTTATAGTTTTATCATTACAATACAACAATAAAGTATGATGTATGGATGAGATGTTTAGCCTCTTTTGGACACTGGCCTTATATTTGCCCTTTTGAGCTCATGTCGTGTTACCATTCAATTTCATATTGACCTCAATATATCACTGATAACAATGAAAGGATGAATTGTAAATAAAGTCATTGAGTAATATATTATTTATCATCAATCAACGGTAAAGTTCTAAGCAAAATCTAAAAGTGCAAAACATTGTCTTTGAAATATTTTCCTCGTTCCAGCAAGCAGAAGCTTGGAACTAAATATTTAATTTCCGCTGTAGGATATACGATACAAGGCAGACGCCGACACTTTCTAATCTGAAGGAAACCGGCGGATACAGCGGATTCCGTGGGAATATACGGCCATTGCCACGAAATTTCAGGAAGTATATTGAATTTATAGTGTTGGTATATAAAAAATACCATTTTCCAAGTGGTGTTCTGACAAGGTATACCAAAAAATAAGGACACATTTCAATAGATAATCTTTCACAAACAATGGCCCCGGACTTTCCTAGTATTTGTTGTACTGATGACTCTTGGTCTTGGTTTTGGATAAAGTCCAAGGATTGGTCCGGAGTGCATGAGAGCAGTGTTCCAGAGATAGTCTGATCCGCGCCTTGTAGAGTAAGTAGTAGTAGTTAGTCGATAAATACAATTTTCTGAAGCGCAAGAGAAGCTCCACATTCTGAAACCTAACCTAAATCGGACCAGGACATGTTATTGTTGACGATAATCACCAGAAGGCTGATGGATGTTGACTCGAGTATTGTGTGCCACTCCATTTCTACGGCTAGAAAAGCAGCATGCGATTTTCTCGTAAGAGCCAAAACCTTCTCATAGCAGTGAGAGCTAAATAGATTCAACACTGTCCCTTTATATCTTGCATATTTATGAATATATATTTGAAGTAATTAATCTGGATTTGAATAGTAACTTTCACCGACAATAAATAGTCGCTTGCCGTGCGTTTCCCTGTTTGCATTGAAAGTTAAATGATATAAACCAGCAAAAACTTGCACAGGAAATTGCTTTCCGCTCAATTAATTAACATGTATCTATATTATTCATATTTGCGAAGAAACTCACCCAATGGAAAAATATACATGATCTTGTTCTGCGAGGTAAAAGATATTTCAACATACGAGCTAACAGATTCCGCCGAATGCTGGATTATTAATATATATAATTTATATTTTGATGTGTGAATTTGCTAACAAGATTAAGCAAATTTTCTCACAACTGTCGGTGAGTTATTCGCGAACGCTCACGTACAGACACGTTTTAAGTCGCATGGTTAACTAATGAATAATTTTAACCATTCACACAAATTTGAAATTGATGGAAATCACATAAAAAGTCAGTTTTCAGGATAATACATTAACGTTGCGCATTAAAGAAATATCTTTCGAAAAAGATATTTAAATGTAAACAACTTATTTTTCTGAAATAATAAATATTTTCTGTTTGAATTTAGACGTGATAAATTATTCTAATGATGTTTGAATAGTTTCCTAGTTTTATTTTCAAACAATTAATTTTTAACTCTTAAAAGTGAATATTCTCTTTTTTATATATTTAATCAATTAAAATGTTGGAAAAATCCCAACAATCTAACAATTGCGTTAACCACAGTTGAACATAAGAAATCCGATTATTTAATCAGTCGATATGCTTTACTTTATGATAACCTTGTATAATATACTCGTAAGTAGAATTATTGATAACTACCTTACCTCTACGAGTTATAAAGTGTAAACTGTTATCATGTCCTCAGGAGGATCTGAATTATATAAAATGCAATGGAGTCTTTCATGAAAGTACTTTTAACTGCTTGAAGTAATTATTTTACACCTATCGACGTGAAGTCCTTTAATTAAGACTGCAACAGTAATTTATTTTTGTTATGTATACACACGTCCAACGTTTGATACTCGGTCCGATATTATAAAGCCGGTAAGATTAGTTTGTTATCTATTGATTAAAGATAAATTGCCTCAGACCCAGACAAAAAATGCGGTATCTACTTTAATTGCATATCTAATTTGAAATAGTCTTGGCGCAAATTTAGGTATGAAATAAAGAATGTCTAATTCCTTATGTTTTGTGCTGGCCGCTGATTGAAACTAGATACGTATGAATCAATCTACTTATTGAAATAGAACCAGAGGATAAGTTTTACAAGTTACATTAAGTAATGTTTATATTTTATGTGCAAAAATTATAAAGAATATAATTATGTATGTATCGATTATTACTGAAAATTCTGTCGATTTAAGGGATGTAATAAGGTACATTCTCGCGCACGGCATTCATAACTTATTATGAGCGTCGACAAGTTAAGAAGTTTATAGTTTCCGGAAAACGGTTGTCAAGAAAAGAAAAAAAAATGAACCGATCAATTTTCGATATTGGACGTTTTCGACTTTTTTGATCATGGTCCAATATTTTTGAGGGTTTATGAATTATTGACACCCAAAAATTTTGGATCATGGTCAAGGACGTCTAAGACGTCCAATATCGAAGATTGAGCGTTTTAAATTTTTTTCATCTTTGACAACCGATTTTCGAAAACTACAAAGCTCACTCATCATTGTCTCTAGGTCAGAGTGATGAATGGCAATAGCAGACGACCCTGTAAAAATTTCACCAATCCTTAAACCATACACATGTGAAAGTTCTTTTACCGGCGCGTGTCGGTGTATCATTTTTTCGCGTGGTTAATGATCGGGTGTCACGACATTCAACTGTGGCAAAGTTATAAGTTCGTCCCAATAAAATATCAGAATATCCACTGAGGCTATGCAAAGCCATGTTAACGTTCCAAAATTTCGAATCCAAATATCGTAACTTTTAGTTCAATCTTTCAGCCAGGAATGTCACAGTTCGACATAGACGGTGGTGGAGGTTGATTTAGTAACACGGTCAAACACAAGAGACAGAGAACGATATTTTTTAAGTAAAACAGAGAAAACCAGCTTTTTCGATTAATTATTTTAGTCTGTGATTTTATAGGTTAGAATAAACATTGTCAACACTGACTATCCTAAAACTATAAGTTATTATTCTAAACAATTTTTCCGAACTTCAAAAAGTACTTTTGTAGAAGAAACCTTATAATGAACAAGTAAATTGTCAGACGAACCTCATCTACGGGGAGGAAAATTCAAGAAAAAGCTTACATTCATCATAACACATTTTTGTTCAGAACGTATATCACAATTAGGGCCGAACATAAAATGGTGAGGAAAAATTTGATCAATGAAAAAGGGCACTTTCTGAACCTCACAGCAAGTTTCTGAGCCTAGCAGTCCACCATATATAAGTGAAAATTGCTATTTCCCTCATTTCACAAGCTATAATGAATCGCTAATCTCCACCAATAGGATTTGAGGAATGTGAGGCATTAGGACATCGGTTTTCGGATGTATCAAATTCATAAAAATCTAATGGAGAGTATTGCAATGATTTTTATGAAGCTACATAATACTGTAATAATATAAATACCTGATAGTTCAGTAAAAAAAAGGAAATATAGGAGGCATTTCACAAATTTCCTTATTATTTCTATTACTTATTAGGTTCATTCATATTCTAGAAAAATAAATGCCATCCAAAGCCTGCTTGGTGTCCAGCACAGGTATCCAGCATTAAAAAATTACTTATGGTTGAAGGTATAACGAGATAAGGTTGCACGGCATTCAAAATATATAGCACAAACACTGGAAAAAAATAATAAAAAAAGTTAAGCCACAATTAGAATATTTCTATAAGCTTAGCCCTGCTTTTCAGAAATAATTGTAAAATGAAATTATCAAACACCATAAACAAAAAAAGGTGAGAGCTGATTACGTAATCTGTACGTCACGTCGTCACGATTCATATGCAGGTCTAGTGATGGGTGTTTTGAATCTCCATTCCAGTTTGAAGTTGCTGGTTTTCTGAGTGAGTGAATTTCTGTATTATTCATAAATATCCAAAACATTTTGTTCAGGGTTTTGACATAGACATTATCATGGTTTTACTAACACTACAAATAGATTGAATTTATCTGTGGGCAATTTCACATGTATTATTGTACGTATAGAATTTTACTCTGAACAATGTTACATTACTTACTGTTTCAAACTTAACCACTTCTGGTGAGTGTTATCATATAAACCCATTTTCGATGTTATTGAGCGTTCATTGTAGCCCTGATTGATGCATATGCATACGAAATCTTGATTGAATAAAGTGAAATATATATATTCAAAAATAAGCGAAATACGGCGTCGGAGCGGACAGCAGGCGGGTACTTTTGTCTAGAATAAACTTTAGCTCTTTTTCATGATTCGCAGACATAAAATACAGTGTTGCCATGTAAGCAAGTGATTAAATGCGAATTTGATCACCACACATAGTAATGTGAAAAAAATCGAGGCTATACTCGCTATGCAACATACGTTTATCTGTTTTAATACGTTAAAGTTATAAAGATTAAAATGTGAAAACTCACTCGTAAACGAAAACATTTATTCGAATACGTATTCACAAGTAATGAATATGAATTTCTCAGAAGTAAATGAACAGGGTGGGGGTGTACTTCTGTGCATAAAAGGAAACGGGTAAGGGTAAACTTATATGTATTTCAAAATGATAAATTCGAGAACCCAAACATTCCGGGTTATTTGGACCGTTAGCGGAGGTTTGTTCAAAACATCGCTGTCTGCGGTCCACACGGTGCGGTATTTTCTAATATGCTTCTTGTAGGTACTTGTGCAATGATTTCAGGTCTAAAGTCACTATGCATACTATTGTCTATAGAAGAGTATATATGAACACATGTTTGGTGTGGCCACGCTTACTAAAGTTGGACCTCTATATGCATTTAGATATCCCCTTACTGAGCCCATCACTATGAATTCACAGCTTACGAAATCTCTATTTTGTGGTTTGAAATGACAGATAAGCGCATAACTGATAAACAACTGATCATCTGTGGCGCATAACAAGTACTGCAATTTCCTATATTCTCAACGTATAGCAGCAGAAAAGTATTATGTTCCAATTCAATTGCTTATGCATCTTCTGTAAACAGTTTATGATGTTAGTTTGTCCTTGACACAACACAATCCGTATTAGGTATTTTGTATAACCCTATTAAAATCATGGAATGCTGTGTCCAACCAGGGGAATGAAAATGATCGGATTTCTCTACTGGATTTTGAATACAATTACTTGGCCATCACTAAGTAGAGGTAGGTACCTATATGTAAATGATAACTTAAATGGAACTCCTCCACAAATAGTTATATGGAAATTAACTGTGTATTCCAAAAATAAAATTGTAGAAACGTTCACTACAATGGAAAATAATTGATTTTATCTGAAAACTACAAATTGTTCACCATTTTGATTCAAATTTCTGTAAATTTAGGAATATTCCATAAGTAACTGACATTACAATGCCAATCTGTCATCTCAGAAGTTTGAAAATTTTGTTTTATATAGTCAAACACCATTGGATATCTGAATTATAAGGAACGACTCTGAAAGCCTATTGGTAGAGCTCAATAAGATCTCATCCCATTGGCTCAATATAACGACTGGTTATTTGATGAAATCGGCCCTTAATCTATTAACGTCGTCGATAACACACTTTTTTATTTAATATAATCGAAACAATGTCTATGTATAAAAGTGTGTTTGCAATTTCACCATAATGTGATATGAAGACAGGTAAGTCAGATAACATAACAAGTGAAATCCTGGCATCAATTTAAGTTCGGTGTAATACCTTCGTTGTAGGTTGTAATATTCGTCAAATGGCATTATTTAGGTGACTTTATTAACAGATTTTTAGATTAGAGATCAGCATTCTCCTCCCATAACTGGAATAGTTAGTATAAATTTGGCAACGTAGCCGTACAAATTTTCGAATGTAGTATCCAAATATACAAAAATATACTGGGTATCCTTTTTGGAAATTTAAATTGAGGACATTCGCGGTGAAACTGGAAGTCCATCATCTTAAACCCTCAGAATCACGCGCTCTGGATCCACCATCTTTACAATTCGGTCGAAAGATAGGCTTGCAGTCAAGAATATTTCAAGTCAAGGCTGCTAAACCTGAAAGGTCGTGAGGAAGCGGGTAGGGGCGTGGAAAAAGCAGTTCGACCACATTTCTCCATATATATTATTCCATAAATTTTGCTTAAAGTATCGTTTCTGGTACGCTAGCTGATAGCTAGCCGCTATATCACGGCTTGCCGCATATCTTCACGTCGCAGACTGCGGCGCACTCAGCATTTTCATTTTCCACTCTCCTACCATCTCATTCTGCATTCTGCGACCGAGAATTGTTCGGATGTCGTAAGAGTGGCTGCGGCCGGCAGTACCAAGCAGTACCAGTACGCGCTTCTAGGTTCTCTTGCCAAGCGTCGCCTGTTTGGGTCGTTCAACTTTCAACTTCGCGGGCGCTGCATCGAGAAACTATCTAGTCGAAACTGTTTTCATTTTCTCATGCTAATTAGTCATGTCGTCGTGCAAAAATAAAAAGATCACTGGGACTAATCAGCTTTTAGTAGCGTGTTTCAGGATATTTCGGAATGTCTTGCTTCATTTTAGGCTGGAATAAAAAATTCAACTTTCTGCCTAAGGCCAGCCATCGAGAAAGTATAATCGTTCAATCCATCTATGATACGAAGATGTTAATTTTGAAAAATTGTTAGCAGGATATATTGATACATTTCGTAGAAAAAAAATTATGATGATAAAGATGATTCAATTACGAATCGTAACAAATGTAATTGAAAGAGTTGTCGATATTAAAATTATATTTCAACTGATGTACAATCAGTTATAGATTTGTGTTCAGACCATGCCAAAAAATGGAAAAATTTTAAAAATCACGATTCAGATAAAATAGTGTACATTAAAGTCAATTTCTTTTTGAAATATTATGTTTAAATTACACTATTTTGACTGTCTAATAAATCTGATTAAAAAAATTATACGAATTTGAAATTCTTCATGATTACGATGCTTCCTCAGCATATTGGCATAGGGAGTTCAAATTACAGCCGATTCAAATTCAGAACAAGAATGAATCCATAAAAAATGTTTGTATTATTGGTAGATTCTGGTACTACACCATATCAAATTCTCCAACACTAAGACTAAAAGCAATTTGCCTTACGTACAAAATGAACATCTATAGTCAGTGATTAACATGTTAAGCGAAATTCCTAACACCCAAACGCAAGGTGTGGAAAATGAATGATGAATGGGCTTGCGTTTGTTCAGAAGAAGAAAAATGGCACAGATGTATGCCAAGGTGAGGAGCACTGCACGCTGTTATTCAAGCGTATAGCTGCTTCTAATTCCTTTTGTTTCTACTTTGCACTTTGTGATTTGGCATGCTGCAACGTTCTCTAATTAATAAAACAATTAACATTGCTTGGAGAACTACATCTGCATGAACAGGTGAATTTTTCCGAATTGTCTATTTTAATACTATTACTATTCGTAAAAGCATTTCACTTGAGTTATTACTTGTTTTAGCCATAAAATGGGGTAACATACATGTTACAATTATCCGAAACTATATATATACCGAAAATATATATGTAATTATGTGTTTCGAGACATTGGTAATGTATCATTGAGAGCCGAATACAAAGGGGGTAACAGGGGTATATTTCGCCCCCAAGATTTTTGACCAAAATACAGTTCAATTGTTTTTTCCCAAGAAATGAATGGTTGATATATAAATTTGAGTTACGTGATCTTTATAAAAACATATTGTTAATTCGGTATACCGTATGGGTAATTTCAATATCTGATATGCAAAACGATAATGTAAGAATTAGCAGAGGTCCTAAGTGCAAGGAAGATTGCCAGCATAAGCTTAGTTGGAAACAGCGAGGGCGAGCTAGACAAGACGGTGGTAAGGCCGCACATTCTGAATTTCGACAACATAGACGCAGACGTAGCTATTGTTTCATTTGTAAATTTTACCTCTTGCAGTATTTTTGAGTGCATTCGGGTGTTCGAATTTCCAATTTGGAAATCAAATCAGGAAATGATGGCTGTACGGCAAGCCTAACGAACCAATACAGTGGAAGAAGAGGCGTACAGGAGAGCTTTCCAACACACAGCAAAATCTCACTTTTACTACCTCTAATTGAATCAATGACGCTCAACTAGAAATATGCATGATTCCAACATTAACCATAAAACACAAATAAAACCATGTTTGTGAATGCAGCCCCCCAAACCGCTTTTTGAGTCCACCTTTGGGACACCTACAAGCTTACCTTTATCCGGTTCTTTTCAAGAAAATTCATTAGTGCGTCAATCGATGTTTTATTTCATCTTCCTCAAATACTAAAAACATGTTTCACTTGCTGTTCATCTTCTCCTCCTAAATTATAATACTATTAACACACCCCTCTCTGGTATTACAAAAAATGGTGGAAGCATACACAAACCCCCACTAACTCCCCAAGACTGAGGTTCAGATTATCCCTTGGTATCATCAATCATCTCCAAATAAAATATTGTAGATATTATATGAATAGAATGAGTAGAAATTTGTATAGACAATGGTATTTCGAGGTGATACTTTTGAAACTCGAAAATTTAATATAGGCAAAGAACGTTCATGGTGTATTTTTATAATATTAAATTGCGTGGAAAGTACCAAGTCGTAATTGCTTCTACAGTATAGTATAATCAGCCAGTATCAACATAGTAAACTTTATTTGTAAACCGTAAAGTTTTGAGCCCGTTGGTCTGTTGCAATCACTACTTTTGTCTCATTTTCCTCAATTGCTGGAATGTGTTATTTGTATTTCACTTACTGTCAATTCATGAACTTCTTATTGAAAAGGGTTACGCCTATTTATATTTGAAAAACTAAATAAATCATGCTATGTAGGAATGGAAATTCTGAGCTAACCTGAAATAAGCTGGCAGTGAGATCTTCCAGCTCAGACTCCACGTCTTGTCGTATCCTGCTCAAGCGGTGGAGCTCTTGATCCCGCAGCTTCAGTTCTTGGTTCGCTTCCTTTAATTCATTCTGTAGACGCAAATATGACTGCTCGCGCACCTGGAGTATATTAAGAGCAATTATTAATCAAACATGTGGCAGCTTAATGGATTATCTAAATATCTCTACTGTTTTGTTACTGATTTCCAATATTTGTAATATTTATTTCAAATTTTGAACAATTAAGAAATTTAAAATGAAATTCAAATATGAATTACAAAACTGCAATCATTACGTTGGAAGTATAGCCTCAATCTGCTTGACGCCAATTTTTCCTTAATGACCTTGAAGTTTCCAACAAATTGTGGGTTCAAGTAGATTGACTCTGTATTTTCCACGCTATTATGATACCGTTGGCTGCTTGAAAATATCATTTCTTAATTCCATGGCTGTCAGTTTCGAGACTTGACTCCATTGTATAAGATTTAGTCCGTCGCATCAATGACGCTTCTACAGCGATGAAAGAGATGAGAAAGCGATTTCTTCGTATTCACAATGCCTATATGAAAGGCATCAATTTTAACAATACATATCATTCTCAATTTCAATGACTGATTATGATAAATAGAAATAAATTTTATTTCTCAATCTAGGTATATGAAAAAAGAACTGGCAATTAAAAAAATCAAAAGTGGTATACCCAAAGCCAGTCGATGCTTCAAAAAAGATAGAAGTTGGATCTTATGCTGCAAAGGTTAACATCTGCTTATGTTGTGCCAATTGGGCAAACTAGTATCACTAGTTATCATTATATAGAGTGTCAACCAAATTTGACCAGATAGAGAAACTTCGTGGTTTCTTAAGATTAACTGGTATGAATAGCGTTTGGCTACTATATGCATAGACAAGGAAAGGTTTTCGAAAAGGAATCACAAAAAAATTAGATTATTCAAAACTGTATATGGAGGACAGAAAATAGCAACAATTATATCATTTCAAAAATAATTCTCGCCATCCAAATACATTTCAAAGATTATTTATTCTACAAACCAATAAATTCTTACCTCAACAACAGGTGCTGGCCAATTAGTTGATCTGTCGATATCTTCTTCGAGACTTTTTGAATCGCTGCTACTTCCCTTGGATTCTTCTTCCAAATGTTCACTATACACAGAACTGTCCGAACTATTCCTATGCATTGAAGTCTTCAAAGGTTTCCGCCTCACCTGAATAGACGCAAATTTGCAAATTGATGAGAAATGATGATGCGATTAGAAAAAAATTAGTTAACTGCCCAAAAACAACTTAAAAAACTTTCAAAGTATATTACTGGAAATATATTTTTACGTACAATTATATTTCATAACATTCTTTACAGATATCATTAACGGTTGCCCTGGTTAATCTAGATACTATGTAATATTTGTATTATTCAAACCTTGTCAGTTATAGTCGCGATATCAGAAAAACATCCAAATTCTCCAGCACCATGGTTGTCGAACAATCTTCTAGTCACATGTTCCTTGATTGTTATGTCAGGTTCATCCACGTCTATGTCATCTTCATCTGTTGTATAGGACTCATCGCCAGTAGTGCCCGTAGAACCTTGAAAAACCAAATAAATTACACCTAATAATGTGTTCTTGTCAATAGTGACATGTTTCAACCGTTCCAGGTTGCTAAAACTTAAAAATAATTTTTCAAAAAAATATTGTCTATCGATAATGATACCTGGGTGTAAGCTCCGGATATTTTACTCTACAACTTTCACACTTATCAAATTCCCTGATAATTAGTTAGACATATAATAGATTTTAGATAAAAATTATGTAATTTGAACACAAAGATTCGCAAATAAGCCTTTTCTTAAGTTCTGATAGTCCGACGATGCTTTAAATATGAAATCGAAATATATCACACAAAAAGAGTTTTATTTGCGAATCTTCGTGTTCAAATCACATTTATTTAGATGATGAATGCGTTTCACCAAGTGAGAGCATCTACAATCTACATGGTCTGTATAGATATTTTAAAAAGTATCTAATATTTATAAGATACAAATACTACAAAAAAACCTTTTCTGAATTATTGGTTAGTAGATTTTAGAAATTAATAAATCATCGAGAGAAATACTAGTCTAGCAGATCCAGAAAGCAGGCAGAACTCGAATCATTCCCCAGATCTATCTAATCAGACGGATCTTTATTGCATAATGTTTTATAAAAAAAATTATATCAAATGTAACTACTATTCGTGAGAGAAACTGAACTAATAATTAGCAGAAAGAGAGAGAAAAATGTGTCGTTGGCGCCGGCCGGAGTCGAGCCCACATCTCCTACATTCTTGGTGCCCGCTTCGACTTGTGACGAAAATTGAAAAATACGCTACCTTCCATGGATGGTAATAAAATCAGGCATGAATGAATATCTTTCATAGCAGTTTCTGAGTTACAGACGGGCTAACGATTCTGACAAACAGACTGGCAGACAGACATACAAACAGACCGACGGAAAACAATTTGTCGACGCGAAGACAAATGTGCCATGTATAGCTAGCTGCCTCAGAGCTGAGGTATTGGACATGATGTAGTTTTACAAAGAAGAAATATACACAGAATGGTCGGATATCATGACTTTCATTAGGAGGAATGATAGCAGCTTTTGGAAAACAAAAGCTGCTATATCATCATGGATATTGAAAGTACCAATGTTGGTGGACTACATTTTGTTGAATACTCACCTGCTCTTTTATGTTTGTTTACACTGGTGTTGAAAGAAGACACGACGTTTTTAGGCACCATGACTAGCCCTTGGCTTAGAGACGACTTCACAGGAGTTTTAGTGGGAGTTAATGATTCCATGGCACTTTTAGGTTCACACTTTGCACCTCAGAACACCATCATTCATCTGAAACAATGAGAAACTACATCACAATAATATACAACTTATTTGTATTAGAATTTGACATGAATTTGAATTATGGCATGTCATCATGTTTGGAAGGTTAGGTATTACTTCAAGCAGGCGAAAAGTAAGGTTTGCACCATATTTTATTAATAGCACAAATGTTATATCGTGACCTAGTAATAACAACATCGCGCTTCATGTAGTAATAGTTTTTTTTATACAGTACTTCCCAAAGGTCGGCGAGATTGACTTTTGTAAGTACCTTATATCTTTTTGTAAAAGAAATTGTTGCTTCATGTCCATTATTTTAGCCCTGATGATGGATCTTAATAAAAAAAATGGAAATTGAGCTTTCAAAAAATATTCTTTGCATCCAGTTTAGTTCCACGTAAGAATCATGTAGTTCTTTTTAATGCGGCTAGGGTGTTAATGACGGTTTTGGTTCAGTCATGCTCATTCGCGCTGCTACAAAATATATATTATACAAGTATCATTCATTATTCTTATCTGGGATTTCCTCGCACACAAATTAATACATCCTATGATAGTAATCGTTATTATTAACGACCGTATGAAAAAGTCGTGCATTCACATGAAAAAATGCATGCCAGGGAGAAAGTCAAGAACCACTGTGTGGAACGGGTAATGTATACTTTACGGATGAAAGTTGTCTAAAATTTATCTGTGTATTTCTATATGATTGCTAATGAAAGCTTCACAAGTATATTTGCGGGTTGATTGCTCGCTTTTTGTAAATAGTTTAATAATGCGGGTTTTAATTTTTTAGTTAATTAACGAATAGAAAGTGCCAATTCTACGTTTATTCGGTTTCTCTAAAATCTAGATGTTTGGTGTTTAGGCTACGATTATCCTCTAATGAGTGCAGGGTCCTTCGTGAAGAGCTAAGAAACTACTGCGACCGTTTTTCTGAAAATTAGTACGAAGGAGTTTTTACAAATGCTCTTCTCCAGACTAGTCACATCAAAAATTTTCGATAATTTTCTAAATAAGACCTAAAGATTCCTTAATTATCATATTACTATCTAAAAAAAAACGTTGAACAGCAGGGTAAACTTATTATAACATTCGTATATCCAAAACATTTTGAAACTGCAGAAAAACATTTTCGAGGGTATCAGATAACTTCGAAGTATCAGTGGTTGGATTTGAGATAATTTTCAACAAAAAAATGCTGGTATGTGGATTACTTCCATTTATTGTTGATATACGGGAAAATTAACCAGGTGATCAGAAGAACCGTTTGAAGAATATCGTCTATTATAAAAAACCACAGTTTAAGCTTTTGATTTTTGAAGCAAACCCAACTCTCTCTCTCTCCCTCTCTCTCTCCCTCTCTCTCTCTCTCCCTCTCTCTCTCTGTGGAGCACCCTATACACATTAGCGGAGATTTCCTGGAAACTCAAGTATGTACCTTCAATTTGCACATCGGAAAAACATTGATAGCTGCATATTACCATTATTCAATGCTTTTCTAATATCTTCACCTAAGAAAGTCGTTTGGTTACCGAGTGACAATGAAATACTGTCCACGGTGACATTCGAAAACGGCTAGAATTAAAAATATGCAATTTGGTATGTTGCTAGGGTTGAACATTTTGAAGATTTATAGTACAAAAACAATTAATGTCGTCTCCGATATCACCAGCTCCGTTTTTGTTGTTTCAAATGGGGCACCCTGTATATTTTGTTTTTTGAGACTCAATAAACAATTCTAAGTAATCTATGCACAAGATAAGCCATGTCTAAAATAAATACTTTTTTAAATAAAGTCAGCCAAAAATAAGCTGTTTCGAAGTGTCGTCATGGATCAATTTATTGAAGAACTTCAGTCTCTGATTATAATAAAATGATCTCCATGGAGGTATTTGAGGTCTATGGGAAAGTAACTCGTAGACAAAATGAGTAGGTACCAAACAGAGCGACTAACAAGCAGTTCAACGGCAATGAATAACAGTTACTTATTCCTGAAGCTGCGAGAGAAGATATCATCTCAAATTAGAAATCCTGCACAATTTAAATATTCTGTGTCTTATCAGGCGAGAGATTGAATAAAAACGCAGGCGCTGGTCAAATAGACGTATGAAATACCCACGGTAATTTAAAAACTCTTCTCAAGTCTTTATTTATACAACCTAACTTATCAATAAGCACGTACAGTACAAATTTCTCTACACACACACAATGGTGTGTATTCGCTGCATTTAAACACCACAAGCGAATGTTTTTGTAAGATTGTTATTGAGTTTTTGATATCCCATTGTTATTAAAATCTGAGACTAGGGCAATTATGAGCGAACAAAACAATAATTCCGCAGCACAACGTCTAGAGTTCAGTGTATGACGTTCATCATTTGTTATCATTCATGTTTTATTAAGCTGGCTTTACATTACGAGATGATCTAGGCCCCTATTCAATTAAAATGCAATAATCTGTATTAGTAGTAGTTGCTGAAATAGTTGAGGAACCAATTAGCCTATATTTTAGATGCTCTTACTTGGTGACTATTCTATTATTTAAATAAAAAATTGTGTGTTTAACATATAGTCGATAAATAAAGCTCTCTTTCTTCCAATGATGCGTTTCGACTTATATTCAAATCTGACAGTCCGAGTGATGATTTAAATAGAAATCGAAACGGGTCACTGCAAGACAGTTTAATTTCTGGAACTTTGTGTTTAGCGCACAATTTTTTATCTGAACGAATTAGACAACTTTATAAAAAGACCAGAAGACGCCTTAAAATCCGTACAACATGAATAAAATGAGAGGTTTTAAAAACCACGTATTTTCAATCATTCTCAATCACTTAATCAGAATATGTAGTTGCTTTCTGGAAGGTAATCATGTCTTAAGAACCTCTATTATATTGGCAATAGGTAGTTATTTATGTGGTTCCAAAGTAACTGAGTGTGCCATATCTTTATTAGTAGTTTTTGCATAATTTCCGCGAATTTCTCAGCTTGTATTTTGCCTAATATTGCGTTTCCCAATTTGCATCTTTCGCATGGCTAAGTTCCACCTATTTCAAACTTACACAACCCATTGAGCACTGAGGATAAATGTACCTGTAAAATGATTGCATGTCGCTGCTATATACGGTTAGCATTTTCTGATTGCATAGATTATTGCATAAATATTCAACATTAAGTACCATCGATTCAAGGACCCCAATTCTTTTTATGAATACATTTCGGCACTCGAGCACATTATCATATTTTATACAGGAAAAAATAAAAATGATATTTACATGTTTCATAAAGGATCCAATTTATTTCCTTTTTTCTTTCGTTCGTGGAAGCTAGTTAATATTCGTGCATGGTACTTGCGCATAATGTGAAAAAAAACCATCGAAATACCTGACACACACAGGCACGACCAACAATACAAGTTTTAATGTTGTAACAAGCATAGGCGCGCCAAAGTTAAAAGGTAGAATGAGGTTGGTGCTAATTATGGGCTGTGTTTGTTTTAGAATTATTATAATTCATCAATTCAGTCAACGCTGTTCACTCCTAGAAAACCGGAATCAAGTAAACTTGAATTGTCTCAAAGCATTGATATGAATCTCACGCAAAGTTCAGGTTTTGTATTGCTAGTACGACAAATATTATTGAAACATTATTTTAATTTGATCAACTGACTGAAAGTGTGAGCTCCTGCACACGAACCTATTTCAAAAAATATAGCCATGTCACAACCGTATGACATCAAAAATATACTTCATTGATAAAGAATAAACAATTTTGAACATATTTTAGCCGCATCACATTTACCTTAAAAAAATAGCTCCACTACAGCAATGGCGACCAACAATCATTTAAATACCAACCTGCGCGGTTTTCGCAACCTCGCGCGGGTATTATAATAGCTCAACTTTATTTGAACAATGGCAGGTACTTTCGTTGTATTGTGGGAAAGGAAGAGGTTGTTCACAGAATGGCAAATGGAAATAAGTGATGTTTATGTATGTGCACAGGAGGGTCGTCACTAGCACTCATGGCAAACAGCAATTTATATTCTATCATACCTGGAGGACATAATACACTACCATTCAACAAAGATCAAACATTGGCAGAGTCAAGAGATGAATTCGGTGTTTTCTAACGATCAAAGGGTATTTCATTTACAAATGTGTAGCATCAAACTGAATTAAGGATACATCCTAATGTCATAGTATAATTGAGCAAAAAGACTTAGAAACTGTGTAGCAAAATGAATTAGACCTGATATTACACGATATCGCCATTAAAATAAAATAAAATAACTTCTTGCATTTAAAACTGAACTTTAGCAGCACATTGAGTTATTGAAACGTCATAAAATCAAATAATTGGTTTACCACTAGCAGGAACCGAAAGCCTGACGTTCAGATGCCTGATCAGAGAACCATGTGTCTCTTGAATGGGCTACCGAGGGTCTTCAATCGCATAATAGAGGAAAAAATATAATTAATGAAATTGAACAAAATATTATAACTTAAAGTAGTCTTCGCCAAAATAAATTGATCAACACTCTCTCCAAGCGTCGCGCATTATGGCGCTGCCTATTGGCAACTTGCAAAATCAAAGATCCCAGCACCTGGACTGCCTTGAAGCGGTGACAGATGTCCCTTACGACATCAGTCAACAAGGGCCATAATGCGCGACGCTTTGAGATGAGTGTTGATGTTGCTATCACACCCTTGACTGCGTTACGTATATACCACCCAATTGCTGTCTACAGTTAGACCGCCAGGCTATACTGACGAGTCTAGGCTAAAGACGAAACATGCATGTCTATGCATAGTGGAGAGCATATAAATTATAAATTGAGTTTTTGGGATGCAGCTGTTGAGTCTCGCATGTGCAATATTGAGTTACTTGACTGACATGGAACGTGAAGATAGCTAGTAAAATATTTTTATCCATGTTTGCATACTTTGGAAACCGCCCCCTATTTTTTATTTGTTGTATCTTACATTCTCACATAAAAATAGTTTCTGTTGCATCTCTTCACAGTTTGGTCAAAGTCTGATAGCGCCACCAGGCAAATGTTAAATCATATTTATATATTGTAGATCAGCGTGGTATACTGCTTTGGTTTTTAGAACACCCATCATCTGTCTCATGTGCTTTATCCATTTCCTATCATCATAATTGTAAGCGAAGGCATAGTCTCGTGTCTGATACCACAATCGAATCCGGTTCTCGTTCTCACAATCGGTTTTGCAACGACGTAGTCGGATGGTACGAATCGTTCGAAAAATATGCTCAAGCCAAGGTTAGCATTTGAATAAAATAATTTGTTGGCGGATTTGTTTATCAATGTTCTAATAAATTAATAATGTATGATAGAAGTGTAATCCTCATTAATGGAGGTCGTGTTCAGATAGTATGTTGAACCGTCTGCGAATACTTTAAATAGAGTACAATAATATTTCTATGTCATGTATTTCAATGTATATAATAAATTAGAGTGCATGTGTGAGAGATGATAGACATGCATGTTTAGTCTTTAGCCTAGACTCGTTAGTATAGCCTGGCGGTCTAATTGTAGAGAGCAATTGGCTAGTATATACGTATCCCAGTCAAGGGTGTGATAATAACATCAACACTTATCTCCGAGCGTAGCGCAATGGGCAGCGCCACCGTGCGCGATTCTTGAAAGTGATTGTTGACCAACGAGCTTAATTAGCAGAAACACTGTTTCGTTCGTGTTGTCTAACCTTTTTTCTATTGCTCTACAGTTTTTTTTATCGTAGACACCCAGCATTTTCGTATACCGATAAATATATTTCCTGAAAATAGATATATGTATACACAATAAGAAAATAGCCTAAATATCACAGATATGTGAACAGTGCAAATCTAAGCGTACAATTTAAGCTACAGGATAGAACAGACCATGTAATGAAAATATGTTCTCATATGTAGGCTTATTTTGAGATAAACATGGAATAAATGTTGTTACTTATGAATGTATAATATATATATAGGTATCTTATATATAAATTACACCATACACTGAAAAATATTCAGCGACACAGCAGCATGAGGAACGAACCAATACACAACATTTTTCGAATGCGGAACGTCATGAATTTTACGAATAGACGTTGTTTCAAGAGGAATGACTAACTTTTCAATACACAAATTATTTAGTTTTGTGAAAAATGAATAGTTCGTATTTTTATCGGTTGGCATGTGCTGATAATACTTCCATGAATAACCTAACCGGAAATATTAGGTACTTGTATAAATAAAAGATAATTTTTATCAAGATACTTAAGTATTTTATAGGCTCCCCTCCAATATTCATCCCATTCCTTCATACTTGAAAAAGATAATAAAAAAACTGTATGTTTCATTGTATTCCGTTCATGTTTTTTATATCTTTTTGTCATGGGATTTAATATTTCAATATTATTGAATTACGATGACGAAACCAATATTTGGTGTGATCAAATGTCGGTATTACGTTGATTAAGTATAGATTCTAATATATGTAGATTAATGCTGAACGTTTGAATATGTTTTGTTGCCCGCCTCTGTAAAATATTCTTGCGAATAACTAAGATGATCGAACTGTGGCGTTTGTGGCCAATCCTGAAGATATGCCCGCTCTCAGCTCATTGGAATTCCAAGTGCGTTAGTTGCACGAGAGATAACGGTGGATACAGAAGAATGAACTTTATTCACATTCCAGGACCATGCGATGGAGCTTAATGGAATAAGTTTTCATACCAGCCAGATGTGGAGCTCGTTCGTCAAATGGTTAATTAATTTAAGTGGTCATCATTAGATTATATGCGACGGTTTATGATTCCTATAAAATTCCAAGGTAATGTATCATAGAAAAGCCGTTATTTGTTCCTTTTATTTATCTGTCTAGAAAATATCAAGATCAACAGTTGAATAGTACTTGATGTTGTTGGGCTGCTCGACACTGTGTAGATTAATGATTATCCTCGAATAATAATTTGAAAATTGACAGAGTACAACAAAAGCGTCTAAATCTTTATAAGCACTTCAGCTAATTTCCGCGAAAATCTGTATGCCTACGACGACAGATACCTCCAAAAGACTTCAATCTGACGGATTGAAAAACCTATCTCAGTGAAGATCAATCAATCATCAATAGTGAATAGGTATTCGAAGATACCTGAGACACCTATGCTACGAAATGTGCTATAAAGGTATCACTTCAACGTGGGAAGTACACCGAGTATTAGAACCCATTTTTCCTAATTACGCTTCTCCCAATACACCAAATTTCCACAAATTACATCTGAATCGATGAGCTGAAAAAAGCTCCAAATTCGAATGGCTGTGAATAAAATACTTTTACCTGCGATCAAGCCTCATTTGAAAAGAAATAAACATGTGGTTGTCACTATGATCCTAATTTCTTGTTCATATGCTTCTATGACTGATGTAACCAAAAATCAATATTATGCGGTGGACTATTTACATATTTACAGTTTTTATTACCAGGTGAGAACCATCTAAAAATTACGGTAGGTACGACATCGGTATCACGCAGTCAGAAATACTACCTACTCGTAATTGCATGAGGCCATGACCATGAATAATCATGATCCGAGTAGAACCATTTTTGTGGTCCAGTTACTTTCTATTATACACTTTCTCATTTCATTGACTTAAGTGTCATTTAATATTCATCCAAGTTAAATACGGTTGTAATGAAAGGACGTATGACTAGCACGGTATTTTCTGAAAGATCGATATATAGTCAAGGAAAAAAGTTGTAAAATATACTTTAGCATGTGCTTCAGTGCTATCAGTTAATACTTATAAGTAGTAAGAACCTAGGTAACCATTAAAAAAACTGTTATAAACTATGATAATCACTTTTTTGCCACATTCCTTGATTTTCCATCAATGTATCAGCTTTTACAGAAATACAGTATGAAATTCCCGATAGAACTTCTTCAACGTTGGTATCATTTTTTGTCGAATTTTTGTGAGCGCAGATGTCGGATGAAAAGTCTTCAAATTCAAGGTGGAATATAAATGTCACAACAGAGGTGTTAACAAAATTGAGTGTGAAAATGCCCTCATTTCAATACCTTCCATCACTGAGACACGCAGAACAAATCTATTTTTAGAAAATATCAATAATTCAATTTCCTCACATAGAAATATAAAATAATGAATAGAACACATGAAGCAATCAAGTCAAAAAGGAATCATATAGGTAAGCTATTCATACATCATTAAATCAATATTGTTACTCACAATGCTAAAAATATATCGTACTCGTTCTACTAAAGCTATGAACTACCTTAAAGTTGATGAGTCCCTTTACGTGGAAGGTATTAACATTATTAACATATAAATATCGACTTTTCTGAACATTTCGTCATCGAAGGGAATATTACTCATAAGCTATTCAAAATTTATTCATTACTCTACATCCACCACATCTTTTCAATTAACACAACGGTGTTTCCTTCACTCTTACCAGTAGCTATAGCTATATGAATGAGAGTTGATATTGTATAATAATAGTGAAATCGTTCTTATAAAGTTTTATAAAATTTATAACAGGCGATTGTGATACACGATACTCGATTCTTTAGCGCAGCCTAAAGATGCTAACGTAGTTAGCGACGCACGTGTGGTTTTTTCAATAATAGCGGTTTGGTGAGTAGTAAACTGTATAGTGTTTGAGGCGATTGTACAGTAAAGCAATAGTATGTTTATATTTAAAATTTTATTTACAGAGAGAGATACATATCAATGTAAGTCTTTAAAGATGCATGAGCAAGACGTTTTCTTTCAATGATATAGTAAAATGAGTTGAATAATCGGTGTCACTCTTACCTCGGACAATCTGAAGTTAATGCGTCAAGCCTCCTGTATAGAACACTACAGTCAAAGGCGGTCGCCCGCCCAAAACTTGCCCATCTAGCTTGAAGCAGACGGGGAGAAAGATGAAAGTAATTAAAATGTTCGACTTCCAGGTGTTTTAAACTTATAGCGTAAACCTCGTTTTAATCAGCTATTTCAGATTTACTGTTCTTTAATGATACGAAGCTTCCAACGTTCTCATTAGTGCTTTGATTGAAATATTTTTCACTAAATGAAGCACATTAGTCACCCATTGAACATATTTGATAATACCACTTGATTCATAATTCTAAAGCACCAATTGCCTAAAATTCGATAAGGGTGCTATCCATAATCTCATTGTGTTACTCATTGTTACTTACTGAACAGTTGTTTTCTTTACGGTGCGTGCTCGTTTAAGGAATATTTTCTTTAATCTACTAGACTACATATTGTTCCATGTCCTACATTCGCTGATTACGCGGCCATATCTAATCGTATGTGCTCTTAGTTCGGAGGACGTGTTCCGTTAAATATTATTTATACATTAGTCATTTATTCAATTATTGTGAACTATGGATGAGCAAAGAACCAAAAGAGGTGCGTCCAAGACTGTTTACCTGCGATTTCACACTAGGTACAAAGAATAACCAGGTTTGTAATTCTTCATCACCACCTAACATACTACACGTGAGGATGCTATATTCTTCTGCATTTCTGAAACTGTTATGTTGCCAATATGGCCAGTGGAGTATATTATTATGAAGGATTTTGGAGGATGGTGGAAAATTGTGCGATGAATTTAGAATAGGTTTGAGGAAGTAACATTACAACATTAACATTATCAATTCATATTAGATTATATCTATTTATTTATAATTCGTTGATAGACTGAATCATCTTGGCGACTAACAGTCACTTGTCAATATGGGATTTGCTTCCTGTAACCTATCTATAATTCATTGGTCATGACTCTGGTATACCTACATAGTTTATTCATATGTCGCTTCATCGAGTTCCCATCTCTATCTCAAAAACTATCGATTACGTTTTGGGCTACACAGTTCTGTCGTTCTGTGTAGTGCTGTTCATTGCCGACTTGATCTGGAGGCGGTTTTATAAACTGTAATTCGTATACATAACGTCATCTCCTATTTCTTGCTATCAATTCGATACTAGTGACGTAGATACATTATCATTCATTTGTTTGCACATGGTAGGTAGCGCTTTATTTGCGAAAGTCAAACTTATGCTATTTTTACGAATTTGTTTGGTTAGGTTGGACATTACAGATATGTAGAAATAAAACGCTTTCGTTCTTCAATCGCCAATCACTTATCTTTCAAGTACGCCTTTGGCAGGAAGAACGGCACCTTATGCAATTATTGTATTTTATTGTGGCTTAATAGTACGAGATTCTTTACATGGATTGATACAAATCTTTCTTGTTTTTGGTTCATGCTACAATACTCACTCTTTGTAGGAATGTCTTGCAATTTGTCGTGTTGAAATACCATCCACGAAAATGTTTACGGTTGCTTTTTCTTCCGCTTATAACTGTTTATAGTGTAACATACTGATGTATATTATAGGTAAACAGCAAAATGAAAATAAACAATTTACAAACTCTATGCTTACTTCCTCAAACGCATTTATTGTCAGTTGTGAGTAGGCCGATAACAAACAAATGAATAATAGTAAATTGTAGGAGCCCATGAATCATATTTTCAAGAAATCACGCTCATCGAGAAGAATGTTGATTATTTATTTCACACAGATCATTTATTTATCTATAAAGTAGCATATCGTATACAGTGACCATGATCCTTAAAGTATTCACATGACACATCCTATAGCTAGACTGGCTGCTAAGTACAGGATCATTAACCAATATTATAAGGTATTACATGAGTTTCAATACAGAATTAGAGTCAACACTTCCAGCAAATGATTGTTTATGTCTATGAATCCTCAATAATGTAGTTTTGCTGTCGAACTTGAAACCCTATCACATACTCAAGTGTATGCCCCTCAGTAAGATTTCTATAACTCACATATTATCATGCAAATTATCTATGCAATTATTTGCTGAAGATGAAAAAGGGAAAATAGAAACTATTGATAGTGTTTCATTTCCGAGCTCTTTCTGTATAGGCCACTTTTCTATCATCAACCGTACATGGAATTCTAGAATAACAAGAAAATTACTCAGAAACTGCGGATGATTAGCAAATTGTGTTAAATTAGAATTGTTCATCCTATGAAACCATAACGTCCTCCGCAAACAGTGAGTAGGTATCT
The DNA here is from genome assembly GCA_949316355.1 of Bruchidius siliquastri. Lineage (NCBI taxonomy): Eukaryota > Metazoa > Arthropoda > Insecta > Coleoptera > Chrysomelidae > Bruchidius > Bruchidius siliquastri. Next base: position 3,686,838 of record OX438532.1, on the reverse strand, counting down.
TATTCACGTTTAAAAACACGACTTCATGTCACGTTTTGTGTGCATAGAAACAGGTTGGGCACTAATTTATGCATTGTATATTCATTGCTCTTCTATGAAAAACAAGTAATTCGTTCTTGCAAAATACGAGTTTGTTTTCTTAGATTTACGATGTTCCTGTAATATTAACAAATCGTTTTTGCAATTTATGATTTTCAGAAGCGAATTAAGACTTCGATAGCAAGATATTAACCTAAAGATCACTACATTAACTACATAGTTTTATCAGTTCTCGAACCAATCTTGTTGACCCGACACGTGTTTCGCTAACTACATTAGCATTAGGAAGATTGGAACAGTTTCACTCATTCCCTGGAAATGATGACGTAGCTAAGGAAAATATGTCTAATTCCTTAAACAAAATAATTGATTTGGCGAGTGGTTTATGTGGTTGATCCGCCAAAGAATCAACTATCATATATATAGTAATGTTAGTTGTTTGAGTTGCCTATTTTAAGAGCATTTTAAACAGCCTATGACACCTACTCGGACTACTTGAGAAGTGAAGCGAACCATTTTTTTGATAAAGTAGTTCAAAACTTTCTGAAACATTCATACGTTATTCGAATCAAATTACATACTCAAGATAAGTACATAAGCCTATCTTTCAGATAAAACGCAAATATGTTTATATTATTCATATAACCACTAAAGGAATAACTTACTTTGTTCGATGAATGACAAGATGGGTACTAGGTAGAGATCGCGATTGTAAAGTTAGATGTGTTAATAAAAGAAGTTTTATAGTTTTTGCTAGTTTAGTCCGAGGATAGTAAAATAGTCAAAATAACAGTTCAATTTGAGGATCAGCAAGGCTATAATTTTTTTTAATTTCCACGTGTGGGTGCGTTCCCTTTCTGGTGTGGGTACTTATTTCAAAGAATCTTCAAACATAAAAGGTACCCTCTTGAAAAGACGGCTCTCAATCTTCGTCAATCTTAATGACCGTAAATACAATCAGTTTGAACTAATAAAATTATATATTCGATTTTTCATTATTCATGGTATATCTTAATTATGCAAGTAATCAAAATATTATCCAATTCCTACGAAAAAGTATAAATAATTCAACATGCTGAATACCGCAGAAGATTATGACAACTAAACTATTTTGTATTACTTGGCGAGTATTAGATCAACTTTATATAACAAAAGCTATTTTTATACAAAGTCGAAAGATTCTGTTTACTTGTATTATCGCAATTTTCTGAGTATAATTGTTAGATTAGTTTTCTCTATAATTTCTCCACGTTTTATATTCAATTACATAGTTCATTATAAGATTAATGAAAATATTTCGAGTTGTATGTGGAACTATGGAGCAGTAATGCTGTGACAATTCTGATGAGTTGTTTCATGCTTGAATAACTAGGAACACGTATGAATAATTCGAAAAATATCTTTTGGACAAGTTCTGATATCAGAAAATAGAGCGTAGGAAAAAAATAGCTACAAGGCTCACAATATGACTTCTGGAACTCATCATATGGTTCTTCTTATACATGTATTGCCGTATTGCACGTGACTGAATGAATAACTAACTAACATTGCAGCGGACTCGGAAGTTTTTATCAGTACAAAAAAAATAACTTAATTATGTCAATGAAATTTTCAGTTTCCTTATTTATAGTTCAAAGTTCAAAGTGTGTACCTAGCTCTGTTTCAACTGATCAAAAACATAAAAGTTAGGTAGTTGATATGGGAGAAATGAAAGAGGACCTCATTATAAGCCTGTGATGTCATTGGTGCTGCACATCATTGTAATAAACCCAGCTCATGCCACATTAATCAAATATGAATATGTAGAAACAAAAAACGCATTTTTGTTTACTATACGATAATACAATAATAAATTTTCAAGATTCCAAATCAGACGAATGAATAATGTTACGCTTTTGATATGTCTAGCATAAAACGCTCCGCGATATGGCGACCTTAGATAATATTAGCATTGAAGTAAATACCTAATAAAATGCGAATTAACATTGAAATCGATTTGCAAAGTATATGATATTAGTGGGCCGGAGATCCTTTCCGAAAAGGACCTTCACCTACAAAGAAATGTATACGAAAGACTCAAGAAGCGACGTTGCCTCGAGAGGCAGTGAGAAATCGGACAGTTGACAAATGGCTTTATAACTCTGATCGTTGCAGAGTAAGTCGGTTTCTGAGACGGAGTTTTCCTTGGAGACTTTCCAGATTGAAAAGATTTATTATACCATACATACACACAATGTTATAGTGGTCAGATCAGATCTATTCAGTAATCTGAGATTCAAATGATAAGCTCACCAGAAAATTGTTGTATTTATTATTACATGAACGATATGAATATAAGTACATATTTTTTTATTATTTCATAGCATCGTCAGACTGTTCAATAAAGTATTTACGATGTTTTGCTTGTAAACTAACAATAGAAGTAGCTTTTTGGTGAGCGCATTTGCGACAAGGTTGAGGAGGAGCCTATTTGGTACAATGTTTCACAAATTAAAATGTTTTTGATTTGTGACGCTTCAGAGAAATTTTTATTTGTGGATCTATGTGCCAGAATAACATTATTGAATCGTTGTAATTCTGGTGTGTTGTGTGTGTTTGTTACAATCAGTTCACACTCTTACTGGTCGCTAATGGAAACCGGATACGTACAAATGAATGTGTGCTGACGTTTCGGCTGCCTCGGCAGGGATTATCACAGTACAAAACAGAATGAAAGAAATTGATTTTGCAAATATACATTGATATTAAATATATACATGCTAAAATTTGAATGTTAGGTTCAAAAGGCAATATCAATACCGCTTTCAAATTCATCGAACTCCACTTTGAGGATCTTTGCGGAATCATGAAGTCACAAAGGTTAGAAGCGGATCCGGACTTCACTAAGTCTAAGAAAAGTCATTTAACTGTAGAACAATTCAAATTCAGAATTGAAAATATTTAATGCTGTGTTCAAATAACGAACCTATCAACATTCAAGACTGTTTCTGAACAATTTTGGAAATTTCCACGGTTTGGTCGAAATTATTGATACTGAATGAGTTTAATTGGTTAGATACTTAATCTGTCGTTTCTATTATCAAAGAAAATTATATGGAAATCCAAATGGACGACGGAACATCGCAACGATTTTCCAATTTTGTGGGGAATTTCGAGCAAAAGTGAAGACAACAGACATTGTTGAAATTAAACAAATTAAAATACATTTAGGATAGGAATATTAAAGGAAATTAAGTAATAAAAGTTTTTCCAATTATTTATTTCCCTACATTGTGATTCCGTATGTTAGAACAAACAATCGGAATTCTCAATCGCTTCCAAGTCGTTCCAACCAATAATAGAATTATAAGTTTGCGCATAGATTCTGAGCAATAATAAAGTACCGAACTCCAAAGAACTTTCTGTGTGAACGAACTTATTGATGGTAGAAGTGAGGGTACAGTGAGATGAACATCAGGAAGTTTGTCCATACGTTTCCAACATTTATTCTTTTTTTTTTGTTATGTCATTTAATTGTAACAGTTATTTCCTGCAAACAATATCTAAGGTAACAGGTTGTAAGTATATATTTTGTGTATATGAAACTAACCAACAATTCGAGACCTAGTCGAGCATTATGGTACTCGAATCACGTAAGAGAAAATAAACATTATGAATAGTTCCATATAAATCAGATAAACAATTTGTTTCAATATTGAAACATGCATGTTGGTTTGTTTTAGGTGTCTTTGGATTGTATAAGGAACTAAAACCCAGTTCAAACAGATGCTTCAAATTTGAAGGTAACGGTACCTGTAGACATAAACAAACTAGTTTCACTCAAACTGTAAAAAATACATGCGATCTCAATATTGTCATTATATTTATTTTCGCCTTCCAAAGAATCTTCAGTCAACTATCATTTTTGATGGTAAGAACTGGAGGCCACACAAACATCTGAAATACACCCACAGCAATTTGGCTTTTCACTCAAATCCGTTGGTATACTTCCACTTTTAGGGTTATGGAGAAACTTTGATGAACGTTTAGAAGGAGGTAAAAACATATAATCACGACAATCACGTTATAATGTATTTTGCTTTGTTTGCTAATCATGTATGTAGTCAGCTGAGTGGGGCGTTCAATAAGTCACTAGCACTCAGGTTGTATTAGGCTAAAATGCATTGCTAGCTCGTATAGCTAGCAGATCATTTTGACAGACTAACATATTGTCTAGATATATTAATATCTCCTACAAGAGGGAAGTTTGGGGTTAATCGAGAAGGTGTTTATTTCACAGAAATAAAATTTAGGAATACTTTCCAATAAGCAAAAATCGAAAAGCTCCATGCCGATTTTTATTCATTATAAAATTTAAATCTTATTGTATTTTTAATATATGTATTGTGACAGTTTGCGGAAATAGCTAAAACAAAGCTCAAAATTTATCGTATCATTACTTTATGAAAATATTTAGATATGTCATTTACACACCTTGTCTTTTGTGGTCAATGATTATCATTTATTACTGCTAATTATTCTCGAGGAAAATTATACAAAACATATTTTTTTCAGTTGACTTAATTATCTTTTTGGATCCGGTTCTTTCAATATTAATTTTGGTTCAGATTCCACTGCAATGAATAGAGAAAACCTATCCCCTTGACTAAACCTGTGTGAATAAGCTTTGGCTGAGATGTCAATGATGGTATAATATGTAAATGTATGCACAGTCTGTAATTACGAGCAGAATAATCTAGATCCATGGGTAGATTTTAATTCGATAAATGTAACCGAAAATAAAAATTTGATATTAAGTTAGGTACAATACAATTGAATTTGTGATCTTAAGTGATGTCAACACACTTTTATTTAGTATCCATCATATAAGCAACTAATTATTATGCATCTCGTGAACCAAACAGTAGCAAGTAAAATATTATATTTAATCAGAAATAATTAAAAAACACGCGAATATATCAGGAAGGACTTCTCTTTAACGTGGATGTGAGTTACCCAGAAATCTAATTCGTAACTCCGTCAGTCATATGCGCTTAAAACAATAAAAACCTATTTAGCAATCTATCACTTTCCAGATACTTTTTGGATGACAAAGAAAATTAGATTCTCTACAGAACATGACATAATGTAACCATTGACAATTGTTGAACAAAGAACCCTAGAACCATAAATGATAAATAGTTCTTCAATAACAAACATAAGACAAACCATAGATATGTGGTATAGAAATAATGAATGTCGATATTGTAGTGTCGTATAATGGCAAAAGCCTAAGAAACCCGGGCATCGGGAGGACTACATTCTGAAGATAGAACGTGTGAAATACAAAATGCAACGAACAAATCAAGCAAACGTATTCGAAGCTAGTAAATATTTGTTTTGCTCTTCAGATTTTTTGGAGAATGGGAACGTCCATTTTGGGAAATGGTTATAGTAGTAGTAAGTATTTTGAATGTTCAGATTTTGGGAGGGGGGGGGGGGCGGATTAATCCTGTTTTGGGAACAATTCTGATGCCATACTTTGTGATAACCTTAGAAAACAGCAATTATGTAAAATCTATCAATACAATATAATTACGATGTTGTTAATTTTTTGGAAACCGCTCTTGGCTAATAAACATAATAAAATATTATCAGATGATTTCTAAACCCATACTACCCACATATTAAATGAGCTCAACTAGAGGCACAAAAACATGAGCGTGTATACTATTCCTCATTTTCATTTACAAAAGTTCTTTGGAGTTTAGCTCACACACAAAATGCTTATCTTTGTTGTAAATCAATGTAGGTGAAGATGTGCATTTTGTTGTGCTTCTGCTTGTAGTTTTCCAACAATCCTCTGTCATTCCTGAATCAAACATTAAATGCACATTCAAATATCATGTAGTATGCCTTAATTAAGACTGAAGCTTCTCAATGTCATACTGAATTGGAATGAACTTTAATTGAATGTTTTAGATAACATTACTTTAGAACAAGTTTGGAAAATTAAAATTAGTGAAATTTTCAAACGTTTTCATCATATTTGACGAATTGTCATAGACAAATAATATTGATATAAACAAGAGCTTAATTAACTTTCTCTTGATAGTCTATACATAGCCGTTTAATATGATTAATTTTGAAGATTATCGTCTGTCTATTTTTGTACTCCATTTCGCTCATTTTAGGGTTAACCGATTTGGTGAGAAATATACGTACGTCAGACAATACAGAAAATACAATGAACTTACACAACACAGAAGATAGATAACTAGCTCACACCTGATTCAGAATACACAAGCATCAACACAATGAAGAATCCACGGTAGCAAATACAATAAAACAATGTCGAACTAATCAAAGAATGTCAATAGTGAAAAAGGACGCCCCAACAGGTCTCTGAGGCCGCGCGTTGCACCGTGCGTCCTGCTCAGCGAGAACGCGTGACCTTTGTGTGGCGGTCGCTAGGTCGGATTCCTGCGAAATTCCTGCTGCCGTCGCCGTATCCCCTGGTGCGCCGCGATGCGTGCGTCCTCTCACGATATCGACCGCTCGCAGGAAACAAACGGACTGTTTTCAGTTTTGACTGTTGCTCCTGCTATGGGGACGCGAGACGCGCCGCGGGCCGCGGCATGCCTGCTTTGCTGCGCTGGACCGATCTCGCGATGCATGGGCGGCGTATGCGAAAGGAAAAAGGGAGCGGCAGGGCGGCATTTAATGCACGAACTGAAGGGAGGCATTTTGGAAAAGATTAATTCATCATATAATTTTCTCCCTGCAGTGGTACCTACACTATAGAGAGTGCGTTCTACAAAAGGCGTCAAGTAGATTCACACAGATTTTGATCGGATTTTGGAAATGTTTATATTTGATATTAAATTTGAAAGATATTGAAAAGCTTTGACTTATTTATAATATCAAAAATTCCCAGTTTCTTAAAACTTACTTCAAGTGGATCAGTAATTCTAGAATCCGTGCAAAAGCTTTAATAAACTAATATAAAATTTGTATAAATAGATATAAATGGAAAAGTAGAATGCCTATCGCGTTTTAGTAGAGCTACGAGAAGGAACTGGCCTGAAATACAAAGTCAACCTACTTGCTGTAATTTTTTTAAGGCTAACTAGCAATTTCATTTTTATCAGAAGTGAAAGCCGCTAAAGCAAAAATAGAATAAATTACCTAGACCCTTTGCGAAAAGTAGTTAACTACGCCCTAAAATGCCATAGATTTGAAACTTATCGGAAATGTATTATGCTAATAAGTTGGATGTATTGTCGTGAAACCTTCCGAGTTAGACAGAGCGAGTCAAGAGTTAGCATAAATAGTACAGAAAGGTAGGCAGACCGACCGAATTAAGTGACATGATTTTACATGATTTATATGGCAAGACAACAATAAAACATGGTATCTCCAATTGAAAACTTTTATAATATATATATATAATTTATAATTTCCTGCCTGAGAAATATAAATATTTCCGCATACAAGAGAAAATGCATGTGGGCAACCTCTTGACTGCCAGAATTGACTGTTTATTATTTAAAAACTGAATTTGAATGGCGCTACAAAATTAGATCATTTTCATGAACTATGAGGTTTTTAGAGACAAAGCAGTAACTCCTCAATGAAACAAACACTCTAGCTGGAAAATTCCAGTATCTATGGCCGACTCCGCATCGAGTTAATCATTTACTTGTAACAACTATTACACACACGACCTCGTCATTGCCTCGAGGGGGGAAGCGGAATTATATATAATTAGGAAAACACACTGTGAGATTTATTTTTGTCTGTCTGACCCTCTTCAGACAACTATTTCTAGCTGATACTGCTGTCAGAGAAGCCCTTCTTGCATGATCGTCACATAGAAACTCCAGGAAGGCATAATAGGGCTAGGTACGGATCAGATGAAAAGTGGGAGACATTTATGTATTCTATATATGTGGAAATAAAGAGATTATTATTATTATAAAAAAAAGAAGAAGATGTACAGCCCGAGCTCCGAAACACCAGACCGCTCCTAATACCTTACATTATTTATATTATTACTTTTAAGTGGTTGGGATGACAACAAATTCTAAAAAGATTAACATAGAAACCGAACGAAGGTCAGCTGACTGATCTGGGTGGAGTTCATTGATGAAAAATCGAAGAATTCATGTTTTCAATTTCCGTATGTTCATAGTCCTTGTTGAGTAATTATAGCGACTTGAAATTACGCTTTTAATGGAATCATTAATATCGGAACAACTTTATAACGATGAAGGAAATGATTAATGAAAGTATTTCCCGTCAAAAGCATATACTGTTCATTCAACTTTCTTCGTTGGATATTTCCATCAATCAGTGTACAGACAGTACCTAGATTTTCCATTTCGCCGTCGAGATTGGGAAAACAATCGCATATTTCAATATACCAGGGTAATTGTCGCACGAATGAAGAAGCCTTGTGACCAACCTTTCCAATTTAGTTTGATGAAAATTTACGACAATGATGATGTAACATCAATTTTATGGAGGTACCGACAATTACAATATTGAAGATCGTACCCATTTTTTGTGTAAAGAAACATACCTGGATTCATATTCATCATTTCTCAGGATGACTGGTTCTCTGAAATAACCCTGCTCTATGTGTTTGTACAGTTTGCATCTTAACCGTTTATCGAAATTATAGGATTCAAACTTTGATGACAATATGGAAATTCAATAGTTTGTGGGAGACATTACATTCATTGATTAACTGGAACATTATTCATTTTATTCTCCAATATCTGAAGCCATAGAGATTTCTGTATGTCTGCCACCCACAACTTTGAGCATCGAAAGGTCCTTTGTACTTTTCAAAGGGTCAAAGCCGGGATTTAGTAAACTATTGCCGAAAACGGCTTGATAAGAGTATGCATGATAAGCATGCACATACGTGCAAAAAGCAATAAGAATCAACTCATAATAATTGTTCGATCGATACATTTGTGCGATAGCCAAATAATCTCTCACTTCCTTAAGCTAACGCACAGTGCCATTACTATTATGTACATGTTTTCACTTTGCCTTAGAAATTAGGAATTTTGTATTCACTAGACTATGCGGTATTTTGTTACATTTCTTTTCGTATCTTATTGTACTCATCCTCCATCCGCTGCGGTTCGCGGCTGGTGCGTTGTCCACCTAAGACATGAAAGTTATCCATCCTGTCATTCAATATACATCACAAAACATACATATACATCAATTACCTAGAAACACATTTGTTCCGTGGCTTCCTGCACTACATGTCTTGTGTGGAACTGTCACAAGTATGTCTATTTGAGGTTATAAGCCCATCAAAAATAAATATTTATATATTTGTGTACAAATCCCAAAGATTTGGCAAAATATATTTCCATTTAATTCGTGGAACTCACGGGTTTCTAAATTTTCAAACCAGTTTTTCAAAAACCGTAACAGTGGACGACTACACGATGAGCGACGATGATCGGGACATCGACGTCGAAAGCGATGTAATGTGTTTATTGGATTATGTTTACATATCAACATTTTAAATGTTTTTTTTTTAGGAAGGGGATGATTCAGATTCACGGCAAACAACACCTAGACCAACCATTGGTGGGCAATACTACTCTCAGGTGTGTACTATTTATCTATTCTATTGTTTCTTTAATATCAGTACAAACAATATTAACAAACAAGGTTATATGGAATTCAAGTACACAAATAGGATTATACTAGTCGATAAAAATAATCTCGCCATAGGAAGTCCTGATTCAAATCACTAGTTGGTATATACATTCACAGTATCTTAAATTCAAAACAATTCAAAAATATTGGAACCCTCAAAGAAGTGTTCAAGTGTTTCTTAACAATGCCTGAATATGATCTGAGCAGTTTTGATTTCTGATAATTGTTTTATTATTTCAATAGCGCCAACCTACTACGACCATGTCACTTCTCAAATTTTATCAAAATTGGTGAAGGACTTATGCAATTATGCAGTGATTGAAGAACTACAACAGAAATTCCAGTGGAAATGAATGACATGGATAATTTTGATATAACCATCAAAAAAATGTGCAATCTGAAAAATTGCAAAATTCTTGTAATCACAGTACTTGCCCTGTGTAAAATAAGAATAAAAATAAAAATGAATATTATTAATATTAATATTAAAAATTTCTTTGATAATGAGTATTTAAAATTCCAGGCAGAGAAAAGAGCTCACCATAATGCATTGGAACGAAAACGGCGAGATCACATAAAAGACAGTTTTAGTAGCCTCAGAGACTCTGTACCTGCATTAAATGGAGAAAAAGTAAGTCAATTGAAATATGAGTAACCTGATCAGTACAACTAGTCTACCCTTATTTTTTGATAACTGTTACTAACAGTATGTACTTTTGTTTCATTGAAAACAAATGATGTCTTTTATTAACTCTATCATCAACGATGTCCAGAATTTATAATTTTTTGGATATTCTGTTATAGGCCAGCAGAGCACAAATATTGAAAAAGGCAGCTGAATATATCCTATTTATGAGGAAAAAGAATAGTTCGCATCAACAAGATATAGAAGATTTAAAAAGGCAAAATAGCCTCCTTGAAGCTCAGAGTAAGTTTTAGGTTTTATAGATTCACCACTCCAACCAGCCTAATTTTTGAGTATAATTACTTCCATGATAGAACAACATATTACATATTTAATAAATTCTATGAAGATGAATACCATTAAGTTAGTACGATCACCAGGGGCATATTATTGGAAAAGCCTAAGATAAATTCAGTCCAAAGATTTAGGGGACTCAGATTCTGAAGATAGAATGTGGGAAAGATAATAATGAAAAAACTTCAATGAACAAGGGTTTGATGATAAATCTAGGATTAATCATTACAGTACAGGGATTCCGTCGGAACAGTCATCAAAAAATCGAAAATTACCTTTAAAAAATGAATGATCAAAAATGAATCTGTTCCAGATATATTCAGAGCCGGTTTCAGGGCACTATGGTTCTTTAGCCAGGTCTGGATATATTCACACAAGAAGGTTAAGTTTCTCTGAATGTTGATTAATGCTCATAATTGTTTTAGTCCGTACACTGGAAAAGGCAAAAACAACAGGATCTTTTGGAGTGGATTCTGACACAAAAGATTCCATTTTCAATGAAACTGAATCAGATACCTCAGACACCGACAGTGGAGCACAACAGAGACAGCCGAAAAAAATGAAAGTCGGGACGTATCACTGAAATTTATAATTAAGATAATAGCATTTGTGGTTCCATCAACTAATCATATTTTTCCTTGAAAGAAAATATTGATGATCAATAAGATGTCAATTTTGTATACATGTGTTCACAAAAGTACTGTATAGGTTGAATAGATTAAAATATACTTTCCATAAATCTTTATATATAAATAGTTGTGCATATTTTGTGTTGTTTCAATAATGCTTTTATGAACTTTTATGAACACTAATGTATACCTTTTTTTGTTTATAAAAAAATGTTTTTCCTTTTTATACAAAATGAGTATACCATTTCCATTGGAATGAACTTTGATACAAGTTGTCTCACATATAATTCTTGTGAAGTAATATAAGCATGAATATGGAAAGGTTTTAGCTTCTTACTACTGCACTGGTGAATGTCACATAAAACTTCAAGTTCTACCATTCTCAAAATCTTATCACGGATTAAAGCGTGAGATCTTAGCTAAAGGCCAACAGTGAAAAATAGAAAACCAATTCCTGCTTAGTTTTCACTTTTTATACTCTCTGCATGAGTACATGCAATATACCAAGAAAAAATCAATTTTGCAAAGAGACAAGCTCATTCACTTGATGTCCGTATAGTCGCCACTAGGTCGATCTGTATTTATGTATTTCATCTTATAAGCATCTTGTCTTGGTGGGAAGCGTCGTAGTTAAACACACCCCAACGTAGTTTGTCTTTACCGATTAACTCATTTTGTACATATTGTTCTCCATACGCAATCCTATTGTCGGCGTCTTTGTTTCCTTTGATTGTCAGTTTTTCACTGAATGAAAATCCAAGAAAAATAACATCTTTCTCGCTTAGTTTGCCTCATCTTGTGTACTGCAAGCAGCATTAAAAAAAGCAAGTAACCTTAATGAAAATTACAGCAGCATATACGAGATGTTGTAGATTGTAGATGTTCTTACTTGGCGAAACTCTTTCAACATGCAGATGAACAGATTGTGTAATTAACACACAGTTCCATAAATAAAACTCTTTTTCTTTCAGTGACACGTTTCGTATTTAGATCTGACACGACGATGATTTAAATATAAATCGAAACGCGTCACTGAAAGAAAAAGTTTTATTTGTGAAACTGTATGTTAATTACACAATCTTTTTATCTATACGAAATACCACCATACACACTTTGCTTAATAGCAAACAAGCATATTTTTCATCACGGAATCAGTGGTTTACTTTGTTGCTGAACCTAGGACGTTTCTGTTACGAATACACGTATTTGAAAACTGCTGTTGTCAGTGCAGAATTTTTGATTTTTTTTAAAAGTGGTTTGAAAGATGTCGAACATTTTCGTGTTGATATAAATTCTGCAATCTATCTTTACACTGTAAAAATGTTTTTTGTTTTATCTATACAAAAATGCCATGGAATATTTATATCAAGTCAGTCGTAGTTTATATCTATTGAACCACCCTTATTATTGTGAGACACCCTGTATTAATTTCATTTAGTGATTTTATGGTCACATGGTATGGTTCTTGGTTACAATAATTTTCATGATTGTATTATAAACTATAAATACTACTTATTATATTTTGTTAAATATAATGTCTTTTTTTTGGTTACGCGCAAATCAAGCCCTACTGAATATACAGTCGCTGAATGTTCTAACACACTCTACAGCAATGTTACTCGAACGGTTCCGGTGGGGATTCTACTATGATAAGATGTCATGACATGATCATGTTGCTGGCCTCGCTAGGTTCCCGTCTCAGAAGCTGGGGGTTCTCTACCGCTCCAGGAAATTATATTCTCCGGAAGAGCTATTGCTACTATACAAGGCTCAGATCTGACAATCAGACCAAATACTGCTAGTATGTGCGAGGATGCGCCCCAAAGCACTCCCTGAAGCTTCTGGACACAATCCAAAAGCAAGCAATACGCAAACTACGGTATGTTGTGGTCTCTGGGAATAGACTCGTTTGGTATATACCACGGTGCATTGGTATTAAACGCAACGTCCTGCTGTATAGAGCCTCCAGGATTTGTATGTGCCTTTTGGCGAGCAAACATCAAGCCGCGCAGACGTAACATTGCTAGTATTCGTACTATTTCATAGAGCCGAATCTTCCTAATCATTAAATGCAGGCGGCCACTGCGAGCGAAACGAAACTAAGCTTTGCTAGATGAAGACGATTACTAAACTAAACTAAGTTTGAGCGGCCAATAGGAACGAATTTCGATTAGTTGTCAGCTGTGTTTTCATGCGGGAAGACGTATAAATAAATATACTTAAAATGAGTTCTGTTGCGACAAAAATGATGTTATTGGATCTGTATTCAGAATCATCATCAGACTTTTTGGAGGATATTGCCATTATAGTTTGGTTGAGAAAAAAATAAAAATATGTTGTTTGTGGCGTATAATACGACCCTATTTTCGAATACATTCTATCGATGTTTCCTTCCCATTGTAATGAGCGAGTACTCGGGCTTTGTCGATCTATAAATTTAGTTGACCTTGCAAAACCATTCCTGGCACTGCTAGGTGCTTCAGTGACAAGCCTCACACATTTCTCTATACCGCTTGTGAATCGCAGGAAAACTCTTGAAAGGCAATAGTTAGATTAGAGTCTTGTTTTATAAATTGTATGCATTCTTCACCGCGTAATTTGTATATTGCCACGATAAATATCGTTCACAGTCGATATAGCCGAAACACGTCAAATAGCTTTGGAATTTGTGCAATTTTACGCTAAATTGGCACAATTCAATCATACGTAATAAGTAAGCTCTTGTTTTTATACTCCTCATAAATACACAAAAAAATGTCTTGGGAAAATTAAAAAAATAGTCTGGGAATTCAGGAAATTTCAAGGAAATGTTCGATGGTCAAAATGTGGCAATCCTGATATACCGGCCTGCGATTTACGAGTTTCAAGTTACGAGCTTCAAGTTACAAGCTTCGAGCTGCGAGTTGAGATATACGAGTTACGAATTACGATCTACGAGGTACTAGACACGAGACACAAGATGCGAGTTCCCACTTATCGTAACGAGTTACGAGCTACGAGACACAAGATTCGAGTTCCAGGTAATCAGTAATGAGTTACGAGCTATTTGATACAAGATACGATTTCCAAGTTATGGGTTACGAGTTACAAGATACGAGCTCCGAGTTATCAGTTACGCGTTACGAGTTCCGGGTTCTGAGTTCCGCGTCATGAGATACAAGATGCTAGTTTCCACCTATCGGTAACGAGTTACGAACTTCTAGATCTAGGATACTAGTTCGAGGTTATCGTCATTGATTTACAAGATCCGAGATCATGATTCGAGTTTTGAGTTATGGGCAACGAGTTACGGGTTACGAATTACAAGGTAAGTGATACAAGATACGAGCTCCGAGTTATCGGTAACGCGTTACGAGTTCCAAGTTCTGAGTTACGCGTCACGAGATACAAGATGCGAATTCCCAATTATCGGTAACGATTTACGAGCTACGAGATAGAAGATACGAATTCCGAGTAATGGGTAACAAGTTACGTGTTACGACTTACGGGTTACAAGATACAAGCTCCGAGTTATCGGTAACGCGTTACGAGTTCCAAGTTCTGAGTTACGCGTCGGGAGATACAAGTTGCGAGTTCCCACTTATCGGTAACGATTTACGAGCTACGAGAGGCAAGATACGAGTTCCTTATTATTGGTAATGGGTTACAAGCTACGATACACAAGATACGAGTTTCGGGTTATGAGTAGCCAGTTATAAGCCACGATTAACAAGTTACGAACTTCGAATTACGAATTTCGAGTTATTGAGAAATCTTGGTTATAATTTACTCCAATCATATTATAGCGAAGTAATCTGCCATTTAGAAATTCTGATTTACAGCTCTTCGTACTTACCTGGTTCTTTAGTCTTTATTGCCTTATTTTCATTTGAAGATTTATATATTCAAGTCAGTTGGAAATATTATAAAGGACTGTGATTTTTGTAGCATGCGTATGAGGTAGCTATCTTAATATAATTCAATATGGTTGATCTTCTGGAAAGTTAATTGATGATTTTACTCCACACGCCAATATGCAGGCGAAGTATTGTAATCGCCGGATTCGAGGTATTGTTGCATTTATGTTTGATCATATGTACATCACTAAACACCATGTTACTCATTTTCGTCGGTCTGTCCGTTTGACCCTTGATCCCTCTATTATTTCGTGAGTACTTTTGTGATTTTGATGAAACGGTTTCTACCATGACCAAGCACGAAGATTGGTTCAATGGCGGCATAGAGGTCATAAATAAAGCTAAGTGCCATTTGAATCCCTAATAAATGGCGCCAAGTTAGTTGACCCTGTATTTTACATTTAGTGGTATCAGTTTATTGAATACTTGATCGGATTTTGGAAGTGTTGACTCCCATGAGGAATGTTTGTTGATACTGGGAACTATTAAAAAAATTGAGGAAATCCAATCATTTTGAAAATTTTCGAAATTATAAGATTTGGAGTTTTTCAATTCCATTTTGTACCAAAAGATAACTGTTTCATAATTATATCCAAATATACTTAATTATAAGCTACTACCATAGCGCTGGGAAAAAACATCAAATTACTTGACGCCCTTTTTTTCAAAGCCATTTGACCTGTGAACAGTTGAGATATCTTTATGAGGTTCGAAGTAAGGATAGAATGCATCAAGGTTCCATAAAAAAAAGAAATCCTTCACGATAACGTGTATTGAAATAAATATACAGAATAACATTGAATCTAATTGGTGAAAGAAATTCTGGAATGTTAGTTTACAGAGATGATTTATGCATTTTTACATGATCAGTATAGCTAACTTTATTGAAAAAATGTTCATTACACAAACTACAATATCTCTTAAACATTTTATCCACATGAGACTGCATCCGATGTTCTTTGGCAGCTTTAACATTTTGAAATGTCATGCTGCAATGGGCACATCTGATGCTTCTCTGCATATTATGCATCTTCCTTATATGTCTTTTGAGACTTGAACTTGTTGTATATTTACCATCACATTCCTGGAAGATTAAGCTAGGTAGTAAAACTGATAGATAGGTTAACAGAAAAATAACTAATCCAAATTAAACAAATATATGTATGCATACCTTACACATGAAAGCCTTTTCTTTACTATGTGTCACCAAGTGGGTATTCAAAGAATTCCTCTGTTTAAAGGCATTTCCACATATATCACACTTGAAAGGTCTTTCATTAGTATGGATTCTCATGTGTAGTATCACTACTTTCCTATTGGAAAACTTCAGACCACAGTATGGACACTGCAGCTCGATTTCTTTCAATTCTGCTTCCTTTTGTTTCTGATGTCTATAGACATGTGCTCTGAATTCTCTAAATTTGGCAATAGGCTTGTTGTTACACAGAGTACACTCCATTGGATTGTTGTGTACAATTTCATGAATGTTTTTACATGCCATGTATCTGAATTTAGCACCACATACCTCACAAGCAGGGTAGTAAGCTGTCGTTCTCCACAAATCACTGTTTATCGTTAACTCTCCAATGTCTTCACTTTCTCCAATACCATATTTTTCTTTCGTCACATCATTTTCTTCAGATTCATAGTCTATTATATGTTCCGCCTCCTCCTTCACTGTATTAATCTCTTGATCCATATATTCTACTGCATCGTCTACTTCCTTTTTAATTGTTATATCAGCTACTGTTTCCACTTCACGGGCTTCTTTACTGGTTAAATCTGTTAGTGCACTTATGGTTATATATTCTGGAGTGTCTTCAAATTCACCGTCATATTTCTCAATTACATTTTCTACTTTCTCCAATTTCACATCTGCCTTTGCTGAAAAATATGATTAGTTAAGCAAACTAGGAGGACTAGGATTGATATGGTTTTGATAATGATATATGGTAGGGAACAATGGATAACTCCAGACTTAGTTTTTGGCCGACCTTTTGAGGCGTGATCAGAAGACACATTGAGTCTGTTAAAAATGGAATTCAATCCAGTGAACAGGGAAGGAAAGCCGAGTATGATCTGAAATATAATGCTCCAAAATTTATAGTGTTGATTTGGTTTATTCCTACAATCTATGCCTGCGTAGTGATTTCTCAACGCCGTGGCCTTTACTTCACTGTGCGGATGATAGCTTAAACAAAGATCATCCATAGTGATCTGCTGTGCCTATTCAAACACTGAGGACAGTTGTTGTACTGTATGGAGTTGAACTAATATTTTGAATAATTTATGTAGTAGTTTATTACTAGTTTGCCCTTATGACGTTTTGTTTTGTAAAATCGTTCATTGTGCTGACTAATTGCACCAGTGCACAAGCCATAAGGATTGGAGAAAAAAATATCAATTTTCGTGAATTCTCCAAATGTCGATTTTAATCCATACCTTTCTGTAAATTTCTGGAGTTCTCTAGTATTGATTTTCAACTCTTTTCTATACAGATATAAGAAGACGCTGTGTAAGATTAACAGTTAAAATGATTCATAGCAACTCGAAAAGGGATTGTTAAAAAGCGAAGTATTTTAATTTCCTCAAGCAGCCCAGAATAAGCTTTCTTGACAATATATACACAGTTTTGCTGTCATATAAAGAATTTGAATGCAAAAGTATGATTTTTCTTTATCAATAATGATGAAAAAAGAATGCTGCTCAGTAATTATTGAACTCACTTGTTTCATCTTCTAGTAGTGGTATATATTTTATAATTTCAGGCGTAGATTTGTTTCTGTTTCTTCCTTCTTCTCTTTTCTTTCGGTTTTTTATGTTTCGCGTACAATATGTTCTTGCATGTAGTTGCAAAGCTTTTTTACTAGCATGTTGGGTACAACAGTAATAGCAAAATAATGTTTCTTCCTTATATTCCTTTGCCTTTGATTTGAGATGTTGAGATAAGTGATTCAGGTAGGATTTACTGCTCTTAAAATCCTTTGAGCACCACGGACAATGGGTTACAGAGCTGTGCCGCCTCAAATGGATTTCCAAATAACACTTTCGAGTGAATCTTGATCGACAAGGAGGGAAACAGTTATGTATGAATCCAGATGATTTAATATCTGCCTGTAAGGTAAATTCAAACATTAACCAATATAATTTCAGTTTCAGTAAGTAGGTGGAACCTGATAATAGAGAAGTGCTAAGACGATTCGTTTGAAAATTTTAACGTAACATCTGACATCCTGATATTATGTCACTTGTTCTCAGCAAGAAATCTTTTTCATTTGAAGGGGGACTTCAACACTAAATCAACATATTGGTGATCTCATTGAACTTATAAAAGAGGAGCTATAAATGAATTGTTATAATGAGCACAAATCCAACAGATTGATATGCATTGAAGCATGTGATAATACCTTCATTGTGAGAGGCAGAGATATCATAATGTAGAAAGCCAAATACTGAATAAATAACAAAATCTCATTACCAAATAGTCAACAAACTAGATAAATTTTTGATCAGGAAACTATGCTGGCCAAAATAAATGACTGCTTGAAAGCAGGAAGGTTTCCATACAGCTAGAAAGCCTTCAAACTCCAAAAAAAAAAAAAGGAACGTAAATATAGACATGTACATTTTGGGTGTAGAAACTTATTAATAACTTATAAGAGGGCAGGCTGAAAGCAGGAAAATACACTATAGATGTAATTAATGTAGTAAAAACAAAAAGGATACAGAAAAGATAAAAAAGTTAGGATAGATGAGATGGAATCAACAATCCATGTGATGTTGAGGAGGTAAATTAATCACACAGTTGCTTACAAAAGCAAAAGCTACCATAAATGAATAGGGCAGAGGGGTACACATATTGTATATATATTGGTCTGACAATGAGTATCCCCTAACAATCAACTCAGTAGATAAGATGTCAACTGTAGGGCACATTACCAGTTAAAAGTTATTATAACTGCTGAAACTTATCATTTGCTTCTTCATTTAGTTTGCCACCTTTTCAACAGACCAAACTATAATTATTTAATTTAAAATCAAATGTAGTTAATTAAGCATGTTTGGACTTTGTAGTTATTTCCAAATATAATGTCAAATAAAAAAAAGATTTATAATAGATCAGAATTTTGTGAGTTGCAAGATAAGTTTCAGAAGCTAAGTATATTCATTATTAATTTTCTTGAATACAATTATAATATAATTTTCATATAGAAATATTCAGTAACATACTTTTTCATCATGCACTTGATTTTCTGTAACCACAAACTCTTCAGGTTCTTTTTTAACTATCACCTTTTCATCTTGCACATCATTATTTGCTATGTCCATCAACTCTTCATTTTTAATTTCCACATTTGGATTTACAGCAAACACATCAACCTGATGACTTGTGTCTTCAGATTCTATATTATCATGTTTTTCTGTTTTTATTTTCAAATGACATTCTTCAATATAACCAGGTGTATGCTCCATTTTCCAGTAAGGAAATATTCTTTCATTTGCTATGCTCCCATATAAGTATATATGAGTTTTTTAGCTACTTGCCCAAGCATCAAACATATAAGCTACTTCCATAGAGAAAAATATGTGACCAAAGTATCAAAATGATCAATGCATAGCCTTTCAAATGGCCAGATTTGTGGTCCAGTAATGAAAAGGTAGTGAACACCACACATCAAATCAGTAGAAATTCAAGAACAGAAACATATATAAGTAGTTCATTCAACTGAACTGTGTATACACTATATTTTATTATTTTGTAAATATGTAACTGCTGACACAGAGACAGAGCTACTACCTGGACACAAAATAGGGATACCGTGGCCGAGTGATGGCCATAGATAAAATGATATAGGTTTGTCGTGTCTCGATTATCAGTATTACCACTTGGTAGCGCTTGGTGATGACTGGTTATAAATAAGAACAAGAATAGAGTTCCAAACCACAACAAACGACCAGCAAACTTGACAATTTTAAGATGTAGTAGTCACTAGTCAGTGGGTACTGGGTATAGTCTGTGTGTAACTGTGTAGTAGTGAACGTTTGTGTCAACGTCAACTATTCTCCAAGGTTGATGTTCAACTGTCAGCACAGAATATATAAGATAAGCTGTCAGTGTATAATTGTTTTGTATTGAGCAGTGCTGTTATCTAGGATGGGGCTATATGCACATGGATACATCATATCATGATCACGGACATACGAGGGTAGATTGAAAAGTTTCCGGAATGGGCAAGAAAACGCAGTAATTGAACAGGGTTTTATTTTTATTTTTCAACATAGTCTCCTTGTAGGGCGATACACTTTTGTAAGCGGTGCTCCAACTTTTTTAAGCCCTCAGAAAAATATGATTTCGGGAACTCTGCAAAATAAGCATTCGTGGCGGCGATGACCTCCTCATTCGACGTGAAGCGCTTGCCCCCGAGCCAAGTCTTCATGTTTGGGAACAGAAAAAAGTCGCACGGAGCCAGGTCTGGAGAGTAGGAAGGATGCGGCACTACCTCGTAGCCCAATTCAACCAATTTAGCCGTGGCGATTCGGGATGAATGGGCCGGCGCGTTGTCGTGGTGGAAGAGCACTTTTTTCCGCTGCAAACGAGGCCGTTTCTCCTTCAATACGCCATCGAATCGATCCAATAAATCGCTGTAGTATTGCCCCGTGATCATTCTTCCCGTCTGCAAAAAATCGATGTGGATCACACCTTGCGAATCCCAAAAAATGGTCGCCATGACCTTTCCGGCTGATGGAACAGTCTTTGCCTTCTTCGGAGCCGATTCGCCTGGAGAAATCCACTGTTTCGACTGCTGCTTCGTCTCTGGTGTGTAGTGGTGGATCCACGTTTCGTCCACGGTCACGAATCGGCGAAAAAAATCCGTGGGATTACGCTTCAAAAGGGCCAAACACTCTTTCGAAGTGGTCACGCGATTTCGCTTATTGTCCACAGTCAGCAAACGGGGCACCCATCGTGCCTACTTGCTTCACAAAACTGCCTGGTGAACAAGAACTGTACGACGTATCTGCCTGAAAATTTGACAGCTTCCCTAAAATAAGTTCGCCTTGTCAACCATCATAACAATTTGGCGACATGCGCGCCATCTCTTGCCCATTCCGGAAACTTTTCAATCTACCCTCGTACATAATACATATACGTAGCTGCCAAAAACGTTTACCTGATCCCGATATTTACGCCAGCCTACAGCTGAAACTTGAATGTCTATAGCAGTTCATCAGATGTATAGTGGAGAGACCTAGATACCCGTTTGTTGTACTAGTCACTGAATTATTATTATAAGATAAAAGTAAATAGCTGTATGATGATCTCAGAAATTGGGATGAAATCCTATGGGACTGAAAAAATATATACAGAGACACCAAAGCAGTTTAAAAACGAAGGGGGATGTTCCTTGAAGTAAATGGGTGTACGTCTTTAAATTACGGTGACTTTTCATATCCATCTTAAAAAATTTCCCCCTGACTATTTTTTAGCACTTTTTTATGTCCCATAGACTATATCGTTGTGTTGAATTACATAAGATATATATTGTAATGATATTGAATCAATATTCATTCGCTTCATCATTTAGCAGTCGAGTAATTCAAGAATAAATAGTATATGATTTCATTATATTATATATAATATTCATATCATATCATAAAGTTATATATTTGGACAGTTTCACCAAAAAAAAATATTTTTTTCAGTGATGCGTTTTGTCGGACTGATCTACAATCTATACATGAGTAAATAATATGTTACATAATAACAATGATAGATCTTTATTAATAACTTCGAGTAGATACGAGGTCTAGCCAAATGGCTACATTACCACTTAACCTCCACAAAAAGGTAGTCAAAATACAAAAGTATATGCACAACGACACAACACAGGTATTTACCTATACATATATACAAATAAATATGATCTTTTGCCTTGAATGGATTTAAACACTTTAGCTGAAGCACGCACTCTTGTGTAATTCAACTCATCACAAGCACATTGCGATTACAGTTGTAAAATCGTAAGCAGTTACGAATTTTTGCGCCGCTGGAGAGTACGTGGCCTTAGAGATATAATAAAGTACAGTTTTATATTTCACAGAGTAAAGCTAGATGGTGCACAGAGCTGTCAAAAATTTTTGACAACTTGCTGACGGATTTTAATCGATTTTGACAATTAGAGGATCTTAACCTCATTTAATGTTTTTGATTTTTGTATTAATCCTTCCCTTATGGAAACTTATTCACGCACATTCATTATACAGCTTTAATTATGAACTCGATTTTAATTGCCCCAAAGGGATAACGAGAGATTAACTAATTTGAAGAAGAGAACTATGGCTACTAGAAGGACTAGGATTAAAGCTGTTGCTAATATACACCAACGAAGAAAAAATGTGGAAGAAACAATAATAAAAAGCGAGGAATTAGAGATATCAGTTAAAAATGATACTTCTGGTAAAGTTGATTCTGATAAACATGCATTATCAGTGCCCCAAGAATGTGAGGTGAATCCTGTTGATAAAGATCCTGTTCAATGTAGTCATTCAACATATGAAATAGTGAAAAATAATGTTGACCTATCGGAGCAAGTACCAGAGGCTATCGACCAAGCAATAACTGAAGTACCTGAAAACAGAGATGTGGAATTTGTACATCCTGCTACTGTTTTAGATATTTCTGTACAAAATAATGAAGTAGAGTTTTTGAAACCTATCAACTTCAATACCAACTGTAGACCTGATATTGAAAAGGGTTCTGTCTATATTACAACTATAGCAGAGTATAGAGAAAGCATTCAAGAGCCCAATAGTAACAAAAATACAACTCAATCAGATACATTGTTGATGAATGATAAAGATGATGGTGGTAACAATGGTGAGTTTTTCATTGCTTTTTTGATAAATAAAATGCATACATCTCAATTTTGGCTATGATGAACTACTATAAAAAAATATCATTCATGTGCACTGTGATCAATGTGTACTGTTTTATATTGTAATTTATTTCCAAATATGAATAAATAGATGACTGATAGATGATAGTAAATTTGTGATACATTTTGAGTTATTGAAACAAGTTCAAAATATTTCGTCATTCCCCATTTTTACTGAGCATGTTTCAAACAGACAAGTATTACTTGATTTCATATAAAAACCTGAATATAAACAAAACTTCATTCACACTTATGGTCATACTGAATTTTATGGTGGTTTATTTTTTTCAGATACTTCACAAGGGATACAACAAAATGAAAATGAATATCGACCGCCACCTAGCCCAACAAAGATAAACAGATCTAGAATAAAAGCTATCCCTAGACTAGGGTATCGTAAGACTAGTTTCAGTGCTAGTGAATCTGAAGATGAATGCAAGAGGAATAGAAACAGAAACGATTCTGTAAGTGTTATTCTATGTTAGCAAAGCACCCAAAAAACAAAACAAAAAATTCAATTTTACCAATAACTAAATAGCAGAAAATTATCTTTCTAATACTTTGATGAGTCAAAAGCCAACTTTTAATATTGTATTTCTGACCTGTTTGATTTCTAATTTCGTACAGTATAATTGTTTAGGCTTATAATAAAGAAATAAATTATCATTATATCATATGCGTTCATAGAATATCAGAATAATCATGCTTGCTCTAAAAAAATATAGTTAAAGTATTCAACCCTCTAGGCAGTGGGATCGATTTGTAGTTGGCAACCATTACTGGGGAGCCTTGAGGGCCCCCATAACTTTGAGGGAAATTATAGCTAGGACAATTTATTTTGAACTGTTTTCCACCACTGATCCATTTACTGAAGGACCTTCAAGGGTCAAGTGACGACTATGAATATGGCCCTAAGATACATTATTAGCTAGAAGATATTAGGATTTGAATGAAACTCCATCTTTGAGGTATTGTTATGTAAAACATTCCTTATGTTTCCTTAGGTTTGCTCTGTTGCATCCATAGCAGCATCTGAGGCTATTACCGAGTGCGTATCTTCTCACAAACCAAAGGAGAACTCGAACAAGAAAATAGTACGTACTGAACTGACAAGGAAAGTGGCTGAGGCGCGCCGTGAATTTCAGCGGAAATTTGGTTACGGAAAACCAGACAGACAGAAACTAACAATGATGGATCTAATATTCTATAATCCGCAGGACAACCCAATGGTGTAAGCTACTGCAGTTATCTGTCATTTTAAAATACACGACTATTTGTATATTGTTACGGTATTAAGATTGCAGTTTTTCAATTTTGTAGACGAAATGAAAAACCCGAAGTAAAGCATGAACCCGTCCCAAAAAGCGAAGAACCAACAGCATCGGAATCTATTCCCACAGAATCGCCAAAATCTAGCTTAAACAAAGAGAACGCAGTTGTTGAAGAGGAAACTGAAATGCCAGTTCCTCAAATTAAAATCGGACCAACAGGAGAAATAATAATAGACGAACAGAGTCTTGTCGTGGAGAGGGAAGATATTAGAAGGCAAAGAGAAGAAATAGAAAAACAGGAACTGATTGACGGGGATTTTGATACCGGGTACGGGATTTACAAGAGACACAAGAGATCGAAAGCTTGGTCACATTTAGAAACATTACGATTTTACAAAGCGTTGAATTCTTTAGGTAACGACTTTTAGTTTAATATTTTTGTCATGCATTTTCAGTGCAGCAAGTATAGATTATATAATTTTTTGGTTTTGGTTTTATCCCTAGAAAACATAAATTTAATCGCATATTTCAGGCACCGATTTTACCCTGATGACAGACTTATTCCCCACTAGATCTAGACGAGAACTGAAAATGAAGTTTTTGAGAGAAGAAAAATCCAATAAGGCATTAATTGACAGAGCTTTGATGCAACCTTGCAAGTTTGACTATACAGAGTTGAAACGGGAAGTTGAAATAGAAGAAAGAGAGCAAGCAGAAATTAGGAGACAACAAGAAGAGGACAACAGGAGAAAGAAGGAGAAACATGCAGAAAGACAAAGGAAAAAGGACTTAAGTGAGTTAATCATTTTGTTGTATAAATGCAAATACCTTACGGAACTAAAATTTCTTGTAAATTCCCTAGTGAATTCCAATTTGCTGTCACTGAATATTAGTAACTTTACAGCTGTAAAAGCTGAGAACGAGGCATATGAATCTGCAGCTAAGCTCCGTAAGAAAGTGCATAGTGGAGAAGATGCAGGAAGTATCAGCCATCCTGAAGCCAATGATTCCCCCGAAAGAGAACGTTCAGAAAAAACTGACATACAAGCAAGAGTGAGTCTAGAAGAAACTTTCGCAGCAAATCGGATGTTGGGTGTAGAGGAAACCAGTGAAGCACATAACAGGATTGTTGAGGAAAGTTTCCAACAACACTCTGTAGACAGTATATCCAGTCAGCCTTCTTGTATAAAAACAGAAGAACAAAGGTCAAGATTAGATGGAGGTATCGACGAGAAACATGATGAGTTTGATGACGTACCTAGTCAGAGGA
This sequence comes from Bruchidius siliquastri, assembly GCA_949316355.1. Taxonomy (NCBI): domain Eukaryota; kingdom Metazoa; phylum Arthropoda; class Insecta; order Coleoptera; family Chrysomelidae; genus Bruchidius; species Bruchidius siliquastri. Next base: position 3,661,151 of record OX438532.1, on the reverse strand, counting down.
TACCGAAAAAGCGTAGGTACGGTACACGTCACTTCCACAAACCGGCTTATTATTTGTGAATATTGAACAAATTTAAAAATATAATATTTCAGATTTACTAAATGAACTTGATTTAGTGTATATGTGTCATATGTAGACGACGATTGATGATGATGATGCATGTGTGTGTGAAAATTCGTATGAAACATTCTGAAACGATACTGTTCTTACGGATTTGGTGTACATTTTATATTGAACATGGTCATTTACAAAGTATATGTTTCCATCGGCGCAATTGTTGTCAATCAATCTAATCAACCGAATTATAGTGTTGAATTTTAGAAAGACAGAATGACGTTGCGTTATATGTTTGTAGGTCGAGCACAGAAAATCAAAAACCGCTGAAAATCCGCAGGAAAAAGGGCAAGAAGAAAACGAACGTAGAGACTATAATAGAGGACAGCGATGCTGATGAATCTGACGTCGCGTCACTTAGTGAATCCGACGAAGAATTAATTCTACCTAGCAAACCAACCAGGTCTGGAAGAATGCCCAAGATAACTAAGAAGTATATGGCAGAGAGGGAAGTGCTGCGAAAAAATGTGGTAACTATAATTCATAACTACTTATAATTAGGAATGGGTACCCGGGTACGTTTGAGATTTTGATGAAACTTTGACACTAGATCCTTTGTGCTACTGCGAAGGACAAATAAGCGGCAGAATCATCATAAAATATGGTATAATAAAAACCGCTAAAAACTTCGTTATTAGAAGTTTCTGAGGCCTGTGGTTTACAATAGTACTGTAGTCACCAGGCTCATATGTAATACTAAAAATAATTTGTCCATTAAATCCACCTATTTTATCTAGGTGCTAATTCCTAGTTACGGAAAGCAGGTATTTAAATATATTTCCCTCTATGAACTATTACCTATGTCTACTACATTTTACTATTACCCGTGTTGTCTGACCACTTGTCTAATCATGCCGATGGAAATTGTGCGACTGTTATACAAAATACATAAGAACAAAAATACAAGAAAAGAAAAATGCGGGAAATAATTTATGTGTTCAGCATCTCATATGAAGAAATACGTCATATTTCTATTTTCAATTAGAATGTGAATTCGTTTTGGCTACACTGATGAAAAATCGAAATCGGACTGGAAAACTTAGCACGCTTTACATACCGACTTGCACCTAGGTGCTCTGATGACCGACTGGAATGGGATGCTTTTAAATTTCCGTGTTGTTTCAGAAACGTAGAGATACTGAAAACATTGAACCCGGTTCTATAATGGTAATTGCAGAGGATGGGCCCAATAATGAACCCATTTACAAGATCTTTATGATCACCTCTGACAATGGCCAGACACCTGTCAATTTGAGCCCAGAATCTATTTCGAGAGCTATCCAGCTGAAGAAAGGAATAGCAGGTAAATCAAGTTATATTAATAGATATTTGCGATCATTCTAGAGCAGTATCTACATGCCCACCAGAGTCATATTTTTATGTATTGATTTATTTATATTTGTCTTCACTTAGCCTAACTTTTCGTTTTGACATAATATCACTCAACATTCATTACTTGCTACCTGAAAAATTTTGGAAATCTACATTCATTATTTCGTTTATATTGTCGTCATCTGAAATAAATAATTGTAGAATAACTGTTCAGTTCTGATGATTTTTTTGAAATATGTAATTGTATCAATGAGTATTGCTCGCTGCTCTCAGATCGCCGAGCTTTACTGACGAGTCTAGGCTGAAGTTAAAAAAGGCATGTTAAAAGCAATTATCGATGTCGATAATTTTTCTGACACGAATTAACACTATCTATCTATCTATCTAGTATATTCTAACTCTTACCTCCACACAGTATACAAATTATTTCATTTGTTAGAATCATGATAAATTTGTGATTTATCAATATTTTATAGCTGAAAATATCTTGACCATATCAGCGAGCACTGATGATGAGGAAGTGGAGGATAATTATTTTGAAGCGCCTGCAGAGAATAACTATACGATTGCTCATTCGCCTGAAGCTACAGAAATTCACACACATGACAGAAACATGAAAGGGGAGTCTGATGGTTGTGGGGGAAATAACATCAATTTGTCAAAGGATACCATGAAAGACATTACAGACCCTAACGAAGAGAATGGGAAGGAAATCAACAATTCAGAAAAAGTTATTTTTATACAATGTGGAGAGGAATGTGTAGCATCTGAAGTGGAAATACATTGATCATAAGCTGATTCTGCAGCATCAGCTACATATAGCAACCAAGACAACCGGGGATACTCTTAAATCGGTACATTTTTGTACGTCTATTATATTAAGATTTATTTATCCATATTTATGAATCCCTTCATTTTTTCTTCGTAATATATGCATAGTAATTTATTTCCATTGATTATACATATTTAAAGCTATTTATATGTTGAGTTGTTGTTGTTGAAATGATGAGATTATGGCCAAAAATATATTGATCTGATGTGTAGCATGTTTTCATTTATGCATAAGAGAGACATAACAAATTTGTATATATCACCACAGTAACAGGTAGGTAATTGGACTGAAATATGGAAAAATATATTATCGTAGCAGTAATATCGATAGCATATTCAACATACTTCTTTAATTTTTCTCCTTTATGAAAATTATATTATGTATATCATATGATTTAATATTCAAAGAACTGCTTTGAGAACCAACGACATTCTTTTAGATTCACTGTTAATTATTTTGCCCAATATATTTGTTATTTGAGAGTGGAAAATAAACAAAGTCTAGGAAGACTAGTTGTATGAGCAAGCTCTGTATATGTTTTTGGTGCAGCAAGACCCGAACCCGCGTTTTGAGCATTCGGTGCTGGCGCTGTAGCCAATGCACCACAGCACTGGTGAATGGATGACCTAATGTCTTGTAAAGTACATTGTTATCAATCTCTAAATCGCGTTCACTCATACATCTTTCGCCGTTCATACCATAAATATTGTTGTCCTTGGAAGAAGCATGTATCTAGTGTGCGTTAACGCGTGGTATCATTACATGAGAAATAGGATAGTCTGGTCGGATAAGGAAGCATCCATAACACAGTATTATTGAAGACAAATTGGATATTTATTTGGCGCGAACGCGATTCGAACGTGCCTCCAGAAATCTGTGCTAGCGCGGTAGCCGCTAGGGTTCCGCTCCACGACGACTATACGTTCTGCCATGTTTTGTAAAGTATGCTTTCGTTCACGCCATCCATCAATCTGGATCAATAAAACTATTATGTACAGGATTGTGATATAATTCCAAACATATACAAACACATACTATGGAATATGCAGCAATTTGAGAAATATGAATCATGGATGCATATTGTTAGATTCTGTTAAAAAAATTACACACTAATCTATACATACAAAACATATAATTAAACAATTCAAGACACTTCCAAAGCCTCCATTGGCAGCCACTTCGAACTTTCTAAGGCATCCCACAAATGACAATCTGCATCTATCTTTTCTCTGTTCAGCTTGTCTACATCCAGTGGTACTGTGTGTTCTGGAAAATTGAGATTCTACCATGAAATCAAATATCAGCAAATTCATTCCATATGTTTGAGGCAAATATTGTATTTCAGGTTATTAAAACAAGCATTGTTATAGTTGGGTAGGTACTCAAGATTGTTTTCCAATATATTTGTTTAGGATTTATTGACATTGTTCCTGGAATAATTAGGTCAAATCAAATCAAGTCAAATTATGTTTCTTAATTATTAGTATACATTTGTAAGATTACTTTTTCTCTGGTATTCATCATTCCCTACGTTTATGTCTGTAAAGTTTGAATTGTGGATTTGCATTTTGATTAAGATTTCACTGGTAGATGCTAATCAGATCTATTCAATCAAAAATTATTGCAGTACCTGCCAGTCAACCTCAGTTGCTATCAAATTCAGTATGTAAAATTCAATTGGCTCTTGTGAGTAATACATACCGATTAAATCTAAATCATCTCCACCCTCCTTCTTCAAATCTAAAGATCCTGACAACACACAGCTATCTTGGACTGGATGATGTTCAGAATGTTCATAATATCCTTGCTGAAAGCAAAACAAATGACCCTGTTTGCAATTAAATGTTTGTTTATGAAATAAAAAGGCATCTAGCAAATAAGAATTGCATATACAGGAGATAAATTTATTTTAATATTGTTGCAGAAAGAATTAATTTTTGGATCAATCAAACTTTATAACACTTAAATACAGCTGGAAGATAATTAACCAGGCATTCAACCCAGGTAAAGATACTTGAATGTTATATTAAAAAGCATGTATCTAACCTTATATTTGTATTTTTACCAGGATTTATAGCTATGTTGATATAGTTGCTACCAGTGTAGCTAGTAGCCATAGCCATAGTTCAATATAGTTCAACCAGTGTCACCATATTCTGCATTTTTTAAAAACAATACACATGAGTACACTTGCATTACACATTAATAAAAGTGAACTACTGTCACCACCACCACCATATGAGTACATCATATAGAGGAATAGATGTTGAAGGAAGATAAGTGGAGAGAGGGATTGGAATATCACTACAAATAAAATCTACTTTAAGTACTGTTGGCCCATTCAACATGATTTTTAAAATGGAATTCAAGTTTTAGACCGTTTTTTGAACAGTTAACTGTTTCAAATACAACACAACAGTCATTATTTCCAGCACTTTATTCAAACTGGTCCATGAAAATATAAATAACCAAATGTTTTCAATACCTGTTGCCAAGATGCATAATTCTGCCAATAGGTGGATGGATCATAATATTGACTGTAATCTGTAGTAGCAGTCTGACTACCCGATGTACTTGATGGACCCATTGTAGGAGTCATAGCACCTTTAGGTTTTGGAACAGCATTGCAGATTTTTAGAGCTTTTGAGCCAAGACCGATATAGCCATTCATGGTTATCAAACTGTCCTTCATTTCCTCTTCACTCCCAAAACGTACAAATCCATAACCTTTACTGAAGCCACTATTGTCCAAGATAACTGGAATATAAGTTATATTCTATGAGATATTATAGCTGTGGTGAACAATAAATCAAGTGAAGTATTTGGACCTAGGTCATTTTTTAGTCTGTACTACTATAAAAGCATGTTTTTTTCAAAATTTAGAACATGTTTTCATTGATGAATGTATCCTTAAACATGTGATTTAAAACAAGTAATAAAACATCAGATAATGTTCAAAAGGTCCGATTTAAAAAAAATTATTCAAACATAACAACCCTATCACCAAGCTACCAACATCTTGATTGGAATAGTATGAAAAAAAATAGAAGGTAGTTTGGACTGAAAAACATGTTTTTGATAGTTAAATTAATAATTATATACACCAAATTTCTGATGGGTTATCAGTTCCTTTTTGCTGATGTGTCAAAACATGTTTATTGGATAGGTATGGTTATTAAACTACAAGTACAGTACCTTTTGCTGTCTTTATGGTGTTGTACTTTGATGAGAAAACCCTATAGAGGCTGTAATCATCAACATCTGAACTGAGGTCTCCAACCCAAACAGAAAATTCTCTATCTACTAATGATCTGCCTGTATTACTGGCATTGTTTAGCCTGAATCTAACAACAGGACTTGTCCCCGGTATGGGCTTCCCATTCAACTTGTGCATAGCATCAATTGCCTCTTCATCATTTGCAAAGTGCACAAAGCAATACCCAGCAGCTTCTCCAGTGAATTTGTTCCGCATAACCTTGACATTCAGTGGGTTCTCACCCATTTTGCGGAAAGCACCCAAAATGAAACTCTCCGTCATATATGACTCCAGCTAAAAGTTAACTCTGGTTAATATGAATATCCATTGAATAACAGTTTATCCCAGTAATTGATGGTTACTCACGCTGCCCATCCATAACTGGCAATGCACCATGTTATTCATCATGTTTTCTCTTGAGACAGATACACTGATTTACAAAAAAAAGCTATGGTGATCAATTTGAATACTTGATATGTACCATATGTACTTGATTGCATAGATCTTGGCTGGTCAATCAAAACATAAAATCAACACAAAACACAGGTTATTTTTTCTATAAAACAAGTAAAACAACCCGGCATCAATTTCATTGAATGGCACCCAGCAATCACAGAATATATAAGGAGCTAGATTACAGAATATATATAAGCTAGATGGTCTGTGTATAACCAGCACAGAATATATACGGTAAAAGAACGTAAACTCAATACATTTTGGCAGGCGACATCATTGACACTAGCATGTCGGCAACGTAGGTCGAATCTTTTTCTAATAAACAACTCAGGAAAGTAATGGATATCATGTGATTAGGTTGTCACAAGTTGGCATCTGGAGAGCACGAAATTCGGTTATCAAAGTTCGTAACTGGAGAGCACAAGATTAGATTGTCAAAAGTTGGTTTCTGGAGAGCATTATTTATGATGTCAAAAGTTCGTGTCTGGAGAGCATAATTTAGATTGTCAAAATTAGTGCCTGGAGAGCATGTAAGTTTGTTTGTCAAATTTTGTACCTGGAGAGCATGTGATTAGGTTGTCAGAATTAGTGCCTGGAGAGCATATTACTAGGTTGTTAAAATTTGTACCTGGAGAGCATGTGATTAGGGTGTCAAAGTTCATATCTGGAGAGCACATGATTAGATTGTCAAAAGTTGGTTTCTGGAGAGCATGCATAAATGCGTGGGGTTACTAGAAAAGCAGTTACATTGCAATTGATAGAATTCCTCCGGAGTGGAATCTAAAATTACACTTTTCAAACACGGTAATCTGTAGAACGTGTGAAGGAAAACAAAAAGACAGATGGGAAGAAACTGTGAACCACCTGCGAACTGGCTGTTAGAATGCCTGTTCACGACCTAATAGGCTGTTGCTGTCAAAAAGGTATTCGCTGAAACACTATATTTTTTAAAATTAAAATCAGATTTTGCATTCATCTGAAATTATTTACGATCATGGGTTCAAACTTCTTTCTCCAATATTTTTTATACGTTAGAACATAACTAAATCTGATCATAGTGAGAATAGTCTCTGTAACAATTCTGTGATCTGTATCAAAAAGCATAACATAACCTCAAAAAACTGTAATAATATATCACAGTAGCCATTTTTTTGACAATATTACAGACATTACATATGTCTTATTTTTGACGTTTTTGAAGTATGTTTGTTTTGTTATAGCATTTTTGGTTAGGTGGTGATGTCAAGTTTTATCAAAATGTAGTTTGGGTTTAAATTTTTGCTGTTCTCCATAGGCTGTACACTGTGCACTCGTGCTAAGGATGTTATTCTTAAATTTAATAAGTCGATATAACCGAAAAAGTTAATCATGCCTGTGGACATCAAAGAGCTAACAGAAGGCTGGTTAGAGCTTGAAAGTGACCCGGGTTTATTTACTCTTCTTCTGGAAGACTTTGGGGTAAAAGGTGTACAAGTGGAAGAAATATACGATCTAAACAAACCTTTAGATAGCCCTGTATATGGTTTTATTTTTCTATTTCGGTGGATAGAGGAACGTAGATCTCGCCGTAAGGTAAGTAATTAATCATGCAGTTTATTTAACTAAAAAGGTTACAAAGAAAGTTAATTGGTTATGTGCATTTGGACTGAGCTGCTTAGATATAAGACCATCATTCTTCCACATTTCAATTGCTGTGCTAAGATATATATGTCAACAAAGGAGATATTGATGCTCTTAAGAAAATAAAAAAATTTAGATGCATTTTAGGATGTAGGTAACAAATATAGTAGAATTAAAGACAAGTTTGAATGAAGTGTATGCTCTCCACTATGCATCAGACCTGCTATAGACATGCATGTTTTGTCTTTAGCCTAGACTCTCAAGGCAGTCCAAGTGTTACGACCTTGACTTTGTAAGTTGCCAATGAGCAGCGCTGCCTTGCACAATCCTTGGAGATGAGTGTACATATTTAAATCAACATATATATTCAGTATAAGGCATGAATCGAATGTACAAAATAAAACATTGTAGCCAGAACATACATCCCTATAATATTAGGTTATGTTCATGTATCTAGAGTTCATTTATCTATGAAGCACAAAATAACTTAGTTGACAAGGGAAGATATGTTGTAGAGAATCATAGTATATTAGTCTTTGTGTACCTGAAATGTTTTGTTAGCAAATTTTATTAACAAAGAATCTATCTATCAGGTAAAATCATTGCCCAGTAGCTCATTCTAAAATGCTAAAAGTTTTTCAAAAGAAAGGTGTTAAAAGTTTGATCTGGTGAGGATTACAGATTGGCCTTCACTGGTGTTCATTATTCTGATGGCTAGCAATGTAATTGATGTCTTATTTTAATTTTGAAATGGAATGTCATGGAACACAAATTTACATGAACCATGGAAGTTCGAAGTTAAACATTTTGATTATAATAGATTTTAGCAGGAACTATATTTGTGCCCCTCTAATATTATCTTTGTTATTATTGTTTTGAAGGTAGTTGAGCTGAATGAAACATTTGTTAAAGATGAGGACATTGTGAACAACATATTCTTTGCTCAGCAAATGGTTCCAAACAGTTGTGCCACTCATGCACTAATCTCAATTCTGTTGAACTGTCCAACCATCCATCTTGGGGAGACATTGGCAAGATTGAAGGCTCATACACAAGGAATGAGTCCAGATAATAAGGGGTGGGCAATAGGAAATACTCCGGAGTTAGCATGTGCACATAACTCACATGCAATGCCACAAGCCAAGAGGAAATTGGAGAAGGGCAGTGGTGTATCAACAGGACGTTTTACAGGTAAACTATAAGAGCAAAGGAATAATAATTCGAACATATAAAATTCATTTTTTATTACAGTATGATAACTATATCATTTGTCATGTGACTCAGTATATGATTCCATCTGATTTATGGAAATTACTGTTGGCTAGATGATTTTATAATCTCTGTCTGGGGGAAAACCATCTACCTAGATTTTGGACAATTAATTGCCATTGAGGAAGTATTATCTATATATTTCCCTTTATTAGTATATTTCCTTGTAATACCCAGTAATTTCCCATATATCCCAAATACTTCCTCAAATTGCCAATATTTCCTTTGTATTACCACTATTTCTTCGTACTTCTCTCTAATTTGTGGATATTTTTCAATACATATATACCCTACAATCCTTGGATATTATAACAAATTCTGAACTCACCTAAGTGTCGCCCTCTATGGGGACGTCCATTGACATCTTACGAAGCCAACGGTCCTAACACCTGGACTGCCTTGAAGAAGCAACAGATGTCCCTTACGACATCTGTCAACGAGAGTGAACTGATTTACAGCGACATCTCTTGTTCTTCATAAACACTTTTACGATGTACCGTTATCTCGGCTCATTCATATCAGAAACTGACAACTGATATTAATTGTTTGCTCTCCATAATGCATTAGACCTGCTATAGACATGCATGTTTCGTCTTTAGCCTAGACTCGCCAGTATAACATCGATTGCTCTCTACACTTAGACCGCCAGGCTATATTGACGAGTCTAGGATAAAGACGAAACATGCATGTCTGTAGCAGGTCTAATGCATTGTGGTGCAATACTTCCTAGGTGGTTTTCCTCCCGTCTCTATCAATGTATATTACAAAAAACATGATTGAATGTATCAGTATGATAGAAACATTTTAGGAATCAAAAGGTGGCTTGTCATATACATTGATCACATTTATTATGTTGTAGTTGAATATAGTGTAATATTTAGATTTATTTTCAGGTGAAGCATTCCATTTTGTCAGTTTTGTTCCAATTGGTGGCAGATTATTTGAATTGGATGGCCTAAAGCCCTTTCCTATAGACCATGGACCTTGCAGTGAGACTGATTGGACAGATAAGTTCAGAAGTGTCATTACAAATAGGCTAGGAATGACAGCTGATGAATACAATGAGATTCGTTTTAACTTGATGGCAGTGAGTATTCACTACCTTCGATAACCAATTTGTTCAACCATATTGTATTTGAAACAAGGCTGTACAAAATAACTAACCACCACCATACTTAACATAGTGTTGCTTTTTTCAAAAAAATATACATACTTTGCATAGCCTCTGATTTCTTTATTTCCTCAGTTCTGTTTATAGTCATGATTGAGGAAATTCTATTGATATTTCTGTTTTTTTAATAATTATTTCCGATAATATCATGGGGCTAGGATAGACCATATATTATTAGATTTTATTCAGGTGGACTGGTTTTAAGCCCATTTTAATCATTCGAGTGTTATCCTGTCTTGGTTGAACATATTCTGAAACGAAAAGTTCATATGTTGGTGAAAGAGTCAGATCAAACAATAGTTTTATTAAAAGAAAAGAAAAATAAAATGATCACATGGAAAATCATGGATTGCAGAGCTCTAAATTTATAATAACCTGTAAAAAAAACTTAATTAGCTGCCTTTGGTAATACTTATTACAGCAATAAAACACAGAAATGGCAGTCTCATCCTCAGCTATGTTCAAATATTTCGTTTTTAGGTAGTACCTGACAGGAGGCTGGCAATACAACATAAATTGAAAATGTTACGTACTAACAAACAAATTGTACTGGACGCCTTACAGCACTTAGTTAAAATAAAGGACAAAGGGGGTGGAAATGGAAGTAAGCCAGAAATTATTGGTGAAGTAACTAAGCCATCTGTAATCTCCGAGGAAGTTAAGGTGAATATTGTAGTAAATCCTTATTCGAATGAAACGATGGTTCCCGAAAATAAAAATAACTTTATTTCTCTTCCACATCAGCATAAAACATAAAACAGTCATAAACGGTCTGCCAACCTCACTTCCGTCTGACAATTGGCAGAGAACACAGACTTGCATAATTCATTTATTCATTCTACATTACTACAATATACAAAAAATCTATAAGATAAACGGTTTGATGAATACAGAATTGCTCCATTATTTAAAGAAAAAGTGGAATTTTATGGAAAATCCAGTTTCGTGGTATAACAGTTTCATTTTTTTAAACGTCCATGCATCTGAGATTTTTTTTAAAGCTAATAAAGACATAAAAACTGTGTATTTGAACACAATTTGACAAATAAGACTTTTTCTCTCAGTGACTCATTAAGATTTATACTCAAGTCATCGTCTGATTGGCTGTGTTTTTTTTTGAAGAGGATCTATAATCTATATGACCATAAAAATGAAGGACATCACACACAGCAAATGGGAGAGTCAGAAATGTTGATAGTCATTAATAGGATATGATATGACATAAAGAGTTGTCTAACGTTGTTATCTGAACGTATTCACCCAAATAAATATACTTTTACGTATTTTCTCAGTTTAGGCAGTTTTGAAATTGTTTCATTTGTCTACTCAAGAAGAGACTACAGACGCTTCAAACACTTCAGCAACTTGCTGAAATATCAGAATTGTATAAACAACATCTGATATGAAGAGTTATTATTCTTGTTAATTTTAGTCAGAGGACACTGCGTACCATACTTATTGTTTTATACTTTTAATGATACAGACAACCGATCCTTTGAAAGAAGACCTAACTGACCTGAATATAGTCAAGCCAGACGTTACCGCATCTACAACGTCCAAAGTGACACTTTGCCCTTTGGATTATGCGACACCTTTAACCATCCAGACATCTCCAGCACCTAGCACTTCGGGTACAGATACGCCTTCGGATTTGGGTTCGGCTTTCAACTCTCCCACGCAGAGTTGGAATTGGGAGAAAGGGCAGAACAGTCCGACTTCAAAGGATCTCAAGAGGTTCGTCGTGTTGAGAATGGGCGAGCAATCTATGGAAGATAAAGAGAAAGAAAGAGGTAATTTTTTCATTAAAGTGTATACTGAATTTAATATTTGGAATACATGTATAAACTGGATGTTCTCATACGTTATTATAGCGAGTTTTAGATACTTTCCAACATGTTTTCAAGAGTTCAATTTTGATTAGATATGTAAACTCGTTTTCCACCTTTGGGCATCGACGTTTGTTAATTACATAAGCTGCTAGACTTATGTTTATGTCTTCATTCTCTCCAATCATGAAACTCCTTGGATTTATAATTTTCTTCACGTATTGAATTTGAAAGTAGTTTCTTTAACCCATTAAGCTGAAGTATCAAATTGAAAGATAATGCGAAAGTAATGATAAATATGAATATCCCTGTCTTTGAGAGAAATAGATTTTTACTAGTTTAGTTGATACAAATAATCTAATACTCAACGTATGAAATAGTATAGTAGTAGTAATAATAGTGGTTTTTAATATAGAATAAATCTAACACAACATTTATTAACAGTTCATGCCAAGCCCATGGAACAATCGGAAAGAAAGCCAGGCGGTATCCATGCTAGGGTTCACACCAGCGATGGAGACCCTGTTATTGCAGAGAAAAGGAATCAAGAGCTTCTAGAACCTCATACGTTTGCTCCTAAAGATCTGTTAGCACTGTTGAGGAACTTGGAGAATGAAATCTGCATGTGCGAGATTAGCTTGAAGGATGAAAACGATAAACAGAACAAGTATAAGGTGAGTGGTTCTAGTGGCTAAGAGTATAAAATAACTGAGGCAAGAGTTTGTCAAAGTCATTTGATGATACAGGTTCCAACTGTTATACCGATCCTTTAGTAGGTTTATGCAAATATTCTAGGAGCTAATAACACATCATTTGGGTAAGATTGAGTCATACTTTATAATACACAAAATGCTATTTCCATTACCAAAAGTTTGCGTAGACATTAAAAAAATATTTGAAAGCAGGGTTTGCTTGGGGCTTATTAAATAATATTCAAAATTAGACATTTGATAACGTTTTGGCCGTTTCGGTTTTTCAGAAACATTCATCATCGTTAAAAATAAAATAAACAATTATTTGAAAAACTTGAAAATGACTGTCGTGGTACTTCACTTTGCTTTAATAAATTCTTATACTCTACTTGTACACTTGCTTAATTGGGCGTATATAGAGCTTAATAATTCAGCGGTAAAATCCACTTGACTTATGGTCACCATATTTTCAGGATTACACAGCTCAACATACATTTTTACGCAGTGCTTAGGAATGGCTTTAGTATAATGGATCACATTCATATTATTCACAGATCTCATGGTTTAAATAGCCCTGTTGATAGGTTCATGTCGTTAGTACCTCAACATTGATATATTCAATATATCTTCGAGTCTTTGAGCTGAAACGTTACCTCTCCTGTATTTAATGTTTTATTTGTGATGCATTTTCTCACTTCCCATATATCAATAGAGAGATGTATAGGGTTAGTTATATTTGAATTACTAGTTGTTTTTGTTGAATTCTTATTTATGTTTTCATTTAGTTTTTACCTAACTTGCAATACTGCTACTTGTACACTTGTTGGAGTGTTCCCTTGAATGAATAAATGAATAAGTGAACTGATTTTTTTAGGTGGATGATTGTCGCCGTACGCACAACTACGACGAATTCATCTGCACATTTCTATCTATGCTGGCCGAACAAGGGAAGCTTGCCGATCTGGTGGAACAGAATTTGGTAGTACCGAAAAGGCCGAGTAACGCTACGCCCGTGCCGAAGCCCGCGAAGAAGAAGAAGGACATCACTACCAAGAAGAAGAAGAAGGGCAGAACGAAAGTGAAAAGGAGAAGATAGTGGTTGTGGTCGCCGACCGCCTTTTGGTGATCCGGGAAAAAAACATAGCTCAGTAGCATTGAGGAAAGTAGCGGACCTACTTCCAAGAACGTTTTCTGTTGATTGTGGATAGCCTTTAATATAAAACAATAAATTGAAAAACGACAGAACAGAAGGTTAGGTAGAAGGTTTTCACCACATTCTGTCATTTTTTAAAAAAAGTTCAAACTAACATCTTTGATCCAACATAACTTTGATGTGGAATAGCTGCTTAATCAATTTTATATAAGCATACATTTATTAATTATTGAACATTTGGTAGTCCACTAAACAAGCAACCTTCCATTTGTATTTATGGGTGTTGTCATTAGTATTTTTGGTAGAAAATTAATTCAGAATATACTGGCTGAGCTGTTCCAAATCAAATCAAACCGTGAAAATGGCATATAGGCTGCCTTATAAGTTTGTTCCAACAAGAGTTTGGAACTGCTTAGTCAGCGTAAAGCTATTTTACCGTTGCTACAATTAAAAAAAACTCAGAAATCTAAGCCCCATGTTCCTTTAATGAACTAACTATATTCCGACCTGATTCTGAACTATTTTTGAGGTGGCAGGATTTGATCGGAATCCTTGATTTACACAACCTTTCAGTTTGAAGAATATTTGTTATGCGTAAATGTAGTGAAACTTTTTGCATTATTTATTTGTCATCAGATTCAGCCGTCATGCCTAGGATAAGTATTCAAAGCTCTTTAATAGCAACGTTTGCGTGGTGAGAACATTTATTAATCGTCACTGTTTTAATAAGAACTATATATGTATTTATTGAATAAATGATTATTTTTATTCCGATTATTTGCTCTCGAAAATCGACTAGAGTATAGGAAGCAGTAAATTGTGATTATCAGAAGTGAAACCTCAAAAAATTCGAATATGAATAATTGTGAGAACGGCGAATAATTAGTAAAATAACTGATTACCCAATCCAAAATCCCATTTTACTGAATTTCCACAACTCCTGAAATATTTTCCAATTTTTACGAGAAAATTATATTTTTTGACCTTAAACCTACTATAAGTATCTCTGCGTGCATATCACCTTAGATCCCTTTAAGGACTCAGTAAGAGTGCTTAAACATCAATGGTGAACAACGACTGGCCGATCACAAGAGGTTGAGGAGGAGTCATCATGGATTACGAATTCGGACAAAGTAGTAAGTTGTTCTAATATTCTTCATCACCTGACTCTGATTCATATTAAATTTACGCCGCGTCAAAAAAAAAACGGTTATCTTGGCAAATAGGAGGGAGATAATTTGGGAATTATGCATCAGTGTCGGTTTTAATGCGGTGTAAAATCACAGTGAATATGGTATAGTAAGAATTTGTTCTTGTAAGTTAGATTTTTTGAAAACCTCGAATTTTCGATGAAAGTTTTCAACGTTCGCGTAAAATACCATAGGTGTTAAGACAAAGGAGTGCATCGATAATATTATGAATTGGCCACTAAAATTTTGCCACCACTTACATTGACGTACTTACTTCATATGCCTAGAAGTGGTTTCTTTATAACTCAAGGAATGTCGTAACTAATCCACAAGACTAGCCGAATAGGTATTTGAATATTTTAGGAATTTTCATCTAACATTGTCGGTTTGTATGTGATTGTAATTAGATACGATATTTTTTGGTTAATATATTTTTTATTTACAATTCGTTCATAGATCTTGAAAAATATTGCAGATGTCAATGCACCTGTGTGGAAAGACGTAGCCAAGAACTACATCGTCTTGATGACAAACAATCCCATTTAAACATTTGGGCTTTACTTCTAACGTGGTCCAGATTCGTTGGATGCGATTAATAAACAACAATCATCTCCGTTTCCTCCATATAAAAGTTAATTGGTAAAAGTTTATTTCATATCTGAAAAAATACTTTCGATTTATGATCCTCCCAAGAATAAGTACTGTGTACTGTATTTCATATAACAATGTAGGTTGGGAGTTCTGTTAACTATGCACATTGATTATTGAATGCAAGCAAATATAGACATTTCTAAATAGATTATCCTTTTATTTTACATTTCAATTTGTTTTCCGTTTTGGAAATGTAAAGCGCAAAATATAAAATAAATGTAATCAGGCCCACATTTGTAAACTCTGCATTGTTTGTTTATATAAATACATATGTACAGAAATCTGCTCTCAGTTAAATGAAAAGCATTTCTGTGAAATATTAATTAAAAACGAACTAATCCTGCAATATATTTCTATTCGTTAAAGCTTATATGCATTTGCACAGCTTACCGAAAGCTTTTTTAATATTATATAGTGTTGAATAGTTTTTGTTGGTTATCATAACCTAAGGGAAATATTTGAGATTATTATGTAAAATTAATAGTTAACAAAATGTGGAAAAAACGTATGTTCAAATAAGTGAGATCAAATCTGAAGGTTAAGAATAATAAAATAATTATGAATAAAAATTGAAGTTCTTTACAAATAATAGCATTTGCTTCGAATAATGTGTTATTATCAGACTAGTAATCTTCACTATGAGATATATGAGAATAAATATGTCGTCCGAATATAATTTTTTTTTGAAATGAGCGATAGGAACCTTTATAAAAGCCAATCATCGCCAAATATTCAAGATTTTTCTGCTGTTCCAATTAGGAATATGTAGGTATGTGCGTTTCTTAAGATCAGAAAGCACAAAAGAAAGAAACTACTCGCACATTTGTTGCCTTTCCTCTTGAAATTCATTATTCTACACTTCAATTTGTCGGTTTTCTGTATAAAAGAAGGGATCTTAAGTTATGTGTTGTTTTGAAAAACTATTCTGCTATGAAATTTCCGTGAAAATTTCTCATTATTTCAAATAATCTTTCATATAGAGATATTTGTGTCGTTACCTTGAGATTATAATATTGTTTATTGTCTCATTTGTCAGTTTACTTTTGAGTATACAAAAGTAGTCTATACTAACCTCTAACTTACAAAAAAAATGTTATCCTGAAGTACTTTTACTAGCCATGTTTAGATTCAATCAACGGCTACGAAGCGTAAAGACGAATCAATCAGATAAACGTATGATAGCTTTCGGAAGTTAGATTATTTCATCTTGTATAACAACTGAGACATACATGCTCTGAAACTCGTTACTTTGACTATAAATCCTTAATATTTTCAGTTGTAACTATTACGAGTATGCTATATTGGTAAGCAGACATACCCTAGAGTGTAATTAAGATGTCCGGAATAAAATATATTCCTACAACCGCTTCTAAATTAGATTAAATTAAACTCGTACTTTGCTCGACACGGTGCCCGAATGCCGGTGGAGTTCTCCACCCTCTTTAAGCCATTTTTAATTATCGCCCTCGTTTAGAGAAATAATTACACATGTAAATGACCGTTTAAGGGAAATTCTCGTTGTGAAGCGGGAGCCTGGCACTGAAAAATGCTCCGGTTTTAAATATCTGGGGAAAACGATTCTTTTTCTATACCAATGATGTGCAACCAGTAAATGCTACAGTCGCTAAATAATTACTGTTTACGTCTAGTCTATCTGTTATATGGATGAACTTGAGGTCCGGATCTTACTTCTGAGGAAAATTGCTTGACGTTGTCTGTTACGTGCTACAAATTATGATCAATGGCCATTTTCCTTATCATAGCTGAAATATCAAAATTCAGAGCTTATTATTACATTTTAACACTAGAGTATCTGAGTAATAAGTTTTTGTCGTGGATGTAAACCTATGAGGCAAGCTACACCCCTTGACACGATACTTTAATATTTTAAATTATCTATCAGTAATAAGAATATAATGAGCAGATTAGAATATTTGCGAAATACATTGTAGAATATATAATGACTATGAAATCCCTTATTATGTAAAAGACAGTTACTGAAAATATACCAGACTCTACAATAATACCTTTTTCGCAATGACGCAATCAATTGTATACATTTCGACAGTTTAAAGCTACGAGAAAAAAAGCGGCTGAAGTGACGCGATCCTATTTCCGCTAAAATTAATCGGCAAAGAAAAATAGAAGCGAAGCAGTGGAGTACCAGCGCTACTTTCCTACGAAAGTAACATTACTATAAATAGTTTAGGAAACCTCATCAAAAAAACATTTTGAAAGAAGTTGACTTCATTGGTTTGACACAAATCGACGACGACAGAACAACTGAAGACCTGGCATCTTATTCATAAACTCATTTATGTCTATAGTCAAACATGACTATGGGCGAGGGGACCAGCGGGGAGAGGGGGAGGTGGCAAGATGGCCGCTTGATGGGCACCGTAATTTCTGTTTGTTAACATACATGACATTTGTATGTATCACGAAATTTGACATGGCGGGAATTTGAAAAAGTACACAATTATACTTACTGGTGGAAGGTTACACCTGCAGCTTCAGCCTGGATGCTGAATAGCTTACACACATAACAATATATCATCATTTTGGCAACAATAACCAAAATTCAAACCAGATCAAACAGAGAAAATGAACAAAAACTACGATGTCTGATTCGAACGCTCACGTCAAAATTCAAAGCGGTTGACAGTGACCTGACGTAGACGGTTGACGGTTCGGTTCTGTTCAAATGCCGACGAATTTGCAAAATATGAATGAAAAATGATACGTAGCGGCTAGTAGCAGTCAGAATTTATTATAAGGCCATGTTGCCAGCTATTGTGTGAGGTGTGATTAACATTGCAGGTTTGTTCTAAATTATGAAGGTATTTTCAACTTTCCTTACTATTCAATGGCTAAGATATTCATTGCAGAACATATTCATGAGATCCTGTGAACTAGCTATGTAGAAAAATTGATGTTATTGTAGTCCTTTGGTGAATTCTGGCAACTGTGCACCAATGTCTGACGAAAGTTTTTATAAACATACGAGGTCTATCAGTGTTCTATCGTCAGTGACACAAATGTTAGACATATATACTCGGGTGACATTTCATACATATCACTATGATCCTTACATAATTGTCTAAACTATAAGGTAACATACGATTTCCATCCAAATCCAAAATGAAAAAGCATGCAGCATTCGACATTGAGGCATCACACTCCATTGAGGTATCTACAGTTTTATATAGTTTTATATGTATACTTTCAGCTGAATATAACCTTTTTTAATGTAACTTCGTTCTGTCAATGTCATAATAATTTTAAAATGTAATTTCATCCATTCTTTTACTTAGATAAAGGTTACATGAACAGCAGAAACGTTAGTAAATCTATTGCAAGAATTTTAAATTTCAGGCGAACTGGCGAACGTATTCCTATTTATACTCCTCTAGCTGACGTGTCGCTTTTACGGCTAGTTCTGATTGGTTCGGACGGCGTTCCAATTGAGTCATGTAGTTTTCTTCTGGAGCGTCTATTGGGTGGATGTTTCGTGTCGTCGACAAATAAGGAGGCAGCTTTCATCTCAACAACAATGGAAGTTTGAACGACAACATTTCAAACATGTACAACTTTCAAATTACATTTATTATTGTATATTTTAAGGATGGAATCAGTTTCTTTTTCTTCTTGATCTGCTCTGCCATTTAGCAAATAAGTTCTCTCATGCATCTTTACGGAAGGAAGTCGATAGGCGGAACTCTAGCAAACATCAAGTCTCAGACAACATCAGCAGAAATACAGATGCAGCAGTCTTGTTCGGATTCTTTAGGGTTCGCTTTATATGTTCAGTCATCCTTGTGTCCTCATCCAGTAAAACCCCTAAATAGTTCAATGCATTTTGTTTTTAATTTTGATATGCTTAACGTCAACTGTCACTAACGTCAACTTCTGTTTTTTCAGAAAATATCACTCACTCGGTCTTTTCCGGAGCAATTGTAAATCCGATCTTTATCATATTTCCTTGATAGGCCTGTGCCACTGTGCGGTGTTGAAACCATTTTAAATTTTGATAAAATGATGATGCCGATAAAAGCAAATTTAATATTATTTGTGAAAGCAGACTAGAATAAATCAATCGGAGATCAGATTTTAGAGTTTATTATTATTCTTCCACCACAGATTCCATCAATCCCCCTAGTAAAGTTGACTTTGTTACGAAGCTGGAAAGAAGAATGGAGTTGGGAAGCTGTGATCACGGGGTGTTGTCTCGTCGTCGGGAAATGGATGGCTGGGAAACCCGCCCGTTTGGAGTTCGAAACGTCGATAAGTTTTGCCTGAACCGGCGAACTGCCCTCGATCGTGATATATTAACCTAGCAATGTCCACAAGAGATTAACTGCAAATACCTCCCGATATTCAAAGTTCATCTGCGATATCCTTGATTATTTTCAGCATTAGCTGACTGATTTTTTCTGGGAATTCACAAATCACTCAAACTTGGCAAAGGTTGATTGTCTTTTTATTCCAACTCTTAATCAGGGAAGATATAGCCACACAAATGTTTGAAAGTAATCATTTATTTGTGGCGTCTCCTTAGCGGAGATTGCCAATAACTTTAGCAAAATCTTCTTTATTCTTAACTTTTATTATTAGGGTTCCTATTTGTCTGGAACTCAATATTATTTATCCAATGAGCAGCTGTAATAACTGATAACCATTGATTGAGTAAAATATTACTCAATGCTGATACTTAGTATTTTTAAGTATGTTCAAGGTATGCAGTATTTCTTAATTTTAATGATGATTAGAAGTTCAATTTTTTTTTAACTTGAGTTAATATGGATTCATAGATTACATGTTTCATCCAAGAAACTCTTAACGTTTGGCGTCAAAAACCTCAACTTTTCTCATAGTTATCAGTTTAGTTATTAGGTATCCTCCATGCCCCAATAATTTTCTGATACTCCAGGTGTTAAAGTCAAGTCATAGTTGGCTGTGAGGGTAGTTCCGTGGAAACTATTTTTTTGAGTAACATCTAACTATGATTTTATCGATAAAAACAAAGCAAAGACTTAGTATTTCTCTCTATACACCTTGTGACATTCTGGCATGACTGTGTAGCGAAGTCGGCGTTCATTATTAATTATATTCACAGCAAAAGCTACTACCCACCCCAATATCGTTTTCACATATGGGGATGCGCTTTTGGGCTCTTTTTTGAAAACAGCATGATCTCAGTCGACAGTCAAAGAAAAATAGCTGATATTTTCCTATTCTATAGTTATAGTTTACTTGTATATATACTGAGAGTCACAGTACAACACATAGTAGAAAAGTCTAAGAGGCACATCAAACCAGATAAACTCTTCCAACACCACGGATGAGGCGCTTTCAAAGTTTATTTCCTTAGAATGATGGAACTACAATGCGAATAATGCCCTATAAAAGCCTCCTGGTATATTTTCTTCCCGGAGTGCGTCTTCCTATCCAGTAACACAAGTCGCAACTCCGAGAACCGGATGGCGAGATCCGGATTACCTATTCATAAGTAAAGTTAACTAATTCGAAACAATAACAGCACAAGTCCTAGGGGTGACTTCGCATCCTAGTTTTGTATGAATAACGCTCGTCCTGAAACTAGTTCGTACTTTTGTTGGGAAAGCTGTAGCTTTACAGAGATACTACGTGGGAAAGTGGGCGTTTAGACACCGAGCAGGGGATTACGATAAAGTTATATACTGGGTTGACCGTCCATATACGCGATAGTCGGTTTTATCTATTACTGCACAAGGGAAGAAGACGAGATTAGGTCGGTTGACCTTGAACTTGCTGTATCAGTTCAAGTCATGATTCCAATTATAGGTGTATGGTTATTCACAATTGTCGGATGTTTGAAAAAATGGTTAGTTAAAATTATTTCATTAGATTATAGTAAAGGATTGCGTTCAAATCATACGCTACTTCATGTGAGTTTCTTGTAGCTTCCTTAATTACTAGTATTTAAAGTACCTATTCTATGGTGGTAGGTGGTCAGCCTTAACCAAAGGATAGACTCATTAAGTTGTTCAAAAAATCTTCTTGACATGCAAGCAATCACGAGCTTTGAAAAATTATTAATGTATACCCGGCAACACCGCTCTATAGAGATTATTGAATGTCAGGAGCAAGGAGGCAGAAGCTTGTTAAAAAAAATATGAAAGATAGATTTTAGGCTTTTTTTGCTATTGCACGTACAGTAAAATGTACTTTCAAAATTAGGGATAGTTATATGTGTAATATTGTAGTATACAGTGCAACCGTGCTAAAAACACTTTTCACACGTGTGAATTTTTTACTGTCCCAACTGTCACACTCACGTGAAAAGTGCTATTTTCCTTACGCCGTGCTCTATAACGAATTGTTAGAACGCTGGCTTATATAATTTTTGTTTCAACAAATTTCTCTGGAATCGACCGGCTCATTATTGATAAGAAATGGAAAATTCGCTTTTACGTACATGATATGATGGAGCCAAAATTGATTCTCTATCTGCCAAAATATGTAAAAGAAATTGAGATACCGCTGGATGACAACAAAAATGGGACACAGTATACAAGGAGTTTCCAGGACATAATTTTCATGAAAGCGTGAAAAAAATGCGTTAACAAAACCAAAATGTTTAATTGTGTGTTAATGTGAAAAATTATTGTTGGTGTTAAATCAGCCAAGGATTTGGTTGAATTTTAATTTTATTTACCTGTTTCCCAACTTGTGTATAATCGCTCAACAGTTTTCTAAAGGGTTAATAATTCGTATAATTTATTCAATAATAATAATAATAATAATAATAATAATAATAATAATAATAATAATAATAATAGTAATAATAATAATAATAATAATAATAATAATAATAATAATAACAAAACGTCTTTATTAGGGTGAAGTTGAGCATATAGCTATTCTTACACTTAACCCTACTTTTACTTTAACGGTACAACCACTGAGATGACTTCTTTTTCTGGCTAACCGTCATAGATTATAAAGAGAATATTTTTGGTCGACAGATAAAATTTCCGCCACGAATCTCCACTTTTCCACATACTTTGTCATTGAAAAGTTCACCACAGCCATTCAATATACCTACATGACCCGCAAGGATAAAGAAATATGGATTTATCCCGACAAGATGCTGTCAAATCTGTATAATGCACATAACGATTTTCATTATGCGTCAAAAAAGAAAATCATTTCCGATAAGGACTCCGAACTCAGCGCTGAACTTGGATTAGCATAGGAAATTAGTCAACGTATAAATCACTCTTATTTTCTACCTAGCTTGGGTATTAACGTTTCCTGCACGAGACTGACGCAGGACAAAGGAAGCCGCGGTGGTGGCTTGCGCATCCAGTCCATAGATCAAAGCTGTGTCGTAACTATCCGGACAAATTAGCGAGCATGAACGGGATCACGTCCGCATGTGACCGCACGCTCGACCGCCGCGCCGGTCACCGCATTTCCATGGCTGCAAGAAAGGTAATTGCAGATGCGCCACGACCCTCTACAACAATGACATCTACGTATCGCCGCTGGCAGTCATCTCAGTTGAATTGTCTTTGTACATGCATTACTGGACAGATGGCAAGTCCTAAATACTATGGTTGATACAATTAGATATGCATTCAACATATCGAGAAGGGTTAAATAGATGGGCTTTGTTTAACTGGTTACTAGGCCATAGAATTCCCGTTTTCTCGGAAAAATCGTATCGGGAAATGTATGCTTCAAATAAGTTAATGTGATGTGCTTCCAGTTCTTGGGATCAAGTGTTAAACAGTACTCCCATTACCCTCTAGTGGACGGATTGAAGTACCACAAAACTGACTTTTATATGAACTGTCATTGGCAGCACTTGATAATATCTGACAGGTGAAGTGATTTTTTTCGCACATATGTCATCAAGATTTCTGACTTCTACGAAAATGGGCAGGCTGTTTTTTATGTTTACTGGAGTTAATAGTTGTTAGCTCCTAATATCAGGAAGCTCATAGATTTGGATGCATTTTGAAAACAATGGATACGAGTTGTCTGTATCTACTTAGCCTTTTTATGTATTAGAGAAGAGATATTTTCGAAACTCGAATAATATTATGATAAGATCATGTACCTATATAAATTCTTTACATCCAAATGCATTTTCACTAATATGGATTTTTGTTAAGAACACAATAAAATTCGTGTAAACCTTATCTAATTTCAAAAATAATTACCTTAAGATGCATCAGATAAGTGTTAATTATCAAAAAATATAGAAATAGAAGATTCAATTGGATTAACAAATTCAGCATCACATAACACTTTCTATTTTTATATGAGATTTCTTTCAACTCCTTTTGCCGTCTTTCTCCGCTTTCAATAATAAAACGCACTCTTTTTTCAATAAACTCAGAAGCAGCTTTCAAAGTGTGTAGTTTATGTTTCGCATTCAGTATATTTAAATACCATTACTCGTTACTCTTCCAAGATAGAACGAATCCAAACTTTGTTTAAACTATTGTTTTGTCAAAACTTATAATTTGCAGTTCTAATATTCATTTCGTACTTATACTGTGGACATAAATTCATTGTGTCCTGTGCACAAGATAAATGAAAAGTTCGCAAAGCACGCAGGATATTGTGCAGGCTGCAGAAAGCTGTGAGCATACAGGCTAAACTGCGCGCAGCACATATATTTGCTACAACAAAGGCTGAATTTGCCTCCAAACACAGACAAACATGGCAGATTATCTCTGTTATTGCCTCAGTTTCGCTAATTGTACTAGCAGAAATCCGGGGATGTGAACCGCACCTCTGTTATTCTATAACGGGCTTATATATTGGAATTTTCTTTAAAATTTAACCGCTAAGTCAATTCGATTAGTTATGAGGAACAGTAATCCTATTGAATAGCAATCATACATCATTAGGATTTGAATGGTATCTACGTGGGGTAGTTCAAATAGCGTTTTTTGTTGGTCCAACTTTCTGGTACTCGCAATTGGCGTTTTCGGTTGGCAACTCTTCCTCTGGAAGGAATGGAATGACACAGAGACGTATACAAGGGTGTGTTGTCGCTTCAACGAGGGCGTAATCATGATGGCTCCAGATTGTTGCCCGT
Source organism: Bruchidius siliquastri (assembly GCA_949316355.1). Classification (NCBI taxonomy): domain Eukaryota; kingdom Metazoa; phylum Arthropoda; class Insecta; order Coleoptera; family Chrysomelidae; genus Bruchidius; species Bruchidius siliquastri. The sequence continues at coordinate 3,636,492 of OX438532.1, read as the reverse complement.
TTAAATGAGATTGAACACTATGCAACTATGTACCAGTGAGATATTTCCTTCAGCATGGCGTTCTTTCCTAGGTGACATCCTGACTTGTAAATTTCATCCATAACGTCATTTCTGCGTTGTGGTTGATTTCATAATTTGTTTGTTCGTGAACTGTCAAAAAGGCAAAGCCTAGATACCGAAGTACCGCAGAAGTTAAGAACAACCATGTGAAGACGATCTTTAGTTCGACTAAATTTGTCTTCTGGTGAATTGTTCCAAATTCTTCCGCTCTAGAAAATTGTATTCACTTAAACATTTACGATTACTACTACTTTACAAGGATCAGATCACCTGATATTGGTAATACTGTTCGCATGTGTGAAGATGATGTATGGACTCTATGAGGCTTTTGGACTCAATCCTGTGAGAGCTGATTAAGATAAGGCACTGAAACACCAAATTCATACGCTTTTTTGTATCAAAAAATTACGTTCTGTGCTCACACGGAATGATACTTTTACCTCTCACTCTAAGTGAAAACTTTCGAATTTGAAATAATGCGTTTTTGGAGTTATTATGACTTTTTCACCATGAAATCAAGTGCCACACATTTCTGTCGGTATGTTTGTTAGCCTGACTGCTAACGTTTTCATTATATCTAAACAAGTAACATAATTGGAACTTGCTTTGACCAAACTATTGTTGCAATACTGCTCTGAACCTACTAGTATACCTGCATTCTATTTTTTTCAGTTTTTTGAGTCTTTGTTTGTTTGTTGGGCAAATAAAACATTTCGAGTAGATCGGAGTGGTTGTATACATCAAAACACAAATTTTGCGATTTTGCTTACATAATGCGAATCCATGATAAATATTACCAAGACTAATGAACGAGCGCTTGAGACGTTGCTCCAAACAATAATAGAAAGAAATTCCATTCACAACAGACGTAAAAAACTGCAGATTAGAAGGAAGTTTCAATTTTAGGATCTATTATTATTTTATCGTACCGGAGAATGTTATTTTCAAGCAAAGTATAGCCCGAGAAGTTCCAAGTCTATCTCATAATCTACTCCATAATTATGGTGAATGTGCTAGGTGCACATCCACCTATATTTTAAACAAGGCACTCATTTCGACCACGAGATTTGAGATGTATTTGCAAATTCAATATAGATGGAACTAAATATTTTACCCAGTCTTACATAAATAACCACATGACAGCGCGGGGCAGATAGCCCATTTAAAGAGCAAACGATATTTCCGAGACCTGTCATAAATGAACATAGAAAAAAAGAATATTTGTTATAACAAAACTATTGTAACATTTTTAAAACACTAATTTATTTATAATTATAGCGCAATAAGTTCTACGCTAATTTATATCCACGTCTTCTTGTTTTCATTTGTTCTGAAGACCAATTGACTGTTGTCACAGCTCTCTTCCTGATATATACATAATTATACAAAAAGTATAAACAGAGCGATCTTTTCCTTGTTGCTGCTCTCGTTGCACTACTTCAATTTTTGTAGCTTCTAAAACCTGCTCTGTGTTTGTCTAGCTGATACATTGCGCTTTTTCTAATTGAAAATACGTTGACTGTCTCCAAGATATCATTCTTCAGCTACAGTACAGTAGATTTTGTGAGATGACATTGTCGATTCAATCTCAAAACTGTTATCATTACTAAATTAATATCAATGTTAACTCAATTGCAAATCATACTTGTTTTGTACTTCGAAAAAGGCTGCAGCGGAAGACGGAAATTTGTCTCTGGAAGTTTTTTAGTTGAACGTATGTAGTGCTTATCGTTCTCCAGAAAAAGCGCGATGTCCCTTCAATACTGATTCAAATTGAACTCGGAATTACCAATTGAATCTCTCGATCTTTCTGATCCATAGATTTCACTAATAATGGTGGATGTGCTTACTACATTATACGTGGCACATCCACCATCCATTAGACATATTTAACGATATCAGCGTAGAAATTCACTTCGTGGGCATGAAAGCAAATGAAAAACACGGTAGTTTGGTGCGTAAAATATCGTACTATATATATATATATATATATATATATATATATATATCGTTACGGTGCTCGATGCTTGGAGATGAGTGTTGATGTAACAAGTTTTATTGTTATATGAGAAATGATGCCCATATGAGGACAGAATTTACTTTTCGGGTAAAGAAATAGCACATAGTTCTGTAAAAAAGCATCAGAAGTGAGGTCTATTTTGTTTAATCTTAGTTTTTCGATTGAATGAACATGGGGAGTTTCACGCGCAGACCTTTTGATTACCGGCTAAGTAAGAATCTTCAAATCTTCTCAACACCCAGCGAGCAGAGACAGGAAAATCTGGAATAGCTGACCACGCATGGACGGAGCACCATAAAATAGCTTGGGACGACGCTAAGGTTATTGCCAAAGAACCGCACTGGTATCGAAGAAAATTCACGGAGGCGGCATTCATCACCAACAACAGCAACGTGTACAGCAAACCCAGCGTAGACATTAAACCAATACGGCAGCCACTCATAAGGAAGATCAATAGACTACGACTGGACCAGTCAACAATGACCGACAAACAGCCACGTCAGCAGACCGGAATACCACTCACGGAAGGAGTATAAATAGGCATGAAAGGGACATGTTCACCTGAAGACGATTGAAGATAGCACATCAATCGAAACGTTGTGATACTCAAAAATTTTGTAGACAATGGAAGTTCGAAATCAAACTTTTGAAAGATACCATATATTTTATACTGCTGCTTAATCTGTGCCTATTCGTATTTGCACGTCCTTACAAGTTCTAATCAGTATAAGCTCATCGTGCAGCAAGTGCAATCAGGAAAAGCTTACTTCGATGCCTCTGGTGAGAGTATTTCTGATTCCAAGTCTGTACACGGGCGGCATCGACAGAGATTCTATGGTAAATTAGTGAAACGAGTCGAACATTTATAAACGCGGAATGGGAAATCAATATCAATACATAAAGGGTAAATATAATGCCCATCGCGTTATATACGATGCAGTTACATGCCATGTCCTGCTGTAGGCTTTCGAATATATCGCTTTAGACGAATGTGTCACTGAGCGATTTTGTCATTTGAGCGATGTGCACGAGCTGAATGGATCGTTATCTTCAATAAAAAGAGAACTTTTAGATAAAGCAGCCGGCAGTCATTACATGATAGTGGGATTTGGAAATTACAAAAGTGAAAAGATTGTGTAGAATATCCAACTTTCATTGGTTTCATGGTTTTTGTATGTAAGCACGACGTTGCAATGGTTTAGTTGGTTCAGTTACAATGACAGCAATTGAATAGAGATCCAGTTCTACGAATGTTCACAGATACAATTGGACAATACCTAAAAGAAATGAGAAACATGGAAAACATGTAATAACAAACGAACTTCTGATATAATTTTAGAGCTTTCTTATCATCTGAAAGACCACCTTACAAATTTATATCTGAAGGCCTAATAACGATATCAGAGCATTTTTCATTTTTTTTGACCAACGAAAGACGCCTTTGATCGTTCGGCTACCGCAATGCGGTATTCATACACCATTTCCAACAAATATTTGTATACGTATACAAAAAATGGTGAAGTATGGTTGAAAATGGAAAATTGGAACTAAGCTCTAACATATGTCGTCAAACACATGACTTGAATTAAATCTGGAGAATTTGAGAACTGAGCAGACCAATGAATTAATTCCTCATAGGAAAAAAGTTCGATTTTAATTCATTAAGACTTACTGTACACATATATTATGAATTTATTACGCATGATCAAAAATTGTGAATAATGGGATGATGAAAACACTAGTTATGTATTGAAATAACACCTTCTAAAAATACAACAGAATAGCGATACAGAAGCACCGTGGGTGAAACATAAATTCAGTTAAATTAAACGAATTCCCAGAAAATTTCCAGTTAGCGCTGTGAAACATGAGACTTGACGAACACAAAGACAAAATCTAACAGTTTTCAGAGGTAGTAACGATAGCATGCGATGACGCCTTTGGAATGGGATACAGAAATGGCAGAGCGACGGTGAAAAAATACTGGTGGAATCGAGATAGCGCAAACAAGGAAAGAATACCGAACTATCAAAAATGCAGACGGCATAAAGCTGCTCTCTGAAATGTGGATTAACCTAATGGAAATTTAATAAAACTTTGGATATGCAGGAGTTCACGATATCTGAACTGGAAGAGGCTACAACGTAGCTGAAAAAAGGAAAAGCGACTGGATTGAGGAAAATATTAGAAGAGGTAAGGTAGTTGAAAAGTACATGAAATAGTTAGAGGTGCGAGAACAAGTCTTAAGGAATGAAAAGGGGCTTTAGAAAAACTATAACTACTATACCAGCAAACGTTATGCTACAAAGTGTACACCACAGTCTGTTGCAAACAGTTTACAGTGTGAGGCATTCTATCCCTAAGACAAGCAGAAAAACATACAGTTATTCTGGTCTGCATCATGTTCAGGGTTATGAAGACAGAACCAAGGATCAAAAGTACGACTTCTGCAAACATAAATCCAACAAAGATCTGGCCTGCATCACCCACATGTGGTGCATTGCAATTGAACAGTAGCCTCGAGTCTTTTGCTGGTGTGCTGGTGGAGATGAAGGGAATAATATCCTGACATAGTCACCTTGCCAACCTCGCTAAGTTGACATCCCAAAAACTGTATTCACCGGAGCAACTACTTCTACCGTTCAAGTCTAGGATCACATCATGGTAATATGTTGGCATGCGTTCCAAAGCTTCTGGACATAATCCCGAAAATAAAAATTCGTCTAGTGTACGCGACTGACTTTACAAACGACCTCCCCATCTGAAAAAACTGAGTAATATTAAACTTTGAGGTCAGGAATCTGCTCAATACATCTTAATGACAAAAAAAGTGTTGGGTTACTTGAAAAAATGTACCTTCCTTGCTATCCACTGAATATGATTAAAAGTTATTTTTTGGAAATAGGTTCTGACAATACAGAGGTAGTGATAATCTTCTCTGGCTGACAGAAATCAACCCCTCTGTCTGTAAAGGCTGAGACCTCGTCTATATTGTGTTGAATAAGTCAATAACATCATATTATTTACTTATGATACATTTCAGAATTTACCGCCATTAGTACCAATCACTATTGCAAATTTTATCCTGTTGTTTGTGTTGAACAAATACGGCATACAGCTTTGTTCAGTAGATCCATAGTAGTAACTGTTTTCTATGACTGTACCACAGTTCAAAGGGATTTTATTTTCTGTCTGTGGCGTGCGGCGCGAGTAAAATGCATGCAGCTCGTTTTCGATGCAGAAAATCAATCAGAATGTCGCTGCTTGTTGAATAAATTTAGAACGTTATACAGGGTCAGATAAGCCATCTCACGAACATTACAACTTATTGACCTAAACAGGAAAAGTATTGAACATTGATGAACTTGCTCTGAATGCCATATGATCTGTCGAAAAGTCTACCTGTATAAAATGATAATTACGTTAATTAACTTGGAATTACAAATGAAATATGAATCTGTCAAGGCATGTTCTCGCTTGCAGCATTATCTCTCTGTGTTGTTCTCACTCTCAATCTCACTATCTCCAAGTCAGTCATCAAATATGACAGATTACCGTTACATTGCACAACAAAGATACATATGCTCACTTCAATGGTGAGATAATCACTGAACTGAGTGGCATATTCTCTGGGTTCGAGTCCCGTCAGCACCTAATTTTATTCTGCATTTTTCAATATTCTTTTCCTAAGCCTAATGAAGAACGTTGGAAACTTCAATCATACCCCAACTTGCCTATGAAATTTTGCAAGAAAAGTCTTTGTTGGCGTTTTAATTTCAGTTAAAGTCACCACAATCTATGATGTACTCAGTCTATAGCCATATTTTATTGATATACGCGTATTACTAAGTTTATGTCCTGTACTCGCATTCCGTAGATTAACCCTGTATATCTATGCGCCATTTTTGTTAGGTTTGTACCCTATTTAATTTGGGGTGAATTGTGGATAGTCAGTCCTAATCAGTTCGCTGATTGAAACACGCCGAAACTCAAAACTGATCCAACATTCACGAGCAAAACAGCCAGTAAATCAAGTAGCAATGGAAAAACGGGCGCTGCGTTGGTTGGGATTGATTTTATCCCTCCAATCCTAGGTTTCTGGATGAGGTAGTGGAAGCAGTACCGTGAATGTAATCCTGATTTTACTGTAAATCGTGCGTGATCAGGCTTTCATGTGGTCAATAAGGATTTGCTTGAACCTCTTTAAATACTTTTCCGTATTAAAAGAAAAAAATGGTTCCCCTTATTAGCTTGGCTGCAATCTGAAATGATCAGAAAACACATCCTATGAACAAGTTAACAATTTATTGATGGAAACGATAAACAGTTGATATTCTTGGCGTCTTCTAAAATCTTTCTTTCTCTCAGAATTAAATGTACACCCTTATGATGGTCCCAAATACGAAAATAACGCAAGTCTTGCGATGACAATCGTTTTTCGATGTTATTCGTCGGTTCTCCATAAAACTACCTATCTTTTTCGTTGTGTTACCCTGTACTTTGTGATTAATCCTCCATGTTGGCCTTAAACTAGCAGCATTTCTGTTTGTCCTGTAATCGGGAATAACTATTCAACGAAGACCGCCTGATGCATACCTAAGTTGCGGTGGATCCGGTCCCGTCGCAGCCGTTGGTTCCCCTGCATGCATATACACCCGGAGCAAAAAGACCGGAGCTGGACCGTCCACTTCGTACCGACCAAAATGGATTACCAGGAGCGCAAACCCGACAGTTAATGTAAATTATGGACGTGCTGGAGACAACTTAGATAGTAGCACTGAGAATACCCAATAACAGTTTATTTGGGTTAATATATAACTTCGAAATATGCTGAAATTGTTCTATGATATGGTGTATCTGACATTTTATGCCACGAAGATTTCAAAAATGTACATGTTACAGCAAAATTACCACTCAGAGCTACACACATGAGGCATAACACATATATGTAACTTATTGGATCTGTTTCCGGCATTCGCAACGTCCGAGGAGATGCTATCTATAAAAATTCAACATCCCTTGCATCGTTTTTGCGATAGGGGTAGCTGAAGCTATCGAAATCTATTTTTTAAACCGCAAGCGAATTGCACAAAGTTTGAAATTTCTCGTTTTTTTAAAACTTTCCTAAGAATACTAGATGCAGGTATAAGCGAATTTTCTGGTTCTTCGTGCGTTTTTTCGAAATCCAATTTAAAGTTCAACAATAACAACAGGGTATAAGAGCATTCCTTGAATATTTAGGACAGAACAAAACTAATTTTTGGTATTCTATATGTGGTTCGTAGTAACAATCCATCCGTGTAACACATAGAAAGTGATATTTAATGGGGGAATAAACATATCCTAGAATAATAACTAACACCTGAACTACAAATTTTATATTTCCATTATTTTGGATACTTTTGTCTTTTATTTCGGATGGTGAAGTTCGTTTTGCAATTCAAGAATTAATTTTGAAAATAACATTTTAAGATAGTTAGTACAAAAATTATGTCATTTGAAAGACAATGAAATATACGCATTTTCTGTGTTACAAATATTGTCAATAACAACAATCGTGTCTTTGTAAGTCACAACACACAATTTATTAGAACTGTGATAAGTACCGAGTCGATCTACTTGACATCATTATTTTGAAAGGAACTTCCCTTTTTGCTTCGACTAATACCTCCAGACACGTTGCAGATATATTTTATAAGATGAAATTTTTTGACCATAACAAATTCCTATAAGTGCATACTATTATACGAGTATTGAAACTACTGTCACTTTTCAGTAATCTAAAATGTACCCAACTCTATAGGAAACGTCGCTTAGCGTGCTACAGTAGCAGCGATGCCGTAGTGACGCATTAATAGCGACAAAGTGCCATCGTTTGTCAGGGTGCACGATCGCTACTAATTAACGCTACGGACGCCATCAAGCGACACCTACCAATTAAGTGTAGGCGCCTGATCATTTTTGCATTACCAGCAATACCGTTTTTAACATCCACGCAGAAGTGAGATAGGTGCGGTATTGTGAAAGTTGTCCAATAATGGGTAAGGACATTTCCGAAAGTACGGAAATTAGATGAAGACTTTCCTTTAACACTAAAACAACGAAGTACTGGCAGAATTCTTTTTAGCCTGTAGAATCAATGTGTAATAAAGAGACAGAAGATGAATCACAAATGTTAAAATTAGTGTGCGAATCTCCCAATGCGTGACAATGCTGCCCTATTGCGTGCTCGCGTTATAGTCTAGTGAAATTAGGATTTCAAGTCGTCAACATTTTTATGCTAGATGTACGTAACGAATTCGAGACTGTATTAAGACATACCATACAACTGTCCATGATAAAGTGTTATCGTCATTTCAGGGAAACTCTTTATCTTTGTCTTCAGTATCGAAAACTGAAATAATATAAGTAGATAAAGGATTCTAAATCAGAAATAATGCTAATAACTGTATTTAACAACAAGTTGGATATATTTACGAACCAGAATATTTTATCCAAGGCTATCAAATAAGTAAGGAATCAAAACTGATATTCCACAGATTATTGATAAATGTTGCACATACCTTGCACATAACATTAAAGGGAACCTATTACAACTGCACCAAGAACATACCTGTGCTTACTTTTGGCATGTTCGCTCTCAGATAAATGAAACGTACGAATCAATTCATTGCGAATGAAGCCAGTTTATTATCAGAAATGCTCATTTAGTAATTTGGCTGTATTTTGAACACAGCTCTGCCTTTGTCCTCTTTAGAATCTGTTGCAACATCTTGCATACAAATTTTGATACTTTCAAATGTTAACTTTACTAGGCTATAACGCGAACCTCAAAAAAGGCAGCGTTGCCATGCGTTGGAAGATTCCCCCACTCATTCTAACATTTGTGTTTCATCTTCTGTCTTTTTCTTACACATTGATTTTACATGCTAAATGAAATATTGTCAGGACTGTATGATATTTAAGAAAGAAGATGAATATAATAAACAGCAAAATGTCTCTTCGTTAAAATTAACAACCAATGGTTAAAAAGAGTCAATAAGGCCGGCAGCTGGGATTAATCAGAAATAAAGAGCCGTATTGAAAAGTCTGAGACTGCATTTCTAGAAATAGAAAGAGTGTCTAAATGTCAGCATCTGTTACTAAAAATCAAAATCTGCGATCAGGGAGTTTTGAAGTACTCGGAAATGAAGTTTTGACAATTTTTGCAATTGCATTTAGATAAACGAAAGGATGAATTGCACCTATTTGTTTATGTACGATGTTTTTTGTATTCCAATTGTCAGGTGTCACACATTAATGATGTGTACAATAATGACTACCTTCGTATAGTGACTTCTGAGACTCAGTCTGAGTTTGCTAGACATATTTGTCAGGATTCTGCTTCTCACTGCCACCTAGTCGTTTTCTATACTTCAATAACTGGCCAGCATCGCCATTTCTGCATGAAGCATCGAGAATTTGAAAACAAGCGGAGCTCTCATCAAATGCCATCAACTGATTTAAAATTCTCGTGTATAATATTTTTATTCATTCTCGATTTTAATGTACTGAATGCATTTTGTATGTAACATTATTTATCATACAAATTACATCACGGTAAAATTGTGAAATCTTTACACAAGTTATTAGAAATAAGTGTAGACACGTTTTGCTTTAATGTTTAAGGCGTCGTGAGATTGGCAAAATTGTGCCCAATCTGACAATGCGAAACGAGTCACAAAACATGATTATTATTTGGGAAAACTTATATCTAGATTTTACAATTTTATTCTGATGATAGAAGTTTCACCAAGTAGAGTGAGAGAATATTCAGTCAAGATAAAAAAAAACGCAAGATGGTGGTGAATCATGCCAAAATGTCATATTAATATACTAAACTCCAGGAGTTTTTTATACGAAATCTGGTACTAACTGTCATAAAGATGACCAAAGCCAATGATAATCAGGAAAGTCATGAAAATAATAAGCTGGACGGTTCTATCAAGTATCGCATTATAAATATACGCTATTTATGTTTGACCTCTTCTTATCTGAATAAAATTCCACTCGTCCCGTCGGCGTCACGTTGTTACAAAAGCATTAAAGGTCGACCGTCGAGGTGCTAGCGACCTCTCAAGATTCTACGAAATGAAAAATAAACATTTCGCCTGGAAATGCTTTCCATAAAATTATTACAGATATTTTTTCAGTACCTGGAATAAGATAAGAGGATCTTTGTAATCCTACGTATTTTCCTTCGATGTTTGCTTACTCATTCTTGGGAATTACGCGAACGCTGAACTCTGAAAATGTATTTTACTATAAATAATTTACTGGATTGATTTACAGTCTTTGTTAATTTCCTACTGGAACGATAAAATAATTCACTGAATCTTCTTGACCAAAATTACAGACTCTCTATTTATAGATAAAAAATGTATATTTGAATCCATAAACCGAAATTTTCATTTCTCGATCTCGTTACAAGGTAATATTCAAAACTGCAAGTGGACGTTAAGATACCTTGCTCTTAATATAAAAAGGTTGCGTCGTTGGGAGTGGATGTGTATAATATAGAACAATAGATATAGTTGTGACGATAGCGCTGCAAATTGTAACCATCAGAGGCCATTCTCCCGGTCAACCTATTGCAAAACGCAGAGGTTCTTCAAAATAATCACCTTTGGAGGAGGCTCATTCTAGGTGTCGAAATCTGGTCATTGTTGTTGTACTGATAATAATAATAATAATGATAAACGTCTTTATTGTGCAATATATGGTACAATAGGCGAAGTTTAGCCTGGTGGCCACTCTAACTTAACCTGTACACAATCACTGGCCAATCGAATTCTCAACTGCAATTCAATGGATTTTCGCAGCCAGCAGGCAATAAACTGTGTGTGAGAAAAATGGAAAGTGATGCTTTCGCACAATTGTGACTAGCCGAGGAATGTCCATCAACAACAACGCAAATTGTTGATAGGAAATACTTATGACGCCATTGGTACGCGTTGAAATCTTCATTCCCAAACTGATACGTTTGCATGGGAAGTCACTCTACTTGACTCCCTTTTTTTGAATTACTAGAACGTTAGTCATATTTTACTTTGTTTCCCCACTGCGTTTCTAGTATTCAGGTCACAAAGATCCGGAATATAAAGACCGCGATGTCATGGCTGCGGGCGATTCGGGCATGTCAAACGTCGCTGTCCCCGAACTCCTTCTGGGGACGACGGAGAGTGACAACTCCTGGGGGTTGGTTTGGCTTTCATAGCATCACGCCACCTGGGACTTAACCCTCTTACCTGCGATTGTGAGTATTTTACAATTCTTCGCGTGTCTACGCTAAATGCAGAATGTTTTAGGAGATAGAGGAAGTGTCGTTGTACAACGTCCTTATCAATTTATTTTCGTCACGGTTTTGCTTCCTATTGTAATCATGATATACTTCGTATCTAAAATGACGAATCCTGACGTGATGGACCCTAACCCATATAATAGAAAATTCAGACACATTGTTATAACATGGTGAATTCCAGCTGTAGTAGATGATATTATAATTGCAAAGTCTGTCACTTGGTAACATCATGTTGTTTTTTATACCCAAACAGCCACAAAGTCATACAGATGTACCATGTCGTTTCAAAGAAGTGCAGGCAAGTAGGTGAATATTAATTTTGAATTGATTAATGTACACTGGTTAGGTAGAGGGTATTTTGTTGTACATCGACATTTTTGACCAATAGGAATATGACCCCTATATCGACCAGTTCTTGAAGTACATGCTAAAACGTTTGAAGGAAGAGTGGGCTTTCTAACACTTTCATAAAGTGGTTGAACTAGCAAGATGTTGCTAGATAAATTTCCGAACACTGATCAGGAATTGACTTATGATGATTTCTGAGTAAATGGTAGCAATACGGCTCTCTCTAATTTATATTTTTCCTTATGCTTAGAAACATTGATGAAAATATTGTTGAGTGCTACAAGAACTCCACTTAAAGCACGCCGTTTTGAAAAAAATTTAAGTGATGGGAATTCTGCCTCCGCCCATACCTATTTCGAACGAACTACCAGCAGTATTATGCAAATTGAATCACCCTGAGTCGCTTGTGGTTGCTACGGCATAACGAATCAGGACAATGGCCGCGACTACACTCGTCCAATGGGACAGTGCCGGACAACAAGATATACATATATGGAAATTCTGAATATTCACAAATAATGGCTTTAATATGTCGTTCAGGCTTCATTTACACATTAGTAATTCTGAAAATTCCACGACTCTCGGTGTTGTCGCGATTGTGTCACTATTACTAGCGTAGTCTCAATTCCATGTGCAAATCTGTGAACTTGAAGATACGAGTAAACGTTTTCATGTTGCCTTTTTGTTTAGGTAAAATTTCAACTCAAATGCATGTATCTTTTTATTTTGATATCTATTTGAGTAAAAAATAATGAATTCTATAGAATAAATCTTGCATTCCAAATATTCAAACAATGGCATCCATGACAGTAGATGATATCCACGTCATTTTGTTTTGGGTTAGCTGACTTTATGACGGGTAACTTAAGCAACATTAATAACACATTTGGTCAGGTATATTGGAGAGAAAGTATTGTAATCGCGAGAATCTCAGAATTCAGAGATCGCCTAAAGTAGCAATTCATGCCTCCTCTAAAACCTAGAATGTCTATTATTATCTATAAACTTTTAACCGCGGAAACATTCGTACTTGTATAATTGTATATAATATGTAGGTGAATGTATACAGATTTGCTTTCAAGACACTAATGACCATTTTTTTTGGATAGGTATTATATTTTATGATACATCTGATTCGATGAACGTATTAGATTTTCAATGCATTTCCAATGTTTTAAATAAATCTAAATTATTTATTTTTTTACAAAATGCACAGTGGAGCATTACTAAGTTCTTTCCAAAGAGTGCTAGTCTTATGCCTGTTTTACCTACTATTGGTGCTGCTACTACAAAAGATTACTACATTTTAACTAGATAAGTGTTATAAATAATCACCAAAGTATTATACAGTTTCTATACGGGTGACGTCAAGTAGGTTGACTCTGTATTAAATGTGCAGCGTCATTGATGAAGATTTTGATAGGATGTAGATAGGTCAACCCACTGCTCTCCCGAAGGTCCTAACATTGGCAGCAGAAGCATGATATCTGCATCAACGAATGAGGAACTGTGTGATATCTTTATATTATTAGAGTTATCAGTATCACAAACATAGAGAAGCCCGCCGGAATATTCCTCACCAGATTTAATCTTCAAGATTGCATTTCGTTCAAAACCTTTGGAGAACCGTAGGGCTGTCGAATGAGCTGTCGGGGTTTATTTTCCAATAGGTGCATTATATAGCGTTTAGTGTGATTAGACATTTATAATCTGACCACTCTTCTGAAGGATCTATGCATTGGTTTAATACTTTAATACTTTAAAATATTCGGTAAAACCTAGGGAAAGAGAGAGATAATTATTAATTATGGCAGAAAAAAAATAAAGCTCCAATCAAAAGAAATCAGAAGCGAGAATTTACAAAGATCAAATCCCACCCAATTCTGTTATCACCCGTATCAGATACTACTTTTGTCTATTACAATCATATGAATATGTTTGAGCTCCGATATATAATTCTCTACACTTCATAAACAGTATTTACAGATTAGCATTTTTTAACTCTATTTATATCTGTAAGTGAATTTTCAAGATAATGTTTTAAAAAATGGAATAGGTTTATAATATTCAGCTTCACATGCATATTGGAATATTTTATAAGAAAATTCCAATGATGGCGATGTCACAGTATGATATCGAAAGACTGTATTAAAGACCTTATTACTTTACAGCAACGAGTTTATGTGGAAGCCATCACAGCCACTGACAGCGATCCGTGGGCGTTGAAATGCAGAAGTTTCTTTGAGGAAAATACGTGGTATATAGCGTCAAGAAAAGTTATTCGTTGCTATCTCGCCTGTACCTACACATGAATGGAAAGTGTTCGTTTTATTTTTTTATGAATTTTGGGAATCTCAGTCCTGTTCAGAGGAAGCAGTAGTATTTGTGTATTCTTTTTTTTTCGCATACCCGTAATATGCAGATTAGAAAAAGAATCTAATTAGTGCTGAAACTCAACTTATTTGGGTTTTCTTGGAACTTGACTTTAATCTCTTCATGATTACTAATGATCATATTTCAAATAACTGAAGCCTGATATATAGTATTTTCTGCTTACGTTCGATCTGGTATAGTCTTATTTTTCTGAAGAAGGGAAAATATATAAGCGGCTTTTATATACCTATTGAAAATAAACGTCACCCAAGATTCATTCAAGCCGCTTTGATTGCGTGTAATTCCCTCCAAATTAAGCTACTAGGATCTGGAGTATTTCTCAGAACAAACATTTTAACAAGGCCTTCATATGTATGTAGACAACAATGTTTGTGAATGATAACTCAATAAGATATACAGTGGGTCTGAAACTAATATCTATCTACTGGCAAATCACTAAGACACAATAATACGTATACACGCACTTCTTAAATTACTTTTGCGAAACAGAAAAGTGCTTGATTTGGATTTGGAAACAAAAAAAGTTGTGTGAATCGTTAGTAATTTACATACAAAAACATATATTATTCATTTTGGTATACCTTTCTTTCATAGACTTACGCTTTTATAGACGTCAGTATTCCTCTCTCTGACCGAAAAATTAATCCCAAGAAGCAATATGCCTTCTTGAAACTAAACATTCATTGAAACCTTGACCATACAACTCCACAAGACAGCCTCACGATATTTGGACAAGTAGATTATTATACATATCCTGCATGTTTCAGTGGTGATATGAAGTGAATAATGCAGAGCTCAATAAAAATTATTTTATTGACTCACATTAGTCCGCAAACGTCAGCTAAAGCTTTAACGGGATTTTCTCCCATTCTATTCGCCACCGTTAACGAGCTGATGCTGACGGTGGCAGCAGTATTTGAATTGGCGTAATTATATAAGAAATGGTCCAGCTTATCGCTGGACTGAAGTTAAAAGGTTTTTTTTACTATCGCGCAACTTCAAATGTCTCTTTCGGAAAGAAATCCACGCTCATTTGATGAAATTGTTCTCCAAATGCTAAAGATAATATTGTTTCAATAGCTCCTGACCAAATGATAGAGTAAATAATGTAAGTTATTGGCCATAAAATATTCTTTTACAAACTTTGATGCTTTCTTTTGTTCAATATTGTGTAATTAACACACAGTTTCACAAATACTTTTTCTTTCAGTGGTGCATTTCGATTTATATTTAAATCATCGTCGAATTGTCTGATTTGACTGCTAACAAGGCTACCCAGAATACTTGCCAACTTACTAACTAGATCCTATCATGTATGCAAAACTAGAGCTCTCAAATGTAGCATACTATTTATTTGGTCTAGCTATCTTTCTATTGAAATATTTTTTCATTTCTTGTATGTCTTAGAGGAAATATTTTTTTCGCGACTGCATTAATATTAGTGTCAAGGGAAACCCATACAAAACCTCAAACACCGCAGTCAAAATGTCCTTAAGATATTTCACGTTTCAAGATATTTTATTCCTTAAGCTCATTCTTCTTAATACATTCTATAACTTAAGATATTTCAGGAGCAGGTTATCCTAGAATACTCGTACAAATAGATCTAGTATCTAGTAAGTGTTTGGCAGAATTTGATCTTTCTGGATGGTGGTTTTTGAAGGCACTTATATGGCTTCTGTACCTTGTTGCGAATGCTCTTTACTGTTTGACCTATATAAACAGCATTACAGAAGGTACAAGAATTCCTCTAAATACCTGACTTACACATATTTGGTCCATTTTCCTTTGCATTTATTAAATATGATCGTAAGTTAGGTGCTGACCTATTAGCTCTACTCATTTGATTATTATGACGGAATGGTTCCACCAAGTAAGAGCATCTTCAATCTATATAAATAATTGTTTCTCTCACATTGGATTTGATAACTGGGTGGATGCAATGCTGCACTATGTTGGTGGGTTCCATCCCGCATAATGAAATAATCCAGTGTCATGATATGATATTTACTACTGATTCCTGAGTGTAGAAGGGTCCCAATGGAGTAAGTAAATGTGTGACTTGGGTTTGATGAAGTGGTAGTGGACGTGATAATGGCCGACAGGCGGACTAGAAGAAGAAGGTAGATGGACAAAAAAAAATGAATGTGGAAAAGAGGAAAGGATTAATAGGTGAATTCTGTATGGAACGGTGCAGAATTCTAGCGAGGTAAATTAAGACGAGTGCATGTTGGGGGGGGGGGGGATTATAAACCTCAGGAAGGAAATGGGGTACGATAAAAAAGACCCGTATTGTGTTGGAAAAGACTGGTTTGTCTCTAACCTATAGTTTTTGGAAGGCGGACGAGTATAAGTTACTTTAGAAGACTTTGTACGCGACCTAATGCTGGTGGTCGAGGCAAGAAGTGGATATGAATTGTACGATATCTATGATCAAAAGAGTTTGTTACCAGGGACTGTAAGTTTGCCGGTTATACCAATATCAACAGAACCGTTTTCTGAGGTTTAGATGTATACTCCATTATAGATACAACTTGCTATCAATCTGGATCTGTTTGAATCCTCGAAAGTCGATGCAGTTTTTCAAAGGTATAGGGGTGCCTCTCGTATATACCACGCTGCTGAAAATTCACTTTGAAAGTAATAATATTCACTCCTTTAAGGAGAATTTTTCGTTGCTGAAAGTACACAAAGAGGGTAAAGAGCTTACTCTGTGCGAGTCGTCGCATTATCTCTGTCACTCCGACCTACTTATTTCGTTGTTATTGGGTCCCTGCTGCTACTACTGCTGGAAGAGTTAATATTGTGTCAGCCTCTTAGTTCTCACCACCATTGGCGGAGCGAACAAACTATTTCTGCTAAGCCTAGAACAAAATGATGCATCAGTTAAGCCCACAAACGATTGCTTCAACAAAATAGCTTGTTTTTACGTGGTCTACAAAATTCTCAAAAATAAATATGTCTCTAGGAGTAAATTATTACAATACGATTAATGATGTATCTATAAAGAGGAGCATTGAAAACTCACGTAAATGTTTCAATTACGTGTGTAAAATATGGCTTTTAGTGTAGATAGATTTGGAAATAGTTTTTGATGATCTGACCAAGTACTACTTTTAGGAAATATACATTACATTTTGCCGAGGCTGCTACCAAAAATAAATCACGAAATAACAGACCTCAAGTCAATGAGATTAAGATTTTCGGAAAAATTCGATCTCAAAAAGATATTTACATCCCCACCAGCTTCCATATTAAAATTGGTTCTTGACTCTGGATGCCCCTTTATAGCAGCAATACATGTTTGTTAGAGAAACTGCACAATTTGTACTTTCGTTTCGCTATCGAATTCATTAATATGTTCAATGCTAAGTATGATCCATTCGTTGTACTATAATATAATTCTAAAACAGTTTCTATGGAAGTACATATATAATACATATGAATTAATTCTATAATTTAGGTGAAATTGCATAAAGTTGTTTACTGAAGGCCTCAATTGGATAAAATAATATAACAATTTGTTGAGCTTGCACAAGAATCAACATAACCTCAAAGATTGATGAATCACGTTCATTGCCCTATTTCATCACAAATTACTCCTGTATCCCTACGGCACTGTTACGATTACATCAAATTGGATATAGGCAGAATTGCTCTCACGTCACCCACTTCCTATGTTTGACTATATCTCTTGTATAATAAGGCACTCGACTCACTACGCTACTGCCATCCTCCCTCCGATCTTCTAGGCTCTCATCCCTTAAACGATGCGACGGTCTGTGTAGGGCAGATAATGACGTCAGAGGGAGACTTAATGAAATTGTCTATCTCAAAACTGATTTAGATGACGATGGTGATGGTAACATTGAAAGAATTGCCCTTTACCATTTTAAAGAAATACGCCATCATACAGAAAGTATCTGTGTAACATGGAATGAAATTTGAACGATTTTTGGAACAAGTCGAATGTTATTATGTATTCTAGCACAAATTGGCAATTATAGGAAAGAAATTGGTTTGATTTATGTTTTCAGGATACCACTATTGGACTATGTGGACTTGCTTGGAGTTGTGACTATAGCGGACGATTTACCCACTGCTATATCAGCAGCTTATAACATATTTTGCACTTTCAATTATCACAGAAATCACATACCAATTTTGTTCTTCACTGCTGAAATATTAAACGCATCACCAAGGCTAAGGAAAATACCTGAATGTTTTCATTCAATCTATCTTCCACTTTACTGATTACCCAGTGAAAAACGTCGGTTAAAACTATCCTATGGCTGGTTGAATTTTATAAAAAATACATTAGTAGCCAGTTGTTTCTGAAGAAATTTACTACAAAATAATGTTTGCGGTTTACGAGATTTATAAAAATCATATTGAATTGTTGCTCAGGCAATTTAATACCGAACTGGCTCCAGAGGTTTTGAATGACTTCACGCACACTTACACCAAGTGTATGTTGTACTAGTAAGATGCATGCTTACAAGTCTTACATATAAACGAGTTGATAAATCATTCACATGTAGGTAAGGTAACAGCACGATATAACCTATAAACTATATATTAACCTATATTGCTACTTTGCCTTAATATCTTATGCTAAAATATGTAAGATTGAAACATAGTAAAAGATAAAACAAAAACGGCTTTGAATATTCTTCCAACGAAACCTCATTCCAGATATGGCCGAGATGGGCATAACGGTAACATCGCCGAGCAGCAAGAGGTCATTTATATGAGAGCTATGTACCGGAACTCACGAATACTTCCCTAGTCTAGTCTGCCGAAAGCGGAAACAGAACTTTCGCCATTTCTGTTCGTACGTGCGTGGTTAACTCAAGTTATACCTGCGGCGAAGGCGACTTTGTTGTTTGTGCTAGGAAACGGCTGCTAAATATCTAATTAGAAACATGACTTTCTGGAATTATGGTCCGCTCAAGCAAGGAGCTCGCTGGTATTATCATTAGCATCAGTTAAATTTAAATATCTACGGCGCTCACTATTAGTGGCATGAAGCATCTTACAAGTATTGGCGATAATTCACTATCTATATCGAGAAATCTATGGACCTTAGTCTTCAAGAGGTTATGAGGAAGTTCTTGACAAGTCGATGAGGTACCCAACTCTGAGGTCACCAGATTGGATAGAATATGGCGCCGTTGTCAATTTTTTCCCCAAAATGAATACTTTTAATATGATATTGCAAAAAGCTTCTATATAAGCTACGAATTCGAAAAAGTGAAAAGTCGTATAAACAATAAACAGTCATTTAAATACGAAATAAAATAAATAAAAAATCAGAAAACGGCGTATCCGAATATTGGATGATGAATATTTGATCCAATATATATAATTTAATATACATATAGATAGATTGCAGTAACATCAATGTCTTTGGTGAATTTAAATGAGAATAAAGTTATAATTCAGTAATTCCAATGTCTACGCCTGACTCTGTCTAATAGAGCCGTGAAAATGTATTCTCAAATGGCGTTTGATGAGTGACAAAGGCTATCTGTATCTGTATATATTATAGAATTTAACAAAAGGTGATGTAGCTCAATCAAATCCTTTTCAGATCGGAATAAGGATAGAGGAAAAGTCCTGTAATGTCATGTTGCTGATCACAACATTCTTGACCTTTGATAAATCTTAGCCTTTTTATTATTCACTTTTTATATATCTTACAGAATATTTCTTAAAGCATTATGCATAGATTTGTTCAATCTCAACGACCACTATGACGTAATTACTTTCACTTATCGATCTGGATTGAAAAAATAAATGGTGATATATTATGTAGATAAAAAGTTGTGTAGTTTTCACACGGTTTCAAAAATAAAACTCGTGAAAATGTGTGGTAACTACACAACTTTTTATCTACATGATGGAAGAGTTTCACCAAGTAAAAGCGTCTACAATCTACGTGATATATTATGTCATATGAAAGTGTTCAAATGAGGTAATGAGGAATACAATTTCGATAGACATGAGGACCTTACATCAAAAAAGCTGAGCTGCTTCATAAGACATGAATTGTCAGGTACAACTGTTTGTCTGACTGAAATAGAGGAGGTCTGTTAAAGCCTCTTTCGAGCCCAGCTTCATCGAAGTGTAGCGGGCGTTACGTGGCAAGAGCGGGCAAATCCATTAAGGGATGACCAACGTAACGGCCTAAATTATTGTGAGCAATAATTTCTGGCCAGCGCTAATAGGCTATTAAAGCTTCCTGTACAACGCCCGCACTGATTAGCCGGTAAGAAGATTACCGACCGACCCGTACCTCTGATAGCAAGGCATTAACAAAGGTAAACCGTTCCTACAAGAAGATTCTTCTTATTTTAGTTTTTAAGTGAAGGGCAATAACCGTATCACTAATTTTCCTCAGTCTGTCTGTCGGTTATTCACCATTTTTGTCACTGTGAAATCTCAGTTATTGCTGCATCAAATTTCCTTAAACGTTCAGAACAACATGCATAGGGTATTCAAATGTTTCAAAGTAGGTGATTGTTTCAACTTTCTGTTTCAGAGTTCCTAACTATCTAAATGTAAGTGGAAGCCTTTTGTTGTGAAACACGATAAATTTGGTAATAATTTAAATATTATATTTCTCAAGCTTTGGTTCCTCAAAAGCCCCTGTAATAACAACTTGATTCAAAGATGTTTATAAATTTTATATGAAGTTTAACTTAATTTATACGTAGGTACTAGAGAAATTTTTCAGAGTCACCTGAGTATGTAATCTCTGCAGATGTATAGGATGGTTCAGGAACACTGAGAGGGAGCAATAGGGTTATACTGTGTTAAAGAATTCATGGGCTGAATAGGAAAAACCTCTAGCTTTTTAATTGCAGATTGAATTTGCATGGCAGAAGAAATGAATGAGGTTGGATTTTGTGTGGATGTTTTGCAATGCTCCGGGTAAAATACAAGATATTCGATGACATATCGTTTATACATCATATTTCTTACGTATTATTATTTCAAATTACTCAGCTTGTTTGACGGATTACATCACCAAAATACACATTAGTTATTTCCATCGCTCCATCTGTCTGTTGGTCGGTCTATCTTTTATAATTTTTTATTTCATGATATCTTCGGGTAGAGAACATTGTAATGGTCGTAATTAAAAGTGGTGAGTACTGATTCACCCCATTTTTAAACTCGACCCCATCGCTGATTTTATTTGCAAATACCCGAGCCTCAAAGTGCTAAGAATATCCTTGAACTTCGTTCAAAGTTCATCCACCTCAGACTTCTAAAATGGTATCCATGGATGAGAGAAGATATATTAATTTCTGTTTTGACTAATTAAGTTGAAGGTTAGATAGGAGCTTAAAATACAGTATTAAACTTTATAGAGGTGCTGACTGCGAAGGCGTATGAGGCTCGGATTTACGTCCCTCGAACATCCTACCATTTCGCTATAGAATTAAAATGTTAATGAAAGTATAAGTGGAGTTACTGTCATACGGAGAATAAAGGATGGAGGGCTTTAGTGACGCAGTCAGTTCTGTGAGGTCATCCACTTATAGAAATAAATGTGAATGAAAGAGATTGAGCTCTTTACCTTCATAGCTGCAAAGGTACAAATACAGAGTAGGAAAACCACAAAAGCACTATTCTGATCAGAATTGATATATGCATTTTTTTTGTTTCGAAGTATTTGGCATTCCATATGTAATAATAATAATAATAATTAATAATTATTATAATGATAAAATTAATAATAATATCCAATCATTAGATCCACAAGACCATACAACAGAAAAAGTTAGACATCTGGTAACTGGAAACGCTTCATGGAAAACATCGAACTATGTAACACCAAACACCACTAATAAAAAATAGTCACACATCTAGCTGCAGTATGGCCAACTTTTCCCAGAAACATAGTTTTTCATGCTTGCTATCCAAAACTACAAGGAGCATATAATAAAAGATCCTTCCATAATAAATTAAAATTACAGACAGTGCTACCAATAAAACGAAAGTATAGAAAACATACGTGTTTGCAAAACTATAGTTGAAAGTGGACACACAGCCAGACATAATCCTGCAGCAAAAGTTATTCATGATATTTATATTAAAGACATCAATATGAAGTATGAATAATATAGGGCCAAGAACAGTTCCCTGGGGACTCTGCAAGTAACAATTCTTGGTTCAATCAGTTGTAGCTGTAGTTCCTGTAATGAAAGATTGGCCGTCTGAACCTTCAAGATAACCTTGCGTATATCTGAATATATATAAAACTTAATTTCTTTTAGGTGTTTCAAAAAGTGTCGTACATCTTTGTGAGTAGTTATAATGCTACTCCCTGCATCTACAATGAATATGTCCGCCAGCCTTCATACCTGCTAGTGAACGACGCCATCCATATTACCTGTCAAATTGCTCGCCCTTTCTTCCTACAACTTTGTCTGTTTAAGGGCGAGTCTCTACCGCCATGCAGAATATTTAACGAAAAATGTTGAAATACATCACAAATGTATGACAGAAAATCGTTGCATATGAGAATACTCTGGGTAGCTCTGAGTAGCTTCTATTGATTGCCATCATATGTACTACTTCACAACACATGCATATTACATGAAGCTAATAAAATTAAGTTGCACTTCTTGTTCACGTCGCCGTCGGTAGTTTGACAGAGCATCATTTACTTATCTCGTTGGATATATACGTCGACATCCAACCTCCATCTTAGATCATCGATAATTCATCAGATACTCCATGAATTATATGCTTGTACGCCTTGCAGATGCTTCTAAAATGTATATATTGCAGCTCAGATGACGTATGATCGATTTTGTGGGTATATAGGGGCACGTTAATAAATATTTGAACGTTTTAACTGATTTATATCAGGTACGAAGTTCTTTAAGGGAATCCTCATGATATCTTCGTAACTTCTATTGGAAATTTAGAGCTGTGTGGTGATGCGCTCTGCATTCCCTAAACCGTCTCGCAGCGCTTATGAAGCGCGATAATTTCTGCTTTTCCGTGAGGCAATCTGTGAAGAAATTGCAGGTACTTGATTCCATTCACTTTTTGCTTGCTTGATTTACTGGCATCGTAAGACGTAATGATACCACATACTTTCAACAATTTATACATATTGCTGGAAACGTAATAAGTTTTGAGAATTGAGAATTATATATTACGCCATAGTTGAGAGTCACATAAACAATGTAATAGTATCGGAGTCTGCAAATAAAACGTCACATACACTTACCTTGAATATGAGAGTGCTGTGATCGGGAAAAAATGTGCTGCAACGATCTTACTTCAAATGCGGACATGAAGAACAAGATTTCCTGAAGGGAGCTAATAATTCTATTCTAATCAAGATATACAACAGAGTGTTCATTCCAATGACCCAGACACAATACTTTAACCGCTCATGAAAATGCACCCCTTTTGCGGCTTTATCGGGTCACGGTCACCGTTGTCGTTCTTTTCCTGCCAACAAAGAGAATTATCATCATTGGATCCTGTCCTCCATTCTCCTTTTCTTAAGTTACGACCGTAGCAGGCTGAGCTTCGCTTTTGTAATACATATTCATCACTCATACAATTCTACAAAACAAACGAGCGCCGTCGCCTACGACGACGGAGACGGAGTAATGCTGTTGGCGATGTTGACATATCTACAAGATATTTTATCCTCTATTCCAACTGTTCGTATTATTCATCCATTTCTCCAAATTGTTGCATCAGAACCCCTATCGAAAATGAGGTCATACTTTGAAAAATAGAAAAAAAATAGTCGCTGGTGTCATCGGTATTTTTTACAAGCTTTTATTCAACATGCAATGTATGTAGGTACTCGTATGTATGTATCTATGTGTTTGTTCGAGTGGAATCTTCCAACATGTCCATACTGCTGCTCTACAAGGCTCAGATCGGGCCATTGTTGGAGTACTGTTCATTTGTATGGGGATGTGCACCTAAGCAGTTCCTGAAGCTTCTGGATACAATCCAGAATCAAGCAATACGTTTAGTGGACGCGCCAGGCTTCAAAAAGGACATTCATAGTCTAGAAAATTAAAGGAGGATGGTTGGTCTGGATTCGCCAGTACAGCAAACACTAGAGGAGGCGATATGGAATGAACTGCTGGGAGTTCCCCGATGGTTACAAACACAAAGTTAATGTTAATAGACATTTGTCCTCTCGCACCGCTTCTGGAGTGAGATAAGCTTTCTTCCTTTGCCAGAAGTTATCTTTAAAAATATAATAACTCAGCGTGGGGTTAACCTGTTCATCAAATCTCAAGCCATCGAGTCGTGTCTCCTAGGTACTGGGTGGAGGAGCTTGCAATCTATCTCTAAAAAGGACAAAAAATATACACAGCAACTACAGACCTAGATTCTTCTATGTATCATATACAAGGATCTGGAGACATTCATGAACGGGTGCCTTCTGAAGTTCTTGGAGAAAAACAATAGCATTAAAGACCTCTAGTGCTACTAGCTTATTCAGCAACCATAAATCGATAGGATATCTAGTCGAGGAGTGTTTCAAGTCGCCGCACTGACATTGTGAAAGGTTTTGATAGGGTGTGATATCGAGGAATTTCTGGTTGAGCTTGTTTTTATGGGCTTACACTGGGTCTATGGCAATTGTTGAAATTAATTTAGCGGTTTATTTAAAAACTCCTCAATTTATGTTGTTTCAGCCAGTGATACAACTTAGCAGTCAACTCCTTCAAAGTTTGTGTATTAATCTTATCCTACTATTATACGTGTAATCTATTTCTGAAGTTAATGAAGTTTCCATTCATTGAGCAGATAAAATATTTCAGGGGGATTTTGACAGCTTGCAGTTATACCAAACTAAATTCAAATCCATGCCCTAATACGCAAATTATGCGATTTTGTTGGACAAATAACAGCATGGCACCCATTATAAAAACTATACAGCACCTGAGACATTACTTTCACCAGATATTGGTAAAAAAAGGTAATCCGCTTGACTCGCTAAAAATAATAGAAAAATCAAATTTAGTTTGAGGATTCACGTGGGGGTAAAAGGTGAATTCACCATCAATTCGAGTAACGTCACATAAAAGCCATTGTAAGCACTCCTAGGACTCTCTTCTAATAGCAGGTAATAATTTAATCGAAAGTCCAATCAATTTTAATATTTTCTGTTCACTTCTCCATTATTGTCGCTCGATTATACATCGTGAAAAAATAAAAAATGTATCTAGTTCAACAATCTACGAGAGGGTCCCGTACATATTACATGATACTAGCGAAAGTTGTCATTAACCTATCAGAATCACCAAGTCAATCTACTTGACTTCATTTTTCGAATCTACCGGCCTTCTAACAAACAGCAAAACTTGACAACTCTGTAGAGATGTTCGTATCTTGCGTCGAAGTTGCGTGGCGCGCTGTAGCCGTTGCCTAGTAACCGGAAGTCGTCGTCATGACGACGGGCCGCCAAAAAACATTCGCAACAAAGGAACCGGATTAATAGGCCGGCCGGTTTGCGCGAATTGCTTTGTCGCGACTTGCTAAATAACACTTATTAAAGCTTCAATAACTTGAATAATACATCAAGTATCATCACTTGGAATGCATATCTACTAGAAATGGTCTGACGAACCTTTCAATGCCTAAAAACTGCTTTGCTATTCTGAAACATAGAGAAGTGCATGGCGTGTTTAAAAATGAAAAACGCGTCATCATAACACTAAATGCCACAAATTGCTTTATGAACTTCTAGGAAAACAAGAGTAGTAGAAGTAGTATAAGAGTAAGTAATTAGTCTAGCATACCACTTGCATGTGTATATGAACTTTAAGACTACATTGACAAATAGTTACAGTGCAATTTAAAAAAAAAACATGGCAACGTACAATCGTACAATTTGTTATGAAGATAATCATATTCCCAGTCTAATAAAGGTAATTTAGGAAATTTGGTTTTAATCACATTTTGTTCTGATTAATGTAAGGGTGGCATTTTGGGACTAACCGTCTGGTCTCCGCAGAGACTATATATGACAGTTGTCGGTGTTCTCGCATAACTTGAAGCAAACCACGTTTCTCAGGAGATCTGCTTCCGGTCCTGACAACACTAGCCCCTTATTGTTTCTGGATAGATACATGCTTTATCCCTTTCCTTGTTTCATTTAGGGTTTCCAGGATACCAGAGGCTTTCATTTTTCTTGCCCATATAATGACAGAAGGGTGAGGGGCACACTCACAGTTTCCGCAACGTATCATGAGTTGTAAGGAAATAACATGATTGTATAGTTCTGTATGTAGTTGCTGTATGACGTAAGACCTTTGACGTGAACTGTCAGTAACGGTTATAATCAACGACGATAGAACAACTGTGTATCGTCATTGCTTATAATTTCAAAACTCATAACAAAAAAAACCTTAGTGAAACATACACCGGTATGTTGATTTGCCCGGACAAATTTATTCTAGCCGCGCATTTACGTAAGGATGGAGTGGGGATAGTCTGTGATGAAAGGCGTCGAGGCAAAGTCGAGCGCGCTCATAGGAATAGCGGGCCAGAGGGTCCATTTCGGCATCGCAGGCATACAATGGGTCAATTTGCTCGACACGTCACGCATTTGGTGAATGTGAATAACTGCATACCAAATATATAAAGTGAATTCATGTATTCCAGGATTCTATATTGCTGCGATTTATAGGAGACGTAGAAGATAAAGAGTTTTCTAATTATCTACCCCTGTAGTACGGCTGTGTCTTGAATATCCAACTGGTTTGCAAACGGCAAGGCGCAGAGTTCGAGGTAGGATCAAAACAACAGGACAGAGCTACAGAGAGACAAAGCAAATAAATAACTGAACGAGCATTATCCTATTATTGACGTCTCGAAAGTTCCTAATCTTTCTTGCAAGCTTCGTTAAATAATAATAAAATTCCCGACGCTTGTGTACACTATACAGTGTACAGCATCAAGGAACATATACTGCAGTGGCGAACGTCGAAAAGTGAAAGAGGGTTGACTACTTCAGCTTCTTTGTAGGTTGTTACGAGAATCGATATGCTAAAAATGGCATCTAGAAGATGAACGCTGTACTTTTTTTCATTTTAAAATCTTCAGAAATATGATTGGAATGGATTAACAGTCGTGAAATCTGATTAGAATGTTTAAGGAACCAGGTCAATGGACTTGACCTCATATTTCAATGGGCTGAAACGCAATTCCATAATCATTTATGTTTTTTATTCAATAAAATGCAGCAATCTGCAATAGTAAATCCTAAATCAAGTAAAATCCATTATCAATGTGGTAACTTTACGCCTTCATGCACAACCTGGCATCATAGGTAGCAGTCCTCACTGAAGCCATCTTACTAACTGTGTGACGTGTATTTACGACTCAAAATATAGGGAGTTAATTGGCTTACATTTTTAAGAAACATTCGAAACTCACTGAATATGTTTGTACTACGTTGATCATAGTCAGATGTATCGTGAGCATATTTCATGTTTGATGATAAATGTGTAGACTATAGTTTATGTCGAACAAATACAGATAATTGCTAATCGCTACGGTTTATAGATTATAGAACCCAAAAAAAATTTGGCCAATTGGTCTGGAAAGTAAACATTGTACTCAAACCCCGAGATAAGCTGAATCCAACCTATTTGATGTAGTTTTGGTCGTAGCAAGATTCTACGACATGCTCATTATAATCTGTATTCGGTTCTTATCACTCAAAAAGTTCTTCAATTGCCTCTAAACAGATCAAAGACTATTCATATAACTGATTTGGCTAAGATTGTCTGTCTGCATGAGTTAATAGAAATAGATTTTTTGAGGCATATTGGGACCAATTTTGTAATATGAAAAATTGGGCTATTAAAGTTAATCGAAACGTTGTATCCAATAAAAATCATAAGTTCTCATTTTAGATATGACCATATATGAAGAAGAAAACCAGGTCAGACTACTCGAGTTCAAAATCAATATTGACAATGTTATATAACCGAGTGCATTCGGTGTAGGACTCGGTACTTGGACCACTCTTTCTATTATTTATTCATGACGTTTCAGTCTCCCGTGACTGTGAAATCTATATTCATGCTGACGACACCATATTAAGAAGACGTGAACGGAGTATTGAAGTGAGTTAATCGGTGGATGAACCAAATTAGCTTCTCTAAAACGTACTTTGGATAACGTTCCCATACCATCCTCGGAATCTGTCAGATCTACACAGAAGAACTCTTTCAATGCAAAGTGATGTTCTATGGTATGTGTCAAATACACAGAACGTTTTCTTCCTTTGATTGATGGTGGACTCGCGTGTGCTGTAGAAACAAATGAAACAGTTTGGATGAAAAAGAAATTAGTTACTCTTCAAATTCTGTATATGAGAAAACTTTTACTGTGTTGATAATTTGAGTTTATATCAATAAATTGTCAAAAGATACCTACCTCAAAATAACTAGTACGTATGTGTACGTTTTGAACAGTTGAAAAATTCGACATAATCTATCACTGGAAAGCAAAAAAAAACAACGCTACTGGAAACCTCAAAAAAACTGGTACGTGGTTTTGAATGACGCCCCTTCCCTAACCAGGGCCCGGAACTCGAAGTGTTCCACCTCCACTCTTGTGGGCCCTGGGGTAACTTCATATTTTGTTACTAATCTAGCTCCTTGAACAGAAATGGATGTTCTTCGTTCTTCGTTTACTATCTCACTCATTTCCAATCTGCGATAGTACGCCACTGATTGTTAAATATCTGAAGCGTGCAATTTCCGAAGTTCGAGAAAGTAAACAAAATTCCAGATATATGGCAGTGTGATGCGAGGTGCACGCTTATCTTTAATGCATTTTCCAGTTGGATTGTCATTGTTGGCAGTACGCCTTGCCAATACACCAGATGAGATATCCCAGAGCATTAGGAAATGGCTTGCTCACAATGCGTAAATGCAAAAAGCATTACGGGACCCGCATACATTTACTCCGTCTTCAAACACCAAAAAGGCAGCATCAGCTTTTCTCCAACAGCAGTATTGTAGTCATAATAGATAATGTGAAACGTCGTTTCTATAGCGTTACATATATGATTATTTTTGAAATTATACTGACAGCAAAATGACGGGGAGGTATTTATCTCGATTCAATTTCGAAAAAATTAAATATAAAGTATGGGAGAAGAAAAACGCCCGAATTTGTTGATTTTTGGATTCAATTTACGCAATTTAAAAAATTACATCTCAGTATATACGGAGTGGCTGAAAAATTGGCGGAAAAATGCATTTTCTTAAATATAACAGCATAATATATCATTACATTTTTGGATTTTATGTTCATTTCTAGAAATGTCCATAATTCTTGTTATATACTAATCTTCAAATTTTTCTATAATAATTACTTCAGGAAATACTCGTTTGGTTGAAACAAGTATAAATGTGTATGGTATATTTGAATTAAGGAAAGGAGCTCTATCGACCAGACTAAACTATATAGGGTAACCAATTTAAATGAAAAAAAAGTCATATAGACTCATAAAAACTAAAATTGTTACATGACTTTTTGAAGTTCTCATTTGAAAAACAATAAAGTTATAAGCTCTGCTTGTACTTCCCTAACGAATTTTGATATAAAAAATTTAACTTAAACGATTTTTGTATTTGCAATCATTATCTATAAAATCTTGTCATTTTTTCTGCTAATTTTCTCAAAAAGTATTACAAATGAGAACAAATTTAATTCTTTTTCATCATTTTCCAAATCCGAGGTTTTGGAAAAATGTATTCTCTTACCAGGCTATTATTGGACCTGTCATATTTCCCTTCAGAAGCAGCAACTGCTTGATTCAGTCTCGTTAGTAAGATCGCATAGCTTAGCAGTAGTGTAACATACAAGAAACGGTACAGGGTAGCTTTACTGGGTCTGTGCGGATCAAATTATAATAGGATTTTTGATTAATGTAACCATCTTGTTGTCACATTAATGGAATTTATTTCCCACAGAATGCGTTATATTAACAAAAAAATCTTACAGTCATTACCACTAGTCTATAGAGTATGAATATAATTATGCAATGATCTCATTTCTGTTGACCATTGATTAAAATTATATGTGACCACTGCTATGATTTGTTGTTCCCCATCTTCCATTTACAAAACAGGTTTGACAGTTGGAATGGCCAAAGGGTTGGAACTGTCAAGAAGCTTTGGAAACACAAGCGGAAATAGAAATCAAATCTATTCTCAACTAGGATAAGATTAAATGATGTCGGTGCATAAAATATTATTCCTCTCTTATCGTTTATAGCAAATTCCAAAATACTACGCTACTGATTCCATAGTTTACGACCGACGGCATCGGCAGCAACTAGTAGCTGAGATAGTGTTACTGCTATAGTCAGCTGCATTGTGTGTGCATGTTGTAATTGAAACCTTCCTAGATGTTTTGAATAATTAAAGGCATCGCAGCGCAAAATCTAATTAGCGGATGGATTTCATTAGGTTCCATCATCACGCATACATCGCGAGGGCGTTACTGATGCGTCGCGACGCCACCAAAGCGCCAACGACGGCACGACAAACGTTGAAGCTATGCGTCATGTTGTCTGTAGATGCGCTTCCTTGTTGAGATTCCTCCATTAGTCCAGTCAATTCAATTCAGTTCATTTATTGATGGTACATATGGCTAGCAATAATACCAGTTATTCCATTATTGAAGTAAATAAGGCCAATATACCGAATGGGACAAAATTCGCTACATACCTGGAGAATGTAGGCATTTATAGGCTTATCGAGGCAAAATACAGGTACTCGTTGCCTCCACTGAAGTATTTCTCCATAGACTTTAATATTGTATCAATGAAGAAGGGACACAGCTTGAACATAGAAGTATACTCGTATATGTACTTTGAGTATTCCGTTGGGAGGCATGTTTGATGTATCTCGTTGATGTCATTTTACATTAGTTAGAAGGGATAAAAGCATTAACATAAATGTGTACTGTACTCAGCGAATTTAGATACAGATTTGCAGAAATGTCATTAGACGCTGGGTTTATTTGAGTTTTATTTTGTCTGAAATATAATGACGATAGATTAAGCATCCTCAAAAATCCTCTGTTCCGAAGCATTACTATGATTGAACTAATACAGGCTGAACAAAATCTTGGGCTTTAACGTCACTTTGAAATTAATTTTCTCAAGCAAGACTGTGATTACAAAAATGATCTTGCAAAACGAGCAATGCCATGGCTAAACTGTAAATAATAAATAATATTAGAAATACTGTAATCGCAATAAACTTGATATATTTTGTTTTCTTCATGTTTCATGACAAATAGATTACGAAAAACCATGCCATTTATTTCCGTCGGTCTGTCTGTCTGTACTCCCTCTGGTAATCCTTGACCCCTGTATCAATCGTTTGAATTCCATATTATTTCTCAATCCTTCTGATCGCATCAAAATGTTGTCAAACGCAAACATTCTCAAGACAATGGAAGTCCGATGCTGTATTATTCCAACATCGACATTGTCTACAAATTCAAAACAACAGCTTACAGGAATTTGACACTTGAAAATGCTTAAATTGCCTTATACACTTTGAAGTCGGATAGTAAACAAATATCCTGTTACTATCATTCGCCTGCTATATTACCAAAGCAATTATGTTCCTTAATTTGAAAGAAAAGCTTGTATTTTACTTGATGCTGTCTTATTTTTCTTGAGGTAACTTGCTAATTCCTTTGAAATGTTTTTCTCGTAAATATTCACGTCTACTGCCTGAGAGGTAATTTTCTTTCAGATTTCTTTTAGGTCACAGCTGGAGTCATACCGTCTCGTCTTACGAATTTTCAGCAGAATTTTTCTATCCAATTCATTTGCTACAACAAGAAGAAGCGAAGGAGCGGCCATTCATCAAAACGATACAGTATTTAATTAAAATAATTGATACCCGTTCTAACGATTGTCTTTTATTCCTAGTATTAACATTAGTTGTAGTGTATTAGACAGGCACGTAGGTAGGCGAGGGGGGGGAACTATACACACCTTTCTATATAGTTAATTAGGTTTTTCCAATTCACAGTTGTTGTACTCGCATAAAATACTAAATAAACAGTTTTTTTTATTTATATAGGCAGCAAATGCTTTATCTTTATTCTGAAATCAAGAACAATACCTAGATTAACAGAAATTTCTACAAAACATAGTATTTTGAGAATTTTAGAAAACATGAACATTTTATTTTCAAACTGACATCATTGCATAGGAAATGAAGCGCAACGTATTCGATGTCATTTTTTCACTGCTTGCATACAACACAGCATTTCAAACGATTTCAACACGTGGCGCACCTTTAGTCGCTTTGATAAAAGAATTAATCAATGTGACTTACACTTTTAGGGTTAACAAACTGTCAGGCAACGTAATGCGATGTATTTTGTATTCTAATCAGTGCATCCAGCTGTATATAATTGGAGTCTCGTTAAAAGTATCTTGATTTAAAAATAATCTCTAACTAATAAAACCTGCCTCTAAAGTTTCACAATTAGTAAAATCACTTCAAAGAAGAATTAATCTGCTTTTCCTATATAAAAAGAAACGTTCCTAACTACGAACGACGCTGCTAACGGGATTAAGGACAAGCTTTTCCAAGTCAAATGAACAGAGGAGGATAACTAAAAAGCAAGATTGCTGGATATCATGGGTTGTTCCTTTTTATTCTTCTAAACATCGATGCTGGACCAAGAATAACACCCATTCATTGAAGTTTTCCAATCAACTTTGAGGGACGATTTTCATTTTCACTTTCCTATCGTAGAACGGAGTTTGTTTTATGCTACAAGATGAGCTTTCATCAATAATTACACCCATAAATTATTTCAAGAAAAATTAGTTAGTTATCCTCCTATCAATGAATTATAAGAGAACATAAGAATTTACATTTACCTTATATGTATCTCTAATATAACTTGTTTGTACGTTACACCAGCATTCCTCACTTGTATGAAGCAAACACTGTCATGTTAGGATGAAAGCAACCTATATATGTTATACGTATCGCATAGACACAGCTGTCTAACGACGGAGAAAAAGAAGTGTTTGAACCAAGATATAAACCGTTGCATTCAAGCGGTCGTCAAAGCCATCAGATTGCGCTTGGAGATGTGCCAATATACAACTCAGAGATCGGAGATTTCATCCAGCAAAGTCTCTGTTCTCGCGGTGCACGCTTTTTCAAGTTCGTATACACGAATGGACATGACGTTATTTGAACTGAATTCTTTATCTACCTTATCGTTATACAAAGTGGCTCTTACTAGTACATGAACTAGTACAGATCTAGTACATGCATCCCTCAATCACAAGTGGATTCAGACTGGTGGCTCTTTCAAGTATAAGATGTATCAGAAAAACATAATTAGACCATTAACCTCTTGTAGATTTTCGGTGGTCTTGGACTAAGTCATAAAAAATATTTACATATAACAGCCATAGTTTTGATTTCACTGAGAATACTACAATTTTTGTCAAAAAGTATAGGTTCTAACAATCTGTGTTCTTTATATTTTTACAAGTTGTCTGCATTGAATGGAAAAGGAGATGGGAACAGCAAATTTCGTGTCATTTGTACGGTTATGAAATGTTATTGATGAAAATACAGAGTGACAGCTGACAGTTTAGGGTTGGTTAAAATGGAGCAGTACACGAAAGTAGAACGCGTTTCTAACGTTGAGCAATTTTGATAATAACGGATGTTTGGCACAATGTTTGTACAAAATACGGTCGGAATAATGATTTAACCGTTTTGAATGCCAGCAGACCAATTAAAAAATGAATGAAGACTGGATCAATAAGGGATCTTAGATATTTTGGACCTCCAACAAATCATTCAACATTGAAGCAGTTCGTGAAGGTGTTGCCGAGTTCAGGAACGTGAATTCGGCACTGTAGTCAAAAAATGGAAATTTCGAAAAGCTCTCTCCAGCGTATTATCACAACAGATTTTCATACAACCTTGAAGATACCATAAGATTTGAAAACAAATAGCACTGTTATCCTGGAGACAGTGACCAATAAATGTCAATATATGTGGTTCCAGTTAATGGATAGGACATGTAATAATAATCGAGGTAGGAACACGTAAGCTTCTTCCTCCACCGTTGCTTACACTGTAAAGTTTGCTCTCCACTACAGCGCTCCAAGATACGCCCATTTTCTAATGCAACTTTTGCGACTTCGTCCAACTTTGCGTTAGTCGCGTGGTATCAACGTGATCAGAATGTTATTGGCTTTGGCGGCGTGTTCTTCCGATAAGTGCACGTTTGGGGTAACATCGATGCATGTATTGCGTGAACGAGAACGTAACTGATAAGATGAGCCACTCTGTCACCCACCTGTGATGGTCTAGCGGCTACGTGGTCAGTACGGAATGCTTGAGATAAGGGTTCGAGACCCGTTTTGTATTTCTGTCATTCCAATTCGTATATTTAATTTCAATTTGCTCCGTTCACATAATTATAGGTGATGAATCCTCGAACTAAACTTCCATGAGTTTAAAATAATTATGATTATCCGTAAACCAGTGCATGATGCACTTATTATACTATGACTGCTGTTCCATAATTAGTATATTTACTGGAATGTGATATCGTTACAATTAGTTTATGATCAGGACTATTTCCAGGAATAATATCGTTGAGGCTTGGATTGTAAATTCATTTCTCCATTCCTGTGTAGCTGGTTTGCAACAATTTTGTGGCTAGCATGAATAGCATACTTCATTCAGCAAGCTAATATAGCTTTGAAGCGTTCATTTAGTAACAAAAAGCAGGACTGACCTTCTGGTATACATGGATGTATCTGAAAAGCCTTTCAATGTTCATCTAACTGAAATATTGGCGAACGCAAACAAAAGAGGATATTGAGATAGCAGTGGGCAAATCATTGCGGTATTCAGGTTTTCCAGGAAACTGCCAGAACCGGATTATACTCGGTATTTAACGATCGTTTGCCAAGCGGAAGCGGTATATATTTCTGATTGCTCATGTAGCTAGTCCATCCTGTCTGCTAGTCTGGCAGTGCAGGAACCTTATATAGCTTGTGATTGATACTGTATTCACTGTTATTAAGCAACTGACTTACTGATTTATTCATCATTCGCATGTATTCATATAGTTATAAAATTATAATCATGTTTTACCGTCACAGTTTGTTTCAATTGACATCCCCCAAAAAATCTATCCTAAAGGGGATATCACATGGCGATCCTGTCTTAATAGCAATGCTAGTTTGCAGTGAAAAGTCCTAGTTGGAAGAGAAGCCGAGAGCCGAACTCCAGAGTAGCCAAGGTATCGATGCAAATGATTTGAGGTTCAGAGCAGTTGGGACAGGCGTATTGGAAATATTATTGGGAGGAGATGTCGGTACCATACGTTGAAGAAAGTCTGAGTGTTAGTAAAATGCAGTTATTAAGTTAATTGATTGATTAGATTAGAGCAGAGCTACGAAGCTGAAGAGACTTTAATCTCGGCCAGTATTACTCGAGTTATAAATTGTGAATATGCTAATTTAGAGTTTGGATCTCCATAAGTCTTTGAAAGTGGGTAAAATGTAACTTCTGATATAAATTCACTAATGTGATGAATATTTGAAATTCATTCTAAACAGTTTTATAGTAATCGATTTATATTTTATACGCATCACACTATGAGCTTTAGGCTTAAGTGCGTCTCGTAAAATAGCTTACTTGGAGTTGCGCCACTTCGGTTTGTCCTCAACACGCAGAGTAAGAACCAATACGAAGAGATTATGCATCATTTTTGAAGATAACAGTAAAGAGAAGGTGAAGCAGGGAGTTTCAGATCTGATTTAGTCAGTTATTGTTTTTGTGTTTGTAAAAAAGTATGCACATGTGTTGTTAAAAATCATCAACCATTAACAACGTAATCCACTTTGTAAAAATGTCAAGTATGAGTAAGTTAAATAGGCAAACATGTACATTGTAGATACTCTTAATTAGTGAAATTCTGCGATTATTCAGATAAAAATTATGTTAGTGGAACACAAGGTTAGTTACTACTGTTATGAGTTGACTAATGAGGTACTTTCTTACTATGTTCTTTGATTATATTTCGTAGAAACTATCACTAAGTTGGAAAAAATGCATAAATTTTTTTTGAAGTAGTATATAAGCGTTGAGTGCGAGGAGATTAAGTACAGAAAAATAAGGAAATTTTGCTTTATTTATGGAAAAAGTATATATTACATGAGTTGGATTGAGACTGTACGCTTTTTAGATGTCGTTAATACCGCGAATATCTCCAATGTTGTTGCATGTGAAAGGAGCGTATTCAGTCGTTTACCTACGCTTATGATACGGCCGGTATGGTGTTATCCGTTTCAGAACGATATTTCATAAAACAGTGGATTCGGCATTTCGCATCATTAAACATATCGGCAATTTGGCCGATCCGGCAGCGCGGCACGACGCTCCGCCTTGCGCTCCGCGGTGGTACTTTTTATTGTGCGGAGCCGGGGCATCCTATGATTTACGATCGCTAGCGTTGGATCTCACTTGTTTCCAATGGAAAATGGGGAAAATGCAACCGCTCACGCTGCACAGATATCCTACCTGCGTAGGTATACGCGTTTGCAAAAACTGACTTGCTGTTCGGTTTTTGTACGTCAGCAGTCACTAATAGCCTGCTGTGGATTCGTTAAAATCACGTATCGAAAACGCTATCGATACAGAAATAACATTATAAGGATAGGTGTGTGTATTTGTGTGTTTAGTAGAATGGCATCGGATGCCAATTTACCACAAAATGATATTAAGAATCTTATTATGATATTGGACCACTTTAGATTAAGCCATTTAGCTTTTTGTGAAATATTATTATAGAGTTGTAATTTTTTTTTGTCAAGAGTCGATAAAATGGTGGTTATATTTAAAAATCACGATGCATGTTTCTTCTCAACTATGCATTTTTTGTCTTTAGCCTAGACTCGTCAGTATAGCCTGGCGGTCTAAGTGTATGGAGCAATCGGGTGGTATATACGTAACCCAGTCAAGGGTGTGTGATAGCAACATCTAAGTGTTGTCATCTATGGGGACATCTACTGACATCTTACGAAGTCAAAGGTTCGAATACCTGGACTGCCTTGGAGCGGCAACATATTTCTCTTACGACATCTGTCAATAAGGGTGTACTTAATATCAGTTGTCAGCTTCTAATTTGAATGAGCTGAGATAACGGTACATCATAAAACTGTTCACGAAGAACAAGGGACGTCGCTGTAAATCAGTTCACCGTTATTGACAGATGTCGTAAGGGACATCTATTGCCGCTTCAAGGCACTCTAGGTGTTAAGACCTTTGACTTCATAAGTTGCCAAGGAGCGTCCCCATAGAGGAGATGAGTTGAAGTTTTATTTTGGTATCTTCTCTTATGCATTTAAACCATGGTATGCTCAAATAGTCATGTTACTATGATCCAGTGTCTTTAAGTACCTACAAGTACCCATCAGTTCAGTCAATGGAAAATTAATTTTTAGTTATTTTATCTGGAAAGAAGTACTGCAAATCCCAACTTTTATGTAGCATGGCATACATATTGACACCTTAATGAAACGCAGTATGCAGATTTTATCTCGTGGAACGCAAACTGGCGAGGCTGTAATTTATGGTACGCCTAATAAAATTCCGTTCAACATAAATAGTTAATTACAAAAGAGGACCGTGCCGATGCCATGCCGCTTGTATGAATAGCATGGGCAATAATTCATAACGGCACAACAAGGGCTGTATTCGCGGTGTAAGCCTCCCTACCATGCAGTGA
Source organism: Bruchidius siliquastri (assembly GCA_949316355.1). Lineage (NCBI taxonomy): Eukaryota > Metazoa > Arthropoda > Insecta > Coleoptera > Chrysomelidae > Bruchidius > Bruchidius siliquastri. The sequence goes on along the minus strand of OX438532.1, from coordinate 3,598,495 downwards.
CATAACTGTGGGGGTGTAACATGCCCCCCCAACCAATATCATTTCCTAACCCTGCCGTACAAGAAAGTACACGTGTACATTCTGGCAACTGATCAGAACAGTGTCCAAAAGTACTCCCTAAAGCTTCTGGACACAATCCAGAGGTGAACAATACATCTAATGGATGCGCCTGACCTCACGAACGACCTCCACAATCTGAAACATTGAGGAAGGGTGGTTGATCTATAGAGATTATCATGGCAGAGGTTTGACCGAGCTATCTAGCATAACTCCAAGAGTCTCCAGTATAGTAAATACCAAAGGAGCTCGTAGGGCGCATCCTCATCAGGTCGAGCTTACATTGCCTCAAACAGGTTTGTTCCAAAAGTCGTTGGAGAACCTCGGCGTTGTGGAATGAGCTACCGGGCAGTTTGTTTCCCGTTGGTTACAATCTACAGCGTTTTAAGGTCAGTGTGAATAGACATTTATCCTCGCGCAGTGCTCATGAAGCGCGATCGACTTATCTGCCTTTGCGTGAGGTTATCTATGAGAAAAATAATCTACCAAACCGCAGCTAAACTGACCGAACTTAAAAAATACATCAATTCATTTTCCGTTAATGTTAAATGACCTTGAATTTTACGTTGCTCCCTCGTGGTATAGTTTCTGCTCTTTACCTGAAAGAGGGAGTGGAATATTAGATATGGTTCTTGTTATCTGTCCTTGATGTGTTGTATAGATTCGTGTGGAAGCAGAGTTCATGGCCTATGTTATATAATGATATCTGAAGTTTCACTGTTTTCAGTATTGTAGATAACAGTAATGATTACTGTCATGATATTATTATATACAAGCAAGATATAGTGAATAATAATACACATCAATGGTAATAAATAAATAAAACATTAATGATCCAATCCAAGTATCACGTATAGAATATATCAAATATTAAATGATTGAATGAAAAGTAAGTTAAGGTTAATTTGATTGTTCTAACAACGTTCATTTTACATTTCATAGCTTTCATGAAATAATCAAGGTTTGTGGAGGGGCAGTGTTAGTGCATCTGTGAGCAGAATTGTTTATGTATACAGACCCACACATACACACACAAGATATTAGCTTTTCTTGTAAAAACGGTGGTATTGAAATAAAAACGAAGTTTATGAACATAACATAGAGGGAGAAATTTGAATACCACTGAAACATTTAAACCTAGGCTTTGGAAGGGGAATGCGGGATAGTAATATTTTTTCGACTTTAGATTACCCCACACCAGGAGTTTTGCATTTTTTGATAGATATATAAATAATCGCAAAATGGATGGTAAACCTTGACACAATATATAATTTTTCATACCACCATTGACTTACATCAAATTTTCTTGAGTTTGTATTCGGAAATTATTTTTTTAAGAACTGAAAAATAACTTTTAGAAATAATATTTACACGTGGAATAGAATTCGAGATGGTTTTAATAAAATTAACCCTAAAATATTACGTATGCCACTGCCTTTTCCCCTTACTCCCCACTGTCTTTTGAATTACGATATCTGTTTATCATAATGATTATCGTTTTAGTGCGAAAGTACGGCTGAAATTTATGCAAATTACCGAGCGCGGTGTTCATCCCGCCCGAAAAGTTTTTGGGACGATAAACTAATTTGACCCATTTGGCCGGATGGACCTGATTAGATTGATTTATTCGATGGGTAGTTTAGATAGCTACTCAATGTTTATACAATAATTAGCGAATTGTTTTGTGGCTCGTCTAACTTTGAGGGGAATTTTTATTCTGAACGATGCCTTTTTGAGAAGCAGAAACCGCAGTTGTGCGAGACGTGGTGCAAGAACATCGCTGTTGTAGCAGTAAAATGACATTCAATTGTGGCAGGGCTGAAATCATGCTTTATGAGGTAGTTTGTTATCTCTTGGAAGGTCTGAATTATATAGATAGGGATGATAAAAAGGAGCTACATTTTGGAAAATGGCAAAGATAGAAAACTCATCATGGAATATAGAACAGGGGATTGCCAGATGTAAGAGAATGTAATGACACGACAGTGCGAATTTATTACTCCACTGGATTATCTCGTATTGATCATGGATGCATTTGAAGTTACCTACGAAGAATCGGGAACGGCGTGTAATACTCAGACGAAGAGGATACTTACATATAATGCTTTTAGTTGATTTTAGTAGATACCACAGTGAACTGGCATTGATCATCTGCTCACTGGTAAATCATATTTCTATGAGGGAAGTCAAAATATAAATGAATTGATATTCAACAGATTTTGAGGTATATGATCCTAAGCAATGTATGTGACGAGATTAATGGAAATAGTTAGAAGAAGCCGCATAGATCAAAAACTTCTGAGGCAAAACACCTAGCAATTAGGATCTTCAGGAACCAGACAATCTTGGAAGCTCTACAAGCGAAGGTCGTTCACGAAAATGTGCTACCTTTTCTCAATGGAATAACAGCAGCAGCTACTATCTGCAGCAACTTCACTCGAATAGCAGGTCACAAGGCCAAGGGAACATTCAGTTCAGACGATGTTGCAAAAAAACAACAATAGGTACAGTGAGTGGTGAAGTCCAAACATCGGAGCTTCACAGATATCAGAAACCAGTGTAAACCAGTAATTAAGAATAACAGCAAAGAGGAGCACATCCAGAAGATTGAGAATATACTCCTCTCATGTTATATCTCGTTCGGATCATTCGGTTTACTATACAAAGGTATCAGCTGGAACTTACGTCATTTGCTTATATCAGTACCGATGGAAAAATATGAATCCAAAAGAAAAAGGATCTAGTTGGGAACAGGTTTCCGAGGCCAATTCGAATATGAACTTCCAAGAAGGTACATTCCTTACTATCACCGAGAGCTCGACAGCGCCACAAGTTTTGTTCCGAAGCCGTAAAATACATCTTAGAAATATTGAGCTGCTCAAATAGCAGATCAAATAACAGAAATATTTCTCAAATGTCGGCAAACTTTTTAAATCCTCATTGCATCAAGGCTTGCTTCTGGATGTGATATCAGTCGTGTACAGCCAATCCTCAATAAATGTTTGTCAAGCTGTCTAGGATAGTAATGAAGTGCAACATCAGTATAGCGATCATCATTAGAAGAACTCAATGGGCTGATTCTCAACAGGTCGAACTTCCAACATCCTGAACGAGCATGTTTGGAGAATCCGTTGTGTAAATTAAAGGATATAAAATCAGCTAGTATACGAATTATTTGGCGTGGTACTTAATTTTAAAGGATGTTCTACTTAAAAATAGAACATAAATTTTATTTCAATCAAAGTATTGTCCATTGCTATCTATAACCTTCTGCCAGCTTTCTGGCAACAAATGGATTCCGCGGTAAAAGAACTGAGTATATTTCGAAACAATCCAATCTTCGACCCATGTTACGACGATATTCAGGCTGTTTTTGCTTTAATGCTTCACTCAATGCTAATAATTGTTGTTTATATCGACCGGCTGTGATAGTTTCACGAGGTTTTAATAACTCATAAAACAATATACCCTTCTGATCCCACCACACACACAGCATAACTTTTGAAGTATGGATGTTGCGTTTCGGTGTAGCTGTTGACGTTGATGGTAGTGATTCACCTCTCTTTCCATATACCTTTTTACGTTTAGGATTGTCAAAATAGATCCATTTTTCATCGCCGATCACAATTCGATGTAAAAATGAATGTCTTTGAAGCAAATTTCAAGTCGCCAAATGTCTTCCGATACTTTTTTCTGTCAGATCATATGGTATTCATTTCCCTCCTTCTTGAATCACTCCCATGGCTCTCGGATGTTTAACTATAGCTTTTCGACTAACACTTAATGCCGTTGCAAGTTGTTCTTGTGTTTGCCGTCGATCTTTATCCAATAAGTCTTGTAATTCTCTATCTTCAAATTTTGGTTGACCCGGACGCACATTAAAATCGCCACTTTTAAATCTCCTAAACCAGTATTCACATGTCGAAATAGATATAGTTTGTTCACTGTATGTTTCAAGGAGCGAACGATGACTTTCTGCTGCACTTTTCTTTTGATTGAAGTATAAAAGTAATGCTTTCCGCAAATATTGCTTTGGTGGAACGTATTTGACATTTTTAACGTAACAAAAACCGTATTTATATTTACTTCTTTTTAAAACGACTAATCACAATTTAAGGTTATAACAAGCCCTTTGACTTCCCGTCAGATTTTTTTTACCAAACATTACTAGTCATTCACACCATACATTTTTCTAAAGGAAATATGAATTTTCATTATTTTGCAATCATGCCTTATCGTCCAGCAGCTGTTGGCAAAACAAATCACAACATAGTAATTTATTAAATATCACCTGAAAGCCCCGCGTCGGCACATTATTTAGACTTTAGATGAAAATATTGCAATCCAACGTGATTACAGGAAAACACATTTGCACGAGCTTTTAGCAGCAAAATAAACACGCGCATTTTCATATGTAAACGACGGATGTTGCGCTTGGATTTTATTTAAAAGCATGATTTAGCTGGCTCGTATGTGTCTGTGTTTGTGTACAGCTGTACTCAACGGCAAATCTATATTCCGCAAATACTGCAACGTCCAGCGGGAGGGATCCCGGAATCCTGTTTTTGATAGGTTCTGGATTAGTATGTTGCTCGTGGTGATGTTTGAGTCATCATCCATTCTTGATTGTTCCGCATCATGTAGCTCAATCGCCAGGGAACTAACATAGTTAAATATATCATCCGTGGTGTTTTTATATCGTAGGCACAAGGAAGAAAGAAAAAACTAGTAGCACTTACTAGACAGATTGTTTACAGATTTGTTATTGAATGGCATGAACCATAACAAAGCCACAAGATAAATAAAATTAGCACGGTCTTACATAGATGAATCTGATGAACATGATACAACATACCAGCTACAAAGTATGTAGTAATTCATCAGGAACACCTCTTGTTTGTAATTAACCTTTCATTAAGAAGCAGCACAAATTTACCCAGTGAAACCGTAAATGGAGTTGGAAGAGCCGTACTCTGCAGATGTATTGGATTACATCTAGAGGAGTCTTCGTAACATTTCGACATGCATGCTCGATTGTACTTTGTTAGTAAATCCCAATTGCAATAATATATTTATAACATTTAAAACGTTTGCAAGGGAACTTCGTTGCATGTGAGTAAAAAGATTGAGTAAATAATTATCCTTTATAACGATACGCGTATGTAAGTTATTTATAGCTCGAAATTACTTTTGTTTGCATCGTGATACACAACTTGCTTTTCTCCAGAAGCTGGAGTTTTTGATACATAAATTCGCATTTAGAAATCCGAAAAGAAGACCGAGGACTCGAACCCGCATCTCCCGATGTCATGTCGGGCGCTCTGACCAACTGAACCAACTGGGTAGCTGGTCAGTCGTTACAGAGCGCGGATGATATGTTAGGCAGAATCCTCCACAAAGCCATCCTTAGTAAAAATGATCAGAAACCTACAAAACACAAAATATGATTAGCATCACGAAAAATCTGAAAGTCTGGATAAACTTGTTGTTGAGACTGTCATTAACGTGCAGATTTTCAGGTACCTGTAAAAAAACAACAAAGTCTATGCTCATCAGATAGAACCATAATCTGGAACATCGGAAAAAGGTAGCTCATCTGTCGATACATTATAGATTCTACCAAAGTAAATGTCAGGCATAATAACAGCAAGAGTCATTAGTACAGAAAAAAATTGAGGGATCCAATGGGCTCATTCTCATCAGGTCGAGCTTCCAATGCGAACGAGCCTCTTTTAAAAGCCATTCTTAGGAGTTGTGGAATGGGTTGCCAGGTTGTTTGTCCCTGGATGGTTACAATTTGTAGCACAAAGGTCAGTGTGAACATCAAGAAGTAGGTCCTTCTGCAACACGATAAGCTTTCTGTATTTGCGAGAGGTTATCTATAAATAAAGTCACCTCACAGCCTTCTGTTTTATTTCAAGTAGTGAATCACCATCAGATTACCCACATAGACATTCAGATGATATTTCTATGTCTGTGATCTCTAGATTATTATACGCTTACATAAAGCTATCTGACTATATTGCTTTTAGGCTAATGAATTCTGAAAAAACTTTTCATTAGACGTCGCTTGTTGCAAGGATCCGTGTAAGCTTTTCTATAAATGAAACATTAATTAATTAATCCTTGCGATCCATCTAAAAGTTTCCGCTTCATTCTTCCTTTATAAAATGTAAATTAAATCTCTAGGAATACAAATTAGGTCGAGAAAGAAAACTTTATTAATTCAACTCTAAGTGTGTTCCGATTTAATAATGCAGAAGCAAAGACAGTTTTGCAGCGAGAGGTTCTGATTTCTTTTTATATACTTGCTCTGTTTAAAGGCATTGTAGATTCGAGTAGGAATTTTGCCCTAAAAGCATGTCCTGGAATACAATTCTGAAAACGCTCATCTTTGATCTTTGTTAGAAATCATGAATGATATAAACATCCAAGCATAAAGATCAAACTAATAGTCACACGATCACTTCCTCATGGAAATGGAACGCAATCGACTGAAATATCGTTGCTACCAAAAAAACATACGATAAATACCGAAAAAGTCATTGGACAAACAAAAATTCTTAATAACGATGTGTAGGAATGGGTTCATCCTGTTCTTTTTCTGATACCGCGATTTTGTAGTGACAGTGACTTATAAATTGCAAGTGAAGCCTTGGCCCCAGCAAGGGAAGTATTGTGAATGCGCATATTTTATATTTTGGGATAATACATTTTTTGCGTCTCATGATATCATCATGATGAAGAACCATGTTACTCACTTCTTCTGGTAGGCCTGTGTGTTTGTCTGTTGGTCTTTATATCGGCCTGTCTGACTGTGTATCTAGTTAAACTTTCTGCCAAGCTGATAAAGCTATCAGTTGTCATACACGGGACATATCAATGGATTACGTTGCACCTGCATCGCCTAATATACTCATACTCAGTGTAAATTGAACTGTAATCGCCGTATCCGCTTCCTGAATATAAATATAGATCTCACATGAATATTAATAGAACATGATATGCCTTTCTCACTGGATGTGTATCAGTTGTCGCTCTTCGATCGTTTGCCCTTCCCTTCACTCTTCTCCGCCCTTCCCCTGTCATTCGCAGCGACGTTTATATCGCATTCTGAAATCTATTTGGTTAATATGGAACTTGTATTGTTTATTGCTCGATGACCTTGAATAAGAACCGACCAATGGCATGTTCACGATTACAGCAAGCAAACCTAGGGGATTCCGTCAAGGTTATTATTTTTCACTTATTACTACCACCTTTACAACTTACGTATCTTAGCCTTATAGGACTAGGGTAGAGTTTATTGAATTAATGGATTATTTCATTATGCCCTCATCATTCAGTTCCCTCAAGCCGCGCAACGATTTTGACTTGTATGTCCGTCATTGAAATGATCGAGTATTTCCGCTGTATGGTACCACTATGTAGAAAACACTGGAAAAGCTGTGCGAATGAGTGTTCCGTACGTTTTGCTGCCACGCAGACAGCTCAAGGTCGAAGTACGCGATCGCTACAACAATCAGATGATTACTGGTATGGTCGCATCTAGGGAGGTTCCGATACTGGCTTACAACCGATATTTGGTATCGAATCAAAAGTATCGATACCCGATATTATCGACCCAAAGTATCGATACCGTCATTATCGAATCGATTGGTATCGAAACGCAACGCACTTCAAATCATGGATTCCCCAAAGTAGAATAATTAAAATTATACTCAACTTCTGCGCTGTTCTTGGACTCTTGGATCGCTGAACAGATCATCATTTTTGTTGATCATTTTGTGCAAAGTTGGTCGTCAATAAAATTGCTTGATATTTATTGAACTTTTTAGTTTTGTTAAAAAAAATCATTTAGTGTTATTAATTATTGATATAATAATAACTTATTACAGAATGCTGTAACTCAAAGCATTCATATGAATTCATAAGGTAAATTAATAATAATCATTTCTGAAAGGATTAACTCAATGAATAGGTTACCCTGTTTTTTAAACATTATTTAATTCACCTTGAAATGATGTCAATTACATACAGTGCGCAGTGCAATACTGCGCAGAAGTGTTCGCATTTTTTAGCGCATAGAAATGACACATAGAAGCATCAAATTGATTCTCATGTATACAGTCTTCATGGAACTCCGTGAGTATTGTTCTGTGCATGGAACAACAATACGAATGGAGGAACATGAATGAAAGAAATAGAGATACGCCAACGCACACGAAAAATCGCGAAAGAATGCAAATTGTACCAACAGCGATTTAAACTAGGAACTGCTCTATTCGTACGTATGGATCGTACCGATACCGATACTCCAACATTTCTTTCGATACCGCGATAATATTGGGCAAGCGATATCGATACCGATACTCTGAATATCGAAAGGAAAATATCGATACCTACTAGTATCGGAAATATCGGAACGTCCCTAGTCGCATCTCCTATAGAACGGTGCAATCCCGTGAAATGGATGACGTGGATAACAGCACAACTTACAAGATATCTTAGATCTGGTCACTACAGTGCGGTAATCGAATGGCATTAAAGTAGTTGTTAGAATCTTTTTCAGGTTACTGTTTTTAATCCCACGTTTCCTCTGTTTTCACAGTTGCTGATGATACAGCTCTTATTTCATATTCCTATCATATCTACCTTCCAGTCCAGTCAATAATTTTGTTAGCGCTGTAGTTCGGCTCTTAGAGACTGATGGAGAGAGTTGGCCTCATTCTATATGTACCAGTTCATGATCATTACCTTTTTTTTATAGTTTTTGAAGAGGAACAATCTAATGAAATTTGATTCTATATTTCGAAATGCGCTGGTGTCTATTTTCACTGCGCAATTTCTTACTACTGAAAATTGTGCAGGCGTTCTTTTATAAAATTAGCACATTCACCATTTTTGTAGATATTATTTAAGGAGGTTTATCAAAGCTGACATAGGCTCATTAGTTCATGTTCAGTTGATAACGAAACGAAATCCAGCTATTACATTACATACAACATTGAATATTCTTCATGAAGTAGGTAATATCTGTATATTTTTGTGATTGCAAATTCTTGGTGCGGCAAAGGAAGTGAATATTTAGTGAAATAAATCATTTTTTTACTCTGCTCTCCCTCTGTCTTCTCTATGGAACAGAATCATGGACATTAACTGAAGCCACCATGAAGAAGCTGACAGCATTTGAGATGTGGCTATATCGCAGAATCTTGAGGATCTCTTGGGTGGACCACGTCACCAACGAAGAAGTCCTTCAAAGAATGAAGAAAACCACGGAGATAATAACCACCATAAAAACACGCAAGTTAGAATATCTGGGTCATATAATGCCTAACAAGAAAGATATGGTCTACTACAGCAAATACTGCAAGGGATAATCCCAAGTAAACGAGGTCCAGGCCGCAGAAGGACCTCTTGGCTGAAAAATCTGAGAACATGGTTCTCTCTGTCAACCACCGGGCTTTTTAGAGCAGCCGTGAATAAGATCACGAGAGCCAAAATTCGGACTGGATAAGCACCGAGAGAAGAAGAAATCATTTTTATGCCTAGGTAACTACAAAGGTGAAGTATAAATACCAGTGTATCGACTGCTATAAAAAATTATAGAAGATCAGCTTGAACTAGATGGCATTATTGAACAAAAAACAAAAATTAGACCTCATATATTGTAACAGGTTATTGATTATGAATAAACTAAAGAAGAAGAAAGACAAAGATATTATTTAGCGACAGACTGGTTAGGAATTCTATTATTATTATTGATTTATGATAATGATTGGGCGATACTTTGTGTTTTTACTGAACATTTGCCTGCCACTTCTAATAATTTTAAAATAAATTAAGTTGTTTGCAAGTTCCTTGAGATCTTCTTTGGTAGGCCTATTAGATGGTGTCATTCAAGAAATATATTTCTTTGGGTCCCTCTCACTATTTTCTTGACACCCTGGTCGCTTAAGGTTACTCTTTAGGAATCTCTGTGTTAGGCTTCAGAATACTAGAACTATATTTTGAAAACTACAATAGATCTATCTAATCATAAATTTAAAGCACGATTCCAAACGGCTCTCAAACGTGAACGGGTAAACCGTCGAATCATGATAAGTATTGGAAAATTTAATGTATTGATGAACAGTTCCATGTGGAATGAACGATGGGTTATTTATGAACGCATTAACTGCATTGAAATCGAATAACATTTTTTTCGCGAAAACAATGGCAAGCATTTCGATCGATTTTTGATGTAGCTCTATCTCGCTCAAACGCAACGGAATGCAGTATTAATTTAATATAGACTGTTTGTTTTCATTTGCTCTCTAAATCGTTGTTCAATTATGAATTTTGTTCGGAACGTGTGCAGCACGGGGAGAGAGCGATTGTTGTTATTTTCACCATCTATGTGATGAACGTGAGTTCGGGGCAGGTAGGTCGGTGTATATAAATCATAATTGATTTTTTATGGAAAACACGGATATGGCACTGAAGGTGGGAACTTGGATATGAATGGAAAACATGTAAGAAACTGCAATGAGGGAAGCTATTTAGGATTAGTTTTCAGTGAAGAACCAAACTGTGGTAAGGATAAAGGCAACAGAATAAATCTAGAACGGAAAGCTATTAATCACCTTAATTGGTTTTGGTGTACTGAAGTAATAAAACGTAATACACAAAAAAGGATATAGATCCATTGTAGAAGATACAATTCCGAAACGTGAGAAACAAACAAGTAAATCGAACGACGATTACTGCCGATTAAAATTGATGGGATGAGCAGAGGCTGCAGAGTATCGAGATTAGAACACATACCAAACACATTTATTGAAGAAAGAACACATGGAGGAAGACACCATAGATATTATAGAAAGGGAAAGGTTCCTTTAGTGCGATCACCTTAGAACAATGTCATATGAACAATTAAGATTTGGAATCGAACACGCACAAAAAGACACAGAAAGTAGGGAAGACCAGAAATGAAGTGGAAACAAGGAATAGGCAATGGAGAGCAGACAGCTACATGAAGCGGATATCCACGATAGGAAGAAATGGCGTAATAGATGTGGGAAATGCGCTTGCTGTGAACCCCTGATTTCTATATACAGGGCATAGTTTTCAAATACAAAAATTGTCTTCTTGTTTAATGCGCACTCATTAAAATATTTTAAAATATATAGTGATTTGCTGAAAGGAGGGTCATAATCATTTTTTTCACATGGAAACTTTTTGAATTCTGGTTTAGTTTACGTCATCAATGTCTACTTAATCCTCAGATATTTTTGTGATTGATTGCGTTGTTGCGAAGTCATTATTTATTTTCAGTAAATTTCTGAATTTGCGAAGTGGTGAATATTATGTCATTGTTGACTTATTCCTTAGAATTTTCTTGATATTTTTGTATAGATAGTTATTTAAGTCTCCAGTGGATACCATCTTGGACTATACGTATTATGTGCATCTACAGGGTCTTATCAGAAGATGAATTCTAAAATACGATAATTTTAATCAATGTTATTTCTTTTTTTTAAATAACACCTTTCATGTTTTATTTAAATGAAGTACCTATTAATACCCTATGTCGTCCGATAATACGTTTTTCGAATTTGCGGCGTTGCCAAGTTGTTTGCCAAGTAATTTATTTTTAAAAATAAACTGTTTTCCCATAAAGAACTTTGTATGGTTCTGAAAGCTTTCCTTAACCCTACCTTACTATAGACATATTTTGCGATAAGGTTTTAATTATGTCAGTAGCCTGGTGAAATAGGTGAGTAAATAATTTTTATTTGAAATTTATTCTAATTTTCAATGAAACAGACAAATAGAATACCAATATTATTTGTAACGATGAAAAATGTTCAGTGTTCAATTATATACGTGTGGCCACTTATTTGCATGGCTCTATATTTTTTTTCGGATAGTCTTGCAACTACTCGTGCATAGGACTGCAAGTTTGAGCTACAATTTTTGTTGGTTATTATAGGAAATACAATTTTATTTCCTACGTCAAATGACGGGAAGGTAATATGAGCAAAAATTTAATTTCGAGATACTTTGTTTTCTTGACATTTAATGGCAGAAACATCACCAAACTTCATATCAAACATTTATGTCGGTTTGGCTGTCATCTGTTTGTCCATCTGGTAGCCCATGGCTACTTTTTAAGTCGGAAAATACTATTAGGATTTTGATATTCGGTCACTGCTGTGCCAAGGAGGAACAGATTTCCGAAAATCTTATATATATATATATATATATATATATATATTTTCATTTTTCAGCAATAATTCCAAAGAATCCAAAGAATTACTACATCTAACTGAATAAATAGCAGCAATATTAACGAACTGGCTATTTAACCTCTTATAAAGTGGTGTTTTGTGGCGAGATTGTACGATACGTGTCAATAGTATATACCAGTTTAATTTATAATTTGAATGGCTCTCTGTCCGTCCAATTAAAATCAGCTTTTAAAAATATTGGGAATCATGCAGAAATCTGAAATATTTCTTAAAAGGTAAAAATCAATATTGTTATCATTTCTAAAAGCCCTTATTTCTACATGAATACCATTGTGTGTGAAGAACATCGTTAACCTGCTTGACGCCATTTTTCAAATAGAAATTGATTCACGACGCGATTCGGGGTGAACGTATTTGTTGTTGTACCTCTTCGGCGAAGAGTCGGCCATCACCATCGAGTGCCTTCGACGCGCATCCTGGTGTGCGTTGCGCGACGGCGGCGACGCCGTTCGATAGCGACCAAAGCGCCGCGACGCTCAGTCACACGGCACGACGCTCGCCAATACAGGGACGGACCGGATCGCGCGCGGCCCATTCGCGATTGACACGCGAACAACAGCTATTCAAACTTCACGTCGTGGCCAAGAGCGTGGATAAACGGCAGTTCTGTGGATGCTGCAAGAACACTGTGTTGGCGGTCTTTAAACCGCCGTGCTTTGGTTGCTTTCTGAAAAGGTAATTTTTCGGTTTTATCAATTTTGACCGTTCAACAAATTCAACTATATATGATGGACTTCAATGGAAACAGGGTACACGATTATGCACATAATCATAGTAATGATCATGATAAATTTAAGTTTTTCAAACGGAATCTGGAGGAATATAGTAAATTGTAATTCGGAAATCGTTGTTCTAATACGAGTCAGCAGACAATTTAATATAATTGCTGCCTTTCTTTCCTTGTCGGGTAGACAAAACACACATAATCTATCTATCTATCTATCTATCTATCTATCTATCTATCTATCTATCTATCTATCTATCTATCTATCTATCTATCTATCTATCTATCTATCTATCTATCTATCTATCTATCTATCTATCTATCTATCTATCTATCTATCTATCTATCTATCTATCTATCTATCTATCTATCTATCTATCTATCTATCTATCTATCTATCTATCTATCTATCTATCTATCTATCTATCTATCTATCTATCTATCTATCTATCTATCTATCTATCTATCTATCTATCTATCTATCTATCTATCTATCTATCTATCTATCTATCTATCTATCTATCTATCTATCTATCTATCTATCTATCTATCTATCTATCTATCTATCTATCTATCTATCTATCTATCTATCTATCTATCTATCTATCTATCTATCTATCTATCTATCTATCTATCTATCTATCTATCTATCTATCTATCTATCTATCTATCTATCTATCTATCTATCTATCTATCTATCTATCTATCTATCTATCTATCTATCTATCTATCTATCTATCTATCTATCTATCTATCTATCTATCTATCTATCTATCTATCTATCTATCTATCTATCTATCTATCTATCTATCTATCTATCTATCTATCTATCTATCTATCTATCTATCTATCTATCTATCTATCTATCTATCTATCTATCTATCTATCTATCTATCTATCTATCTATCTATCTATCTATCTATCTATCTATCTATCTATCTATCTATCTATCTATCTATCTATCTATCTATCTATCTATCTATCTATCTATCTATCTATCTATCTATCTATCTATCTATCTATCTATCTATCTATCTATCTATCTATCTATCTATCTATCTATCTATCTACCTACCTACCTATCTATCTATCTATCTACCTATCTACCTATCTATCTATCTATCTATCTACCTACCTATCTACATATCTACCTATCTACATATCTACCAATCTACCTATCTACATATCTACCTATCTACCTATCTACATATCTACCTATCTATATATCTACATATATAGATAGGTAGATATGTAGATATATATTTCATACCTAGGAATTCGATCGGAGATGCCGGACGACACGGACGACGAGGCTGCTAAAAGGCGATGCGATTTATGTAGTGAGAGTATACGAAGTAGTGGTGTGAAATGTAAAAGTGCAACGTGCAACAACCTTTTGCATACGAAATGCTTTCATCATTTGTGCAAAGTGGTTTTCTTAGAAAATCAATACTGGTTTTGTAAAATCTGTGCTGCAAGAAATGTAATGGAAAAAGCAGTTTTGCAGAAAGAAATTGAAGGCCTACGTAACGAGTTAGAAATATGTAAGAAACTAATCGTGGAACAAGGTGAGGTAAATGCGCTCCAGAAAAGTAAAATACAACAGCTAGAAACTGAGATTGTAAACAAACCACTTTTTTCGGATGTTGTCGCTTCCTCAGCAAAAACGCTACACAGCAAGAACATCGTGCCAAATGATTCAGGTGTGTTATTGATAAAAAATCTAAACCAAGATGCGAAGGAAGTCATAGGCAGTGTGCAGGCAAAAATTAAACCTTCTGAATTAGGTATGTGCATAAACAACACAAGGCCTATAAAGAATGGTATGTTGATTAATTGTAACAAAAACAATGTTACCGAAGTTAAACAAATTTTAGTTAATAAATTAGGAAGTGACTATACAGTAACGGAAGGCACTAAACGAAATCCGCGAATTAAGATCAGCGGTGTAGATTCTGCGATGGCGAAGAGAGATACGTTCATAGATGAATTGTTTAATCAAACTAATCAATTAAGCTCTTATACCAGGAATGGAACCAAATGGATTTTTTGTAAACAATGGCGAAGTGGCGCAGATATTGTCTTAGAAGTACCCGCAGAGCTAAGGAAATTGTTGCTGGAATTAGGCCATGTCTACATAGGATGGTGTCGCTGTGCTGTGTCAGACTATTATGTAGTACCGCGATGTTACAAATGCTCTCGTTATGGACATTTTCATAAGGTATGTTCGGCAATAAATCAAACATGTGGTAAATGCTCAGAATCTCATTTATCGAAAGATTGCAAAAGCATTAATAAAAGCTGTATAAACTGTTCGGAACACAACTCCAAATTTAAAACCTCCTTTCCTGTAAATCACGCTGTAAATGATCTAGATTGTAATGTATATAAGTTTAAGTTGAAACAGATAATATCCCGTACTAACTATGGATAATATTAACTTATTAGAATGTATTTCAATTGCACATTTAAATTGTAGATCGTTGTTTACAGGTTTTGACCAAATTTCGTCGTTGTTGATTTCTAACGCCTATGATATTCTCGCTATTACGGAAACATGGTTGTCTGAGGAAATCCAGTCAGATGCAGTTGCGGTGGAGGGGTATAGGCTATACAGGAAAGATAGAGTAGGTCGTGGTGGGGGTGTAGGGTTCTACGTGAAACAGTCTGTGCAGTGTAGTATTATTGATTACAGTATGGAAAATATAGGTAACTTAGAGTATATGTGGGCAAGCATCAAGAGCAATGGAAAGAAGTTTTGTATATGTGTCATTTATAGACCACCACATTCAAGGTTAGAGGATTGTCTACAGTATCTGGAATCTACCCTACCTGTTTGCCTTTTGGAGTTCGACAACATACTGGTTCTTGGTGACCTAAATTCTAATTTTCTTGATCCGGAAAATAAAATATTTGAATGCCTGTCATGTTATGGTTTCCAACAAGTTATTCAAGAACCGACTAGAGTTACAAATCGCTCTTGTACATTGATTGACCCCATTTTTGTCCTGAGTTCTTATTCAATCTGTTCAGCTGGTACTCTTAATGCGGATCTTATATCCGATCATCAACTTGTTTACTGTAAACTCAATGTTAAATTAAGCAAGGCCAAGGCCAAATTTCTACATTTCCGCGATTTCAGGTTCTTTAACCAAGAACTATTTTCTGAAGACCTTAAAAGTGTTGACTGGAACGAAATTTTCTATTCGAACAACATCGATGTAAAAGTAGCATTGCTAACTGAAAAAATCAATACATTATTTGATATTCATGCACCTTTTAGGTACGTTAGAGTTAACAAGCCATTTACTCCATGGCTATCCGACAATTTAAAGCTTATCTTCAAACTTAGAGACGAGGCTCTTAATAAATTCAAATGTAACAAAACAGCTTCGAATTGGAACGATTACAAAAATTTAAGAAACTACGCCCTGGATTCACTCAGGCGAGAAAAGGCAGGATATCTCCGGTACCTGCAACGTGAGAATAATCAAAAGGGGTTATGGAAAACCCTAAAAGTCATGAAAATACAACAGAAGGCTAGTATATCCTTGCCAATGACTTTACAAAATGCGGATGAGATAAATGAATATTTCGCTTCTGTATATAACGTAAGTGATAACTGCAAGGACGCGATTAATTTTTATAACAATAGTTTGTACTCAGCATTTCCTTTCTCACTGAAACCGGTTGACACCAAAACAGTTGAAGACGTGCTGAGCTCACTGAAATCTAATGCACCGGGATTAGATGGTATAACATTGCATATGTTGAAGTTATGTTTACCTGAAATTCTATCACATATAACGCATATCATCAGTTGCTGCCTGGAGGTAGGCTATTTTCCTGAAAACTGGAAGACATCCGTAATAAATCCTATGCCTAAAGTCAATCATCCGACTTGTTTAAATGATTTGCGACCGATAAGTATGCTATGTGTCCTATCAAAAGTTCTTGAAAAGGTAGTATATCAACAAGTCATCGAGTATGTTAATGATCATAATATAATACCGGATTGCCAGTCAGGTTTTCGTAAGGGATATAGCACCACCGCTGCTCTATTACATTTGACAGATAACATCATAAGAGCGCGGGATAAAAAAATGGCTTCTGTTTTACTATCTTTGGATTATTCGAAAGCTTTTGATTGTTTAGATCATGAACTCATGCTTGCCAAGTTACATTTTTATGGTTTTGATAGTAAGGCAATAGCATTTTTCAACTACTATCTTAAGAACAGACATCAAACTGTTGCTGTCAATGGCATATATTCTTCAACCACTATCTGGTGTTCCACAGGGTTCTGTTTTAGGTCCCCTTCTGTTCTTACTATATACAGCAGATCTTGGAAAAAATATAACGTCCTGCAACGTGCAAACATATGCCGATGACACTCAACTTACGAGCCATTTTTCTCCAGAGACTGCCCTAAGTGCATCTCAGGCAATAAACAAGGACCTTGAAACAATTTATAAGTACTCCACAGAACACAATTTGAAACTAAACCCCGAAAAATGTACTGTTATCCTGTTTTCCTCAGAAAATACTAAACCAAGACTTAAGTCCGAATTGAATCTGAAAATTCATGGCAGGTCACTCCAATTCCAAAATGCTTCAAAAAATTTAGGTTTGCTTGTGGATGATAAGTTGAGGTTTAGAGAGCACGTCAGTTCTTTGATTCAACGAGCATATACGCGTCTTAGGCTATTATATAGCAATAAACATGTTTTGAACACAACTTTGAAGAAGAAACTCTGCGAAACCTTGATTCTCTCTATTTTTCAGTATTGTTTTGTTGTTTATTTTCCATGTTTGGATCAAAATACTGCAAATAGGATACAGAAGATCCAGAACACCTGTTGTCGGTACATTCTTAACGTTAGGAAATATGACCATATTTCAGCAAAGATTCACGAACTAAACTGGTTAAAAATGGATAAAAAATATATGTACAATCTTCTTATTTATATCCAAAAGCTACTCACCGCATCAAGACCGTTGTATCTCCGTGAAAAACTCGTTTTTAGGCATAAAATCCATACAATTAATATTAGACATAATTTGACCCTAACCATGCCACTGCATTTGACTGCCCTATTCACCCGATGTTTTACGTATAACGCTGTGATAGTATATAACTCTTTACCAGATAATTATAAACATTTATCTTGTAGTCGTTTCCGCAAAGATGTTTTCAACTACTTATTGTCTAATTAATTCAATATGTTAAATTAAATCATGTTCGATGTCATATATATGTGCATATATATGTATGTATATATGTGTATGTATATATGGTGTAGGTATATAGGTATATATGTGTATATGGATATATGTTGTATATTTGTCATTTAAGTTGTTCTTTCTGTGCTTCGCATACACAAATTGTATTAAGAATTTGGCTGGTCTACTTTAGGTTAAGTGGAAGAATAGCTGTGCTAAACTTCGCCTATTGTAGATGGAGAACAAATAAAGACGATTTATTATTATTATTATTATTATTATATCTACATATCTACCTATCTACCTATCTACATATCTACCTATCTACCTATCTACATATCTACCTATCTATATATCTACATATCTACATATCTACCTATCTACCAATCTACCTATCTACCAATCTACCTATCTACATATCTACCTATCTACCTATCTACCTACCTATCTATCTATTTATATAATCTATCTATCTATCTACTTTCCTATCTGACTTTAAATTGTGGTGTTTCTTTTTTAATTTCCATCTTCACTTTCATTTATTTGTTATTTGATATTTTGGATGCACAATTCATTTTTCATTTTTATATACTAACCTTTACATTTGCTGCACTTATGCGTTAAATGGGATCTCAGTGTATGTTATTTTAATGTTTGGGGTTACAACCTCTTAATTGATGTAGTATCTTCAGGTAAACTGGTCGAGATATCCTTCTTGCTCTCTTCGTTATTTACATTGTTCCCATTAAGTCTTCTACTTGTTGATTTGACCTGATTGGTGCAATTGGTGTTCCATTTTTCGCTGACGTCACT
Source organism: Bruchidius siliquastri (assembly GCA_949316355.1). Classification (NCBI taxonomy): domain Eukaryota; kingdom Metazoa; phylum Arthropoda; class Insecta; order Coleoptera; family Chrysomelidae; genus Bruchidius; species Bruchidius siliquastri. The sequence continues at coordinate 3,579,382 of OX438532.1, read as the reverse complement.
GCTCGTTTGCACTACTGGTTCAATTTATGGACATATTATAGACGCTTTTATTCATGCGTCATCTTAGCAGGACGTTGTCACACTTGACATTCCTACAAAGACCAAGCTTAGGTACGAAAAGAAAGAAATCTTGTTTGGCGACATATATTAAGCACTATGGGAATGCAGAAAAAAATATGTTGGTAAAACAAAAAGAACATTACTAGAGAGGATTAAAGTACAGCGACTTTACACTCATCACAGGAAAACAACGATACTAAGGTGAGAAAGAAAAAAATGCAATGGTATCATCAAAGATTTAAGCATGGCGATATGCTATTATCTGGTGATTGAAGATCAAACTATTGCAGCCGAGCATAGGATCAGTTGAACCAATCTGAACAAGCAGCAGAGAGGATACGACACGGCCAATGATCAGTCACGTGAGCTAAAAATGGAACCAATCAAGACAGTAAAAACACAGAGCACGTTAGCAATAATCGTCTCTATAGTCCCGGCACCAACATTCTTCGTCAATCGGGATGTTGTGATTTTAAAATTATTTAGATACTAAAAGTCATGGTTACTCCAATATTTTCTTGCATAAATAAGCACAATAAAGTTTGCGAAAAATCCAAAATGATCAAAACATTTTACTATTTTATTTTTGAGGAGGTTTCCATATCAAAAGTTTGATTTCGGACTCAGGTGAACTGATTCGATTGAAGATAGCACATCAATCGAAACGTCGTGATACTCAAAATTGTATACATAATGGAAGTCCGAAATCAAACTTTTGATAAATCCACCTTGTCTACAAGTTTCAAACAACCGAGGTTTCCATAGTCGTCCAAAACAACAAAGTTGCCTCGAAATCGGTTCTGTTCATCAAAATAAGTATATATGGAGTGGTGTTAGTGGAAATCTTCTTCCATTTTTGGGTAGAGCATTGAGCTTTGACAAAGTGGTACTCTATACATGGACGATTTAAGAATTTAATGAAATGCCATGTCAAACAGATACATTCAACTACATGTTGTCCAGGCGTGTAAGCTGGTCCAAAGGAAAAGTATTTGGATACTTCCATCCTATCTTGGAAATGGCAGTATCCATACTCTAGAATATCCTATATTCTAGAGTTTTTGTTGAAAGAACGCACTACAAGGCAAAGAAGGCGAAACTTCAAGAGCCGCGCAAGAACTTTGATATAAGCGTGGGCATTGCGACATTTACCACTTCTACCCGTAATAGATCGGCATTCGGTACCACAGAGCTTAGTTTTTGTGAATGTACGGTTTCTGATGTATACAATTTTAAATTTAAGACCAGTTCGAGATCCTCAGAATCGAAATTACACTGATTATCCAAGTTTCTGGATTCTGCATCGGTAGATACGAGAACCGATACAGCACTGCTGTGTCTGGACTGCAACTTTAAGTCCACTTCCTGAATTTAAGGCATACGTATTCAATACTATGTTGGCAAAGCTTGATGTACTACACAAAAATACAGGTTTCGCCTTATGCAACAGTTAACAGGTAATTTTCACCTATTAACTGCTACGGCGATTACCGGTCTGATTGATCTGCTTTATTCAAATCTGGTCATTATTCTATTACAGACGTGCTTGTCAGATCCAGTACTATCCTAATGCTTTGCAGAAGTACCCGAGTCTGCTGTCAATTTGTGTCATCGTGAGCATGCGTGCACGTCCTCCCGTACCGCAACCGGGATATCGCTGACCAGCCGCGTCGGAAAAACGCCAAAACGGCGTCGCCGGCCATCTCGGGTCCGGGTACCACAGTCATCGAAGTGGTGCGTAGTGCGACTATCAAGCAACGCGAGGGGGCTGGTCATGAGACGACGTCATCGCATAAGTACCATCGACAGCTGCACACTACCGCCACTCATCGGAGTGTCGCCGAGCAAAAGGAGGAAACCACCTTGCCGGTAAGCATTAAAAGATTACATCAGAGCTAATAGTACCTCCTCTAAATTGCACGCATATTTTGAAGATTCTCAATTTTGCACAACACAGGTAATGGAGAATCGCCTAAGTATCATCGGTATTCTGGCACCACTGATCGAACTGAGAAGGGAACCACGTTTCCGGTAATTGGAATGCTTCCATTACTATTGGTGGTACCTCCTCTGAATAGGAACAGAATACTGTCGGTACTGTGAGCAAATACCAAAAATGTTCAACGATCGGAAAATAAAGACAATGCATTTTGGAGGAAACTATGTATCCAAATAACACTAAAGCAAATAGTTTTCTGCTGTGCATTCGTAGAGAGCACAATTCATTTCACGAACAACCATAGAACGATATATTGTTCATTGAAAGGATTGAATACGATAAAATGTGATTGAATTAATACACTTATAAATCAATCTGTGCGAAATATAAGCAATATAAAAAACATTCCAAAACAAGGACTGAACTTGATAAGTTCATCATTCTGTGCTTGGGAGCCAGTATCTCTAACGTCATCCAACTGATTTAGATTAAAATCAACAACGTTTCAACAAAGTCATCATTAATGCATGTATTAGATCAGAGATTGCAGCACCAGTCTCAACATCCGCGTCTAAGCATGGCACTCTCGTTAATAAGAGCAAACATTATACAAAATATATAATCACCCTAATTACTATAAACTGAAATGAGATTGCTTTGCTTCAATGTAACAGGTGATTGAACCAGGAACAGCTATGGGCTAAGCTAAATGGGATATTTTCCAGACACACCTTGTATATGCCCTTTCAGCCCGCAGCGCTTGATCCAAGCGCATTTCCAATTATTTCCACCAAAAAATCTAATATCTCTGGTACCTCCGCGGCGTGGCACGACCGTGGAATGCAAAATTCAATAACAAAGCAGATGCACATACCACATGCATATATGTATGTAGATACCTATGATAAATGCATGTGTATATGAAATGTTTGTAGTATGTCAAAACGCGAGAGATGTGCAGCTTCCCATATCCACCCGGTTTACCATTTGCAATTTATATTTCTCTATTTACATATGTATATTATAAAGCATATTTGTGTAAGGGTTGTGCTGCATTTTCGCTATTTACAAATGATATTTCGTTTGTTATTTCGAGCTCTACTCATACACCCAAGAAAAACTATTGCCAGCTAGAAATAGCAGATGAGAGAAGTTATTGCTTACAAACCGATAGCAGCTACCTTTATTATTGGTGTAGCAACTAGATATCAACTACTTGATTTGCCAAGAAGAAATTTTGGTTTCTAGAAGAGGAAGGGAACTTTGGAGCGAATAGCGCGAGTAATGAAGGTATTGGACAATATCAGTGAACTATCAGTAAGAGACTGTATAATAATTTTGTATCATGTTAAAATGAATAGGTTAGCGATACAAGATCCAAACGAGATTCTCTAGGACTGCCACCCTCAGAAGTATCCTAACAAAAACTGAGCCCAGGAATGAATCTCAAGAGACAAAGGACTGCATCTACCAGATACCATGTCAATGTGGTGAAATCTATGTTGGAGAAACAAAAAGGCCACTGGAAGTAAGAATCAAAGAACATCGTCTCAACACCCAGTGAGCAGAGACAGAAAAATCAGGAATAGCTGACCTGACCACGCATGGACGGAGCACCATAAAATAGCTTGGGACGACGCTAAGGTAATTGCCAAGGAACCGCATTGGTATCGAAGGAAATTCAAGGAGGCGGCATTCATCACCAACAATAGCAAAGTATACAGCAAGCCCAGCGTAGACATTAAACCAATCTGGCAGCCCCTCATGAAGAAGATCAATAGACTACGACTGGACCAGGCAACAAACAATGACCGACAAACAGCCACGTCAGCAGACCGGAATACCGCGCATCGGGAACCAATCAGAACAGACCGCGCACAACGACACGTCACCGGACGGGGTATAAATAGGCATGAAAGGAACGTGTTCGCCAGTTCACCTGACGACGATTGAAGATAGCACATCAATCGAAACGTCGTGATACTCAAAATTTTATAGACAGTGGAAGTCCGAAATCAAACTCTTTATGAAGGAAGATATTTTAATTTTCCATGCTTCTCATACCTTAAGTCTGTTTCATTAATAGCCTCAGCATGACCCTGTCTTCTGATGATAGTAAGATTAACCAGGTATGCATTTACGTCAGAGTTCTGGAAATTAATGGAAATATTAGAAAGGGTGGATAAAGATATTTTATTAAAAAAATCTAGAGTATTTATTGTGCTGACGGGATTTGAATCCATATTCCCATAATTTCTAACTTTACAAGGCATCTTAGACCGTCCATCCTATAGATGAGAAAGAAACACGGTTTGGAAAATGCGTTAATGAAGACATCGATTGATTTTCAGGACAATGGAATAAATAATGAAGTGGCAAAACATACGCTGCTCGCCGTTTAAGTTTTCTTTTCGGGCTGGTTTGATAGATTTCCGGCTGCTTAGGGGATAGCACTGGCATTCAATAAGGACAAATTAATGTGTATTGCGTATTTTATCACTATCCCAAGATATTTCTGTAGAATTTGTTTGGAGAAAATTTTTTCTTTAGAAGAACAATATTTCTATCCAGTCTCAAACTGCTACGCCTCGATGCCAACCAACATTTATTACTCTAAAATTGAAAGCTTCCTTCAAGCGAAGTACGAAAAGCGCCTTAAACTGTGAAGAAAGAAGAAAATTGGCAATAAATATTTGTAGTTATTCAAAGCCAACTCATAAGCAGTCTAAGAACATTCAAACCGTGGTTCTATTGTTTCGTGTCAGGGTCTACAATTTGAGACCATGTTTCAGTAAATGTCAAAACGTCATGACGTTCCAGTATTTAGTGAAAAATGAAAATTTGACGCAGATAGACATAAGATGCTGAACAGAAACGCGGCGTTGGTGATCCGTCCTTAATATGAAAACTATAGAGTGTACAGTGAACGATTCTGACATAAATATTAAAATTGTGATATAGTACACCTAGCCCACGGGTGTCGGTGATTTATCTTGGAGGACCCGGCATGGTAGCGGCGTAAAATTGCGATCCAGTAGGCGCCACTCGCACCACCGGCTTTGGTTGAAACCTGATGAAATGGCGGCGGGGGAATCGCGTAGCGATTTATTTAATAAAGTGACAGTCTTTATAAACGAAAGACGTTCGTCTTCCTCCTTCCACGAAAACAACTTGGGATGCTATTTTTTCACAAATATATCGTCGCATGAGATCGATGAGCTTAACTCAATAAATGCACTAATATGCAATTCTTATGAAAGTTGTAACGTTATACGAGAACATTAATAATATTACAAAATATAACATCAGTATCAAAATAACCATAGGTGTCGAAACATTATCATTTCTGTAAGCCTAAAGGATTTTTGTAGGTTAGGTAGTAGGATAGATTTTAAATAGAAATCTAGCCTCCTGTAAGTAATTATAAATAAAAGCGCCTTTTACTATAAACAATTCCAATGAAACAAACAAATCTGAATGAATATACAGTGTGAGTCATATCTGAAGATTTGAAACTTGTAGACAAGGTGGATTTATCAAAAGTTTGATTTCGGACTTCCATTGTCTATAAAATTTTGAGTATCACGACGTTTCGATTGATGTGCTGTACGTATCGATTGGTAACTGCAATGTGATTTCGACGATTCGATTGTGTGAAGCCATCATCGCCTTTGTTTCATCTCACTTCCCGCAAATTGACATTTTATTTTTTACACCCTTTAACATCGTGTACGAATGAAGCTCATTAGGAACATTTTAATAAAATGAGTGAATGGTAACAATGCAATATATAACCCAAATTAAACTTCCACACCTTCGAATTTTTTACCACAAAACTGTAGACATTGACTGGGAAGTCGAACTGCGCAGTTTGAAGAGTGAAATAGCTACATACATAGAAATTGAAATTCCTTCCGAATGCTTGTCAGAATCAAATTACTCATGCTGTGATAATTATGCATCTTGTCTTACAATGTTGGAAACCCTTCCGTTGGCTAATTCATTATGTATTATTGAAGTAGTGTGAATTATGAAGTAATTACTAGTTATTCTCTAAATAAATCTTTCGGATATATCAAGTGCTACTGTAATGCTTATTATAAGGCGCAACAGTTCCTGGTATGAATTGTCGTAGTTTATCCACAATAAACATTATGGCATCTGTGTGTGACATTTTAATAATTATAATTAAAGCAAGATGTCTATCTTCTGCGAACCGAACTGAATATGAGAGATTTATAGTCTGGTAGAACTGGCGGTTAATTTTAAGCTTTGACGAGGCGTAATAATAGTGCAGCAAACGAAAGATCAGATGAATACCGAGAATTAAAAAGATATTTGAAGAAATCCCTGTCAGTTAACAAAAAGGCCATTGTGAGGAAAGATAGCAGACCAAAAAGTTACAGTTCTCAAGGAATTATCTATAAGGGCAACCTAAATTCACTACACTATTAGATTTGCTATTACTTATACGGCAAGCACATTTCTGGGTTTATTCCGTCAAAACGCAGAGAAACAGGAGAGACATATTCAAAGCTGAGTCGAGTCGAGCCATAAACTATTTCAAACTCCCGAATGGAAACTCTGTCTTCGGTAATAAGCAGTAAGCCCGCTTTGTCTCCATTTAAACACGTTTGAAATCAGAAGTGATGTGATTATTTACTCTTACTTACTTACTGTTAAAATCTTCTGACATGCTGGAAGAAGAATAATATCGCGAATTCAACATGACAAGAGTTTGCTTTGTACGAGTTGAAAGAAATCCAACTCTACAGTAAGTTGTCACAAAGTAAGGGCCTTTTGATAGGAGAAAAACATTTCATTTCTGGTTAGGTGGAAGAGCGCAGAATGTTGACTGGGTAGCATTTTGCTCACATTATATTTTTGTGAATTTATTTTGAATTGGCGAGTAATAAAAGCAGTTTGTTGCGGCATTAACTTAATCATTACGTAATAATGACGTATCCCTACAAAATAAGAAATAACTTTAGTAGTTAGCAGCAAACAACAAAAGGCTATTCTGTTGTAGATTACTGTTAAGTGTCTTTTTGCAGTAATCAGAATGTTTGGTTTCAAATTGGATTATTTGTGATGTTTTTATAGGTAGTCTCACACATCGGCAGCATCTCCAGTAGCGCTATGAGAAGCCTCTTCATTCAGATTTACCTTCTAAACGTTCTAAGCTCTGACAATCGGGGAATGAATCATGCTGACGTTCCTTAAAAAAATGCTTTTTTGAGGATGCTTAAGGTTTTGGAAATTCGGACTAACGAAACCCATTATTTTATGAAACTCCTTCCAGTCATGTAGAGCATGCCAAAAGTCGTTTGAGATGCGTCTGTCAGTGTGTGAATTAATATGCTTTCACTACTAATATATGTCTTTCGATACAGCACAACCCTACTACCAGTGGGTATGATACTGTTGGTGTATCTGTTCCTCATGATCCAGAATCTGTTGCTTTGAATCTTGTAGCTTTTCTAAAACCCACAACTTGGTATTCATGGAATGACTATCCGCCATTACAACAATACCTGGCACAATTATAATTTCACACCAATTTTTCCCCTGTCTGCTGGAAAGTCTTTTAATGAATTTTAAACTCCTTCCAAGGAAGCTTTTTAAAATGCAGGGAATGCTAGAAAGTCCTATTAATATTTAAACGGTTTTTTATTTCGCGCTGGCTCCAATGCGAAATAGTATTTCAATAACTTGAACAAATAGCGACCTGAATTCTAGAAAGTGGATTTAAATGAGTATAATTACAGAAGAGTGAAGTTACATAGCTGGAAGGCGTTTTATAAAATGATGGGTTTTCGATCCGAATCCATTAGAGAAAGATTGACAGAAGGAAAACAGTAAAAAATAGGCTACGATTTATAGCATGAATATAGAGATTAATGATTTGAAGTTAGAATGAGTGAAATAGTAGTATGAAGTGTTCACTATTTATATATATACGGCGGCATTTCAAAAAGACAATGATATGATATTTGAGTTGATGATATTGAACATTTGTATTAGAAAAACGATTGAATTCCAATAATAAAAAATATGCCATATTCCCCTTCGTTTGTATTTTACGGAATACGGTCAGGCTAGCATAAACATAGGAATATTTACTCATAATTTGAAGTACTATCCAATAAAATATCAAAAGCAACATTTTATTTATAAAGACAACTTTTATAGGGACCTAAAACATTCAGAATTAGGTATCCTATTTTCAAGTTTTTGATACTGTTCTTAAGGAAATATAAACAAATATTATAATCTCTTAATTTTAAGTTTTACAGGATTCTCTCAAAGTTGGTTTTAATGTAGTTGGATGTAGGGTGAAAAGGTTGAACATTTTTGTACAGGGACTTTTAAAATTTGAATTTTCAATTCGATTTTTATGAATTTTTCATATTTTGTTGGAGCACTCATTGAATGGGGAGCAAATGTCTGTAATTCTTTTTGTCCTGGCCTACTCAGTTTTTCCGTAGAATATAGACAAATAGACATATTTATTATTATTATAACAAATGGTAGAGTTGAGCGAAGTAGCTATAAACTCTAACACAAGTCCAGTAAATTCAATAATTGGACTCACGTAGATCTGATACAGAAGTGCAGCAGTACAACTGTGACAGCCCTTGAAAGATCTTTCTATAAGGAATAGGCATTTCTTGGCTTTTGACGCCGAATATTGGATATGTTCTGACCAGGATAGATTTTCAGTAACAATAACTTCTAAATCGCAGTGACTGGTGATCGAATAGATCACCTGATCACCGATACTATAGCTGATCATGGGATTATTTTTGCCAATGTGAATTGTGTGACATTTCTCTGTATCACTATCACTATGTAGCATATTATCGCTGGCCGAAGGTATATCATATATCTTAGTATCGTCAGCGTAGGAGTTGAGCTGATGACGTAAGGTAGGTCAGATGTATATAGAAGGAACAACATGGGTCCTAGAACGGAGCCCTGTGGAACACCACTAGTTATTGCCCTTTTGGTTGAGAAGGATTCACCAACCCTCACTGAGAACTCTTTATTACTGAGAAAAGCCTTGATTCAATCCAACAAAAGTCCAGTTATGCCTAAATGTTGTAGCTTGTGGATTAGGTGTGAGTGATTTCATTTGTAAAACTACTGATTTATGATATAAGGGAGAAAATTGCAGATAGCTCATCAATCTAGAATGTCATTATAATTTCAAAAATAATTTCTTGTACTGTGACAAACGAAAATAATTCTTATTTCAGAAATGACTTGTACAAGCCTCTTACTGTTGAATCGTTAAAAGGTCACATCGGCTATTTTTAGAACACCAGTCGACGAGTTATCAGTTTTTATAGACAGCCTTCAAATGTAAAATCGCAACTTTGCCGCTTCATTCCGGAATATGCATGTTCTCGAGGAAACTTCTAGGCGAAACCTTCTGACACAAAAATCAACTGAAGCAGCAGCCGCTGAAAGGCGGCTGTAAGCAGATGGAAATATATTAGGCAACTTTTCCCAGGCTAGGCAGAGCGAACGGTGCTCACTGCTAAACTTTGCTTACTTTTAATTTTACATTAGAATAATTATCCTGGAAAACGCTTGCCATTAGGAGAATCCCTACAATTAAAATTTCACACAAATTTTCCTCCGTCGACTTGAAAGCCTTTTAATGAATTTTAAACTTTTTCCGGGGAAGTTTTTTAAAATTCAGGGAAATATAGAAAGTCCTATTAATCTGTAATGGTTTTTTACTTCGTTGTTCAACTGTGTTGGCGTAGACTAAAATAGATCGAAGTCGATGTTCAACGAAGTTGTTAAAGTTCATTATCGATTGGTGAATGGTGGTTATTTTTGAGGTAGATGTTTTATGTAAAAGTTTATGTTTAATTTCCAAACAATTGCAGAGCCAAACAAAATAGTGTTCGTCTTGGTGCATTTGAGTCATTAATTGAAAAACGGATTTGCTTGCTCAGTTCAGAACTCGATCTAAGTATACCAAGCTAAATTCAATAAAACAGTGAAGTTATCTCATAATTCTCCAACAAATTTTACAATCTACATTTCTATTATCGTCAGATATTTTCAATGTTTACAGTAAAATCAATAATATTACTTTCTATTATTACCTTATAATTTGAGAAGTGGGAGCAAAGTAGCAACTTGTTGGGAAGTCAAGAATGTAAGTCAGCGGGGGTTACGTTAGAATATTTCCTTACATTCATAGATACATAAATATATAAAGGTCCAACTAATAAGAGAGATATATAGAAGTAGAGTGAGGAAAAGAGACATATAATGTTGGTATGCATTTTAACACGATGCTACACATTATGCTGAAATGCAGCAAGCAATGGCGTTGTGAGATACATAGCGGATATCTGAGGGGCTTCAGTGATTATGACAAATATTAAAAGCTTTTTACACTAGTGGAAAGAAAGTTTGATAGGAAAATCCAATTGCCCTTTTTTGTCTAATGACTATAGAAGCTTTCTTTTCACAAAAAAGCGTGTTTGTCATTGCTATAATTTGTCATTACCGCTTAGTTCTCTGTGTTGTATTCTATTTTATGATAATGATTGTGGTACCCTTATCGTAATTGTTAGATTTCATAACTTTAAGACCTCTAATGAAGTAATGCGATAGGTATTAAAAAAATTATAATATTTTGGTTAGCTGGTAGTCGGTCATATCTTCTCATAGGGTCGCTGAATTTTTCGAATAGTTGGAAACAGGAGATAAAAATATCAAGAGGAAAATCGTACTGTGCAAACTCCTACCTATGAAAAATATACAGCCCAATTTATGGTGATTTATCAGCGACTTTCATTTATTTTTACGGCGGTGTAGTAGAAATGTTTACGTGCACGGCTCGATGAGGCAACTCCATACCGGAATTCTCCCATAATGATAACCAAATGTTTTTCTTATACATTTTCGTGCGAGAATGTTTTCGGTTTTTGCTGATTCGATTTTTATTCCTCAAGGTCTTTTTTTGATTGGTTTCGTTTTTTATGACCGTTTCATCTAGTACGTAGAAACTGAAAGTACATGAATCTCGCCTGTTCATGAGAGGTTGGTGAATGTTAGGTTTTTGAAGACTTAAGGATACTGAGCTCGAACTCTCGGTTTGTCGGTTCATCGGTCGGTCGGTCTGTCGGTCTGTCTGTCTGTCGGTCGTCGATCTATCGGTATGATGTTATGAGTATGTGTATTCATTTCATTACCAGTTATTTATTCTTGGACTTTATTCTGTATAGCGCAGTTCGGAAAGATATTCAATGAAACATTATATTCATTCGTTATGTCACACCAGGCCGTAGCTATGTATGTTTGTTTATTTTTCATCGTTCGCCAGTCGTATATGAGATGGCATAAACATTACTCCAATCCCTTAAGCTCAATTTTTTTGTCTCGCATATAAGCGTGACAATCACAAAATAGCGGGAATGTGAATCATAAATAAAAAAACCTTGGCAAAAACGCTTCAGAGGAACGTGGCCATAAAAGATGTTTCCCTGCTGTAAAAGAAAAAAACAGCCCCGTATTAGATCCTCCAATTTGTTGCGCTCGGCGTGGGATAATATTTCGCTTTGATACCTCCTGTCCTTTAGCCTTTCCCCTCGCACGCAAGCTATTCCACTGTGGGACACACAGCAATCAGACCCCTCCTATGTCGCTTAGGTATGTATATTAACGATATAGAATACATAGCGGCTCTCCAGAATTAACTGGTAACTCATATTATCCGAGTTAAATTTTTGCTCTTTAAATATTAAGGGTATGTTCTTCTCAATATACGTGAACACTATGTAATAATAAACAGAATCCATCGCTATTTTTGAAGGCAAATCAGATTGGTATTATTAGTGTATTTTATAGCAGATTGTTACATCAGCTTTTCAACTACCCGAAAACATATCTTTTGAATAAACGCACTGCAACAGCTAAAATTAGATTTCAATAACCATAGCGTAAATCAGCTGATTGGCGGTATGTGCCTAAACTAAATAGCTCCTTGGAAGTTCCATTTCGATTGGAATACAAAATGCCAAGGCTAACCATCAACTATATGTACTCTGTGTAGCACTCATTTCCCCACCAAAAATAAATATATTATTCAACTGGTAAGTTACAGTATTTAGGTCTGAAAATAAGAGGTATATCAAATCAGGCCAAAAGGCTACTTCTGGTGGAACCTTATAAAGTTGTATTGGACTAAATGCAGATATCATTCTCTGATAAATGCTCAAAACAGTCCATTGCAATTCTTGCCCGTTTTAACACAAAATCATATACCTAACAGAACTCCGTCGTGTAGCTAAAAGGGGTGAAAGCGAGGCCTTTCAAAATAGTACCACTGAAGGTGCCAAATGAATAACCTCATAGCTTTTCAGAAAATGCATTAGCTTATCATGCAAATTAATCCTTCAGCCAGCATTCGTTAAAAAAAAGCGGAAGCACAACGGAAAACCAGCCAGTCAGTGTGCGTTTCGCCACAAAACAGATAAACATCAAAGCTGGCTTTGTTCCAGCGACAGCATGGCCATACACAAAAAATACGAGGTGGCTGTGCATGGGAGGGGAGGAGATATATCCCTTCACCCCGTTCCCCCACGTCTCGTGCACAAAAGACCGGAAAAATTGGGATAAAATGTATTTACCGTTTTATATATATGGAACCAGATGCATTTCGGAGAAATATGACCTGGTTCCTGGATTCTTGCGCCCAGTGTCGGGTTATCGATGGACCAAGGGTACAATTTCCCTACTTCAATAGGACAATGCCCGTCTGTGTCATTCGGCTCCTGGTTTCGGAAGAATTTCACATTGTTTATGTATCTTCTCATATGATCTCATGCTTTTAATCACTTTACTGATACACGCAGAGCGGTTCACTCAACTATTATCTTAGTAAATCAGTGCTTTGGATCATATTTATGAAATAAACATATCAGACAGTGCCATATATCTTTGAATAAAACAGCGCAGAGAGATCACGACCAACAATGAGGGATCAACAATCCATTGGAAATGACATCCAATCAAATCTGCAGCTTGAAAGACGACAACCAGCATGGGACCGTGAGATTTATACACGGAGCCCATTTTAACGCAGAGAATAACCACCTGACCAGAAAGTCACATGCTGGTATGCCAGATGTTGAGATGATAGAATACCCAGTGCTTCAGTCATCTTCCATTAAATTAATTCAGCGTGTATACAAATGCACTATGAGAATGGGAGATCTCACCACATTACCTTTTTTAGATTAACTTTGCACATTTGGTGGTTGCACAAACTTGAAATTTGCGTCTTTTGGTCACGTTGTCACTCCACCTGCTACAGCCATGTCGAGGCCACTGTTTTTGCGCTTGGGAAGTGGAAGTGGACGGAAGCCAAAATCCTGCAGTTCGAATTTCGCTACTGCTGCCGATTCCGGATATCAGATGTAATCGCTTCGGAATGCTATTGCTCCACTTTTGTTTTTGAGTTATGGTTAATGGAATGCTCTTCAATTCGTGTACAGTGGGACGACTGGGGGTAGGCGAGAAGACGATAAAGGGGTATACTCGCGCCATCCTTATAAATCACTACTAATTGTGGGGCAATCGGACAAAGAGCAATAAATCACTTTTAAACTGTTTCGAGCCATTAACAAAGATCTCTCTTCATCTGTAATGATGCGGCACAAACAAAAAGCGATTACATTTGTTGAGTGTCGCCATCGGTCCATAAAAATCTTAACAGCCTACTTTATTAACCGTATAGACGAAGAAAACGGAAAAAACAATGGAATGGAAAAAATAGTAGTTCGGACAACATTCAAACTCTCAACCTTTAGTATTTTGTGCTAGCGTTGTAAACAACCAAGCTATCTGCCCATTACAATAAGAAAGATTATAATACTAATAACTGGTAACTTTTTTGATTACGAGTCCTCAACGGTCCTCGTTCGTTACATTCCCATATGCACAGGGTCTGTGATTATTTGAATGATCAGAAACCGGTTTCACATTTGACATATTTCAGCCTTTTAACTAGTTTATTTGCACAATAGAAATCTGCGCTCATGTCATCCGAATATGTATATTTTCACAACGTATAAGCATACAATGGTATATGCTTCGAAATATAGATTTTGATTAGAACCGTTGATCTAGGATTAAATTTCAAAACATAAGATGTACAAATATTTTATGATTTCAGATATTTCATAAATTTTCGGTATTACAGAAATTTCCATTTTCCGAAGTTCATGTTGATCTGAAGTTATAACATAGAAACAAAATAGTTGACGGTATTTTTCAAGCAGCTATAATTATAAAAAAATGACCTGAGCAAAGCATTGAATATCCGCAAAGTCAAAGGTTACCTATAAGCCTACAAGGTTTGTACGAGAATTTCACGCGAAAAGTCAGAAACTATAGTTTTCATTATTTTGCAAAATATCTTGGCGTCACTGAAAGCTTCCATGCCAAAATGCAGCAACATAAATCATTCTCTTTGAAACCAACTTTTTTGATTAGACTCTAGGTATTTTGAAGTTTTTTTATTGTTATTATCTTGATATTACAATCATCCATGTCCAACAAGTGTAGAGGCCTCCTGGGGTCCCAATTTAAAAAGTATCGTAAAAGTTTGACAGTTGGCAGTAACCTAGTGTAAACATTTCATCAAAATCCGAGAGGTAAGTAGGAGAGGAATTTGGGATCAAACACAACACAAGGGCATTCAAATGAACCGTGTAAATAAATGAATCAAAGATTACATGTGGTGTTAACATTTTAAGTGAACTTCATGTAGACCTTGTAATGTATGAAATTAATTAGTCTTGTATTTGGGACAAGCCAATTATTGACGCTGAATGCGGAATGTCTACTTCAAACACCCCAATTCAGCGGTGTTAATTAAAAATTCTGGCGTTGACGATAGGCAACTGCGTTGCGCTTTTCTGAAAAATAAACATATAGTTTGTATTTTACCTTCCCTTGTATTAGCAACGACGCCAGGTGATGGGCTGTGGTGGAGCCTGATCAAAACTTGAACTGTAGGCTAAAGTATGAATCATTCTGTAATGTATACCCAAAACAAACAAAGAAAAATCTAAAGAGACCTACAAATTGGATAAATAGTGATTGTCCAATAAAACATCCCCAATCTAAAGCCAATCACGGAGTAATGAAATTACTCGGACTTGATTGTACATTTCCATTTTTTATAAGAGAACATCACTAACGTGTTTAATAAGTTATCCAAAAATCCTGCCAAAAAACGGAAGTGTTTTGTGTTACGATATTATTGCGTCTATATTCAAGGAGAAGGAGGAGGTTTACGCTTTCCCAAAGCAGGGGAGTTAAGTGAAAGACGACAAGCATCGTTAGGGAGCGACCGACGTACCCTTATTCGTTGCGGTTACCTCCGGTTTCCATTATTATAGGTAAAATTACCTCTTTTGAAGTTCCTCCTCGACAAAACAAGAAGGAAAGAAAAACTGCAGGCGGGAAAACTAAATAACGTAGTAATATCGAACAGACGCTAGTCGGATAAGGTGAAAGGCTTCGACAAGATATAGACCAGGATTACGAGAGAAAATTCTAGTGCAAGGTCGCTCAACCAAGCTAAACGCAATAATTGATATTCATCGCGTTGTTAAAGTTGTTAGCCACTAAGTGATAATAATTTATTATGAATAATTAAAAATTGTTTCCAATTAGTTCCATGTTATTAAATCATTTCCTTGTATCATTGTCAATTCTCCGCTGAATAATATGTTGCTCAACCAATCAAATGAATAAAATAGAATAATAAAGCATAGATAGGTTTCTTTTAATGTAAAAGGGAGTAATTTAACTATTGATACATCCTATCGTTATCTCTCTTTGAGTTACCTTTACCTGCTTCAGCCAAAACGACGTAAGCCATGTGACTTATTTATATGTATAATACGTTCTTAAAACACTAATTTAATACCACTGGTAATGCAACAACTTATACACTAATTTATATCCACGATTTGTAGTTCTTAACATTTAACGTCTGAGCACTGACTGACTGACTGCTGTCACTGCTTGATGCTCGAATACACAAAAAAATTACCATCTTGAACGTTTCATAACCAATCTCGAACAAACTGACACATTCGAGATGTCTGTTGACAACTGCACACATGTTCTGGATGATTTGCATACAGGGTGATCTTTTCTTGACTGCTGGCAGCTGATCTCGTTGCACTATGAATACTAAAAGACTTTGCTATCATTTCGGCTCTCTCCACAGCATTAAGTCGAGTTCAAAATTGCGACCAGAGAAATTCGCACGACGATTTGTGAATGGAATTCAATGAACCAAACGAAATAAATGAATCTTGCAAACAATTCCAAGAATATTACCTCACCTTTTCGTTGAAGTGAAATAGAGTGATTACATTTTTCGAAGCATCTTCCGATTGTCTGTTTGGTTTATATCCACCTGTTGTGGACGTTAATTTAAACTAGATGTGACAACTTAAAGAACTTCACTAGTATTTCGAATGCCTTGGCAGCCGCTATCGAAGGACAAAATTGAAAAGTTTGATGAGACGGGAGACACTCGCACTACTAAATTAAACAAAAATATCAATGCTTGAACACAGATTCGCTCAAAAATACACACTTAGCTTGGACATAAACTGGGAATCATCGCGCAGGACGTACCGAGTCAATCTATATGGGTCCATTTTTTTATATACTTCTGGAGCTGAACTTTGGTCTGATATATGATTTGTTCTTACAGGTAAGTTAATGCAGCAGCAAGGAAAACTCGCAGATATTGCGATGTCCTGTCAGGATCGTGACAAGATCGTAAAAGTCATTATAAGCCTTGCCTGATCATAATGTCAAATACAAGTAATGTTTACGCCACAGTTTTCCTTAATACATTTAAAAAAGATTTATGAATTGGCATAAAGATGATAAACTGTAAAATCATCACTTAGTTGGGAGCTGGTACAAGTACGGCGTTGCTAACAAGTACAGTTGTTATTGTAGATGACCTTTCTCAAACTCGAAAAGCAATAAATCTGCAGGTCAGGACCTCAAATTCCTGATTTGGCGTACACGACTCGCTTTTGGGCACTCTTTACAGAATCTTCTCTCCCCCACACAACTTTTCTACTCCCGTACTTATTTTGCTGCTTGTCGCTGCCGACTGCAGCTGATTTTATGTTGTGTTGTTTGTTTTTTATGACCTTAGTACATGCAAGTTGCGTTCTAAAACGCGCAATATATCAATATCGATCAAGCTATCTCAAGTTGCTGGAAGCAATTTCTACTCAGCCTCATCACCGCCCGTTGGAGGTCCAGGTCTCAGAGTTGTTGGCGGAAAGCATGTTGAGCTGCAGAAGCAGTGCGAGAGGGTACGTAATTATATATTCCAATTTACCTTCAAATTCTGTAAATTTTAACTATGGGTAGCTCGTTATACAATGCCAACGTTCTTCAAATGAATCACTTTTGGAGGAGATTCGTTCATGGTGTTGGAAATTCTATTAAATGTGAATCAGCTTATTGGATCTTGTAGTGGTAGTTCTTGTTGTTATTGTCCCAATCGAACATAAACCATGATAGAATCTATAGAATAGGACAGATCAGGTACATTCAACATCGAGCTCCAGACTGTTGATGTCCTTTGGAAAGTGATGTAATTCAACAATTTTTTTGATGGCTTCGTTGATCTGGATATTTGGATTCATGCCGCCAATATAACAGCACTTAAATCCGTGAAGCTTTAGATTCTTTAAGAAGTTTTTCGAACAATCCATTTTTTCTGTCGACGATGTTAAATATAAATCAGTACGCGTCACTCAAAGAAAAATAGTTTTATTTGTGGAACTGTGTGCTAAGTACACAATCCTATTATCTGTATAATCACCTTGTAATAATTCAAATTAATTTTCCATATTTTGTACTTTGATGCAAGCTACTATGGCCGCAAAAACGTCTAAAGCTACTTAATAAATCGCATATGGTTTTAATCAGTGGCCCATCAAAAATATAATTTGTACTATCTTTTTACGTGTGGCTGAATAAGGATTTCGAAATAAGTAGAGTAATAGATGAGGATAATCATCCGTACTGTAGGCCACAAAGGAAATACGAGTAGAATAGAGTGCGCAAAATAAACAATGTATAGCTGGCACGTTCTAAAATAGTTTGGCTTCTGGAAATCGACCGTGATCTCTTGTAAACAGACCGTCAACGTGTGCTTGCTCTATTTGTTCAGAAAGATTTCACCGAAATATAGGTCGTCGAGCGCAGCTGTTTAGGTTTGGAAAAAACGAGATGAATGTATGGAAAGGCGGTTTATTTGATTTACTTCGCATGCGGATTCGACTTGTTTATGCAAGGTGCGAGTAGTTATTAAGAAACTTGAATAACGAGCTAATACTCTTTCATTCAATTTTATTTATCGTATTCAGTTGGCTTTAACCTTTTTTTTTGGCTTTTCACCTTGACATTTGGTGAAGATTAACGCTGCAAGCTTCCTGACCGCTAATAAACCATTATTACAGAACTGTTGATTTCCTCATGTAAAGCGATGAATTCAAAATGTTCAGGTATAACAGAGGCGTTGAATATCAGATGAGTATGTGGATGGGTATGCACATCTTCCTTTTTGCTTTCTATCTGTCAAACGAGCAATAGGTATATGAATATGAATACCCAACGATCTATTTCTGTGAAATCTGAAAAAAAATAGTGGGCAGACTAAATGCGGTAAAAAGGTACGAACTCTAATATTATCAAACATACCATGGAGTGCTGAGAGGAAAGAGGCCAGGCATGGGGCATACTTTCACTTTGTCGGAGAGGTAAACAGAGGATTCTGTCATAGTTGCGAAGAGTGACGTAATGTTTTCTAAGAGTCTGATCAAACGTTCCATTTGTACCTGTGAGGTTTAGATATTTATATCGATTAGGAGACAAATAACAATGATCTTAGGTGCCTTAATCTTAGTTTATACTGCGGTCTTACCATGGGCAATCAATCTCCATGTATACACAGCTTTTTTAATATCGTCGATATTTCTTTGTATTCAAGCGTGGTATTATGCCGTTTGTGTCTTCATAAGAAAGTTCCAATATCGCAACATAATTTCTTTTTGGTATGTTGACATACATGATTCGTTTCAGCGCCAAATTGATGCAAAAAAGTTATAATGCAACACATTGCATTGCTCCGTCGACTGACGCTTGGAAATATCTGTCTGCTTAGTGTTGTAGTTAACTATACAGATACTCATTGACTAGATTTACATAATCAGTTGTGAATGTTGAGATGTTACGCGACTAGAGTTGTTCATTTCACACGTTGAATCGAGCAGAAGAATAATTGAACATTATTAAAACGAACTTGCCTTCATAAGAATACTTTAATAGCCTATAGCACTGTTTTCTGTAACATTCTGGAACAAATGAATAAAATAAACAGAAACGAAATGCATTTCGTGAAAGAAAATTCAAGATATTCAAGAGAGAAGGTGATTTTCCTTGCAAAATAAATAAAATTGACTAAAATTAGGAAAACAGGTTTCATGAACCATGTAACTGAATGATAAAAATTTGTGCAACTATCTGTTGCGCTTTCAGCTTGGAGGAGCTGAAATGAATTCTTAATTCTCAAATTTCTCCAAGACATCAGGTTTTTGAGATCCTAACGTACACATATATGACGTTCAAAGGGATTTTGACCAAAAAGGAATGATGGAAAAGTTATATCAAGCTTTCTTGCGATATAAACGTTATATAATATTAACCCTGTCTCAAAGGCAAAAAAACACATTGACAAAAATAATGAAGAACTACCTCAAAAACTAAAAAAAAATTAACGCCTTCGGCTTTGCAGAATGTGGAATCAAAGCTTTTGTGTCAACAGTTTCATGGACTCATTTACTCAACACTTTTTATGAATCGTGCCACATGCGACACGGTTGCCCGCACCACATACAGCGTCTCCATTTCCCTTCGGGAATTGTGAATCGATCCCTTGCCACCGCCTAATCTACAGGTTAGCGTGTGTCCCGGCACTTTACATGAAATATGGATCCGGCACTTCATCCAGATAGGAACATGAACATTCGAATATACACCACCTTTGCTTCTAGGAAATGGCCTTGACATTCTATTTCCGAGAATTCCTTTCAGTACTTGTTGGACAGGGTTACGACAGAAACTAACGGATGGATGTAACACATCTCAAGGTTCTTCTATATAGAACGGAATGGAATATTCCGGGAAGCAGCACATATCATGGAAATTCACTAATGTCCAAATCAAGTGTCAACTACAGTTTCTGCGTTGATCAAATTGCCATATATGAATTCCAAATGAAGAACGCGATGAGGATTTGCATTTTCCTGTCCCCAGGCAATCTGTGTCGCATCATGTGAGACACATTTGTTCCAATCCTGACCTATTTTTCATTCTAGTTTCAAATCACAAAACTTCCGAGTTATTGTAGAGGCAGCAGATTCTTAGAAGCCAAATTAGCAAACAATGCCATAACTTACATGTTAATATAACTGATTCAAAAACAACACACATCACTTCCAAAAGCTTTCCTTTCCATCTGCGGATAAAACTTCCTTCTTTCAATAATAGAACGAGTTCTGAAGCTTCGAAAACAATCCTATATTTTATACATTTGTCCGGAAATATATGTGGGACGAAGCATCATCGGTTATTTTCTGGAACCCGGAACGTCCGACATTGAAAATGGAGGCATATATATCTCAGTGAAAATGGATGGCAGCGGAAAGAGATCGCAAGATGATGTAAAGGGTTGTGTATACTGGAAAAATAACATATTGCTGTTTGCACGGTAGAATGAAAGATTCATTTTGAAATAACTCAGTCGGATGATCAACATCAACAGTCATAAAGGCAAATCTTTCAAAATGCAAGCCTATTTCTTTTTCTTCCTATAATCGCATAGACATAAGCTGTACATGAAAAACTGACCTCGTCCAGGTGATTTTATTGCTTCTTTTACCCATCGTTTAAATTTCAATAGTACTTGTTTCGTAACAATTTTTTTTCATGTCAACAAGACTGTCTGTTAGAGCGATCCATTTAGCTCTTAGTTGAAGTTTTGTCAGTCAGTCGATCTGCCAGAGGTTTAGTTGCTCAGATACCAAACAATGATAATGAGAAAGAACGGATGATGGAGATCAAAGAGGAGGATGCGTGTAGGTTGGTGGGAACAACTTGGCATTGACAACTAGGCTTCAAACCTTTTTAGAGGACCCTAACAATAAATTTTCTGTTTCGATGTTGTTGATTAAATGTAATCTAGCTAGGTTCCGAAGTTGTACCATTCAATTTTATTAACAGATAGTGCGAGTCGAGACCTTCTGAACCCGTTCAACTCTATCATCTGATCCATGGGGTGTTAGCAATGGTGGCCAAGGCTCTCCATTAGATTTTCCATAGGTACCGTCTTTGCGAGGAAACAAGATGCTCCCTATATGTGATAACTCGTTTAATAAAATCTTCCAGATTTTTAACTTTGAAGTTCTACATCACTGCAAAGTTTCCAGAACGTCAGTATACCTGTGCTAAGTTTATTTTTTGTTAATAATGATTCCGAGGTACCAGGCAAAATTTTCCCACTGAATGCCTAAACCTCAGAATCGATGTCATTTCATACAATAGTTAGTCAACATTTTCGAATGATTAATTTGATTGTTGATATAGCTCTTTTCATCAATTCTGTCAGATACCAGCAATACAGCACATATAAGAGCTTCATATATCTGATACGTACCAAGAAGTTCTATCTTTGTACACGGTCATGTGCTATTTAAGCTGGTAGACATACGCTGCTTGGCTCTGACTCGCTACATGCAAGACATTACTTGTAACATATGTATGATCTTTAGCTGCACCTGTCACTGTCAGTTTGAACAATTTTTCAAGTCCTAGCGTGAGGCGTGAGGTTTGATTTAACTTTTGTATGAAAATTCCTCACACAATATAAGAAATCCTACAAGTAGAATAAGTGGTGAATATCACCGTTCTAATGTATTTAAGTATTTCGACAAGGAGAATGAAAATAAGTCTACTTTGTTCCACTTCCACTTTATCTGTGAAAGAGCGACGAGGGTGCAGCAAATAAAAGAAGAAAACACTGGGGGATTGCAAATAAAAGCAACGGGGAAATCACAAAACATGCATTTCTATAGTAGGCCACATTTATAGTGAAGCTTTTAGATTGAGTATCAGTTGTCAGCTTTCTGAAGTGAATGACGTCGATGGCGGTCCACCGTAAAAGTGCTTACATAGGGCAAGGGATATCGCTGTGAATCAGGACACCCTTATTGATGGAGATCACCGTATGGTCAGTATTCCAACTTATTATCACCATTTCACTTTAAAGCATATGAAGAGGCAGCGCCACTTTCTGCGACACGCTAAGTACGTTGCTATCACATCCTTTGCTGGGATAGGTCTATCATATATACGACCTATTCTCTACTGTCGGCCGCCGACCTATGCTGATGAGTTTAGGAAATGGACGAAACATCCAGATATGTAGAAGGCAGGATATAAAAGCCTCCGGTTTTATGTTTCAAGGCTTCTCCCTTAACAACTCCTTAGCTATTGAAGTCGTCCAGGTAATACATAATGCAAACGTATATCCAATACCTCGTCTCTCTGCTGAGCTCTTTGCATCGCCTTAATTTGTATATTCGTTCGACGGGAGCGCATAGAGGCAAGTCAACGACTCTCAGAGTACCCTATTAAGTAGAGCAGAAAATCTATTTTGATGCTCTCCCAAATGGCGTAATGATTGCCGAGCGCTCTAATGCGTTTTCGACGATGCCCTTTTCGAAATAGAATACCAAACAGCAGAGCGCAGAGCAGGCAGACGCCGTCTGCCTGCTTGCATAGACCACGTCTTTCACCTTTCCTGCGTTCCACAGTCGAGTTAGGAATTCGCTGAATAATTCCATACTCACGTTCTGCCCTTTATGTGCCATTTTACCTTCATATGACGTTTGCTGTACAAAAATTAAAAAAGACTGTCGAGGCAGTCGTAACGTTAGTGGGTTTTAGGAAGCAGTCATATGTAGTTTAAATGCACACTTCAAAGGCAAATAGAACAATCAATATAGAATGAAAAGGGAGATTCTATTACAGGGATAGTTATAGAAAACCGCTTCTGCAATTTAATTCAAGACATTATAACCCCTTAAACTATGTTCTGGTTGTATTCTGGGTTCACTACACTTGAAATAACCACTAATTGAACTGCATATAGCTGATAAAAAAGTTTTAATGACGTTTCGGCTACCATGTAAGCTTATAGCTAATTACCAACTAAATAAAAAATTAACTCAATAAAAAAATTTGGACGAGGATATTGGACTAAAAGGTCAGTTGATTTCATTTGAAAGGGATATTTAATGACACTGTATTTACCCATCCAGCTTGAGGTGAATTACTAGGCTTACATTGTGGATATATCAATGTGTATAAGCTTGAACTGATTCTGTTTTTTCGCTAAGCTCTTAAATGATGCGACGTTTGTTGCAATGACATATTTCTGAAAACTTTAATATATTGGATTTTTTCTATCTTTTTATTTTTTTCTATCTATGTTTAAAAAATGAAACCTTGATTTAAGCGGATCTGAAGAGAAGCAGTTACAGCAAAAGACCAACTGTACAGGGAATGGAGGACACATCCTACTACTGAAAGTCACGGCAGTTTCATCGATGCCACTGTAAGTGGGACATCGATAACAGCAAAGAGGAGCACAACCAGAAAGCTAGGAACAAACTACTTTCATGTCCAAACTCATCCAGATCAGCAGACACCTTGGGACAGATTTTTGCTGACAATTTTACTTCCAAAGGGATACTCCACCAAGTACCATCAGAGTGGACTCAAAAATGCCAGAAATTAGATTTCGACCCCGAAATATAGAACGCATTCTATAAAAAGAAAGAAAAGAAAGCTAGTGGTTCTTTGTCGTTATTTTGGAGAACCTCGGCGGTGTGGATGAGCTACCGGGCACTCTTTCCCCCGATCGTAACAATCACAGCGTTTCAAGGTCAATGTGAATAGACATTTAACCTTGCGCAGTGCTTATGAAGCGCGATCGGCTATTTGCTTGTGCGTGAGGTTATCTATAAAAATATATATATTTTATTCTAGTTTGAAGGATGGATATAATATGTATGAATTATTTTTTAATTTATCAATATTTTTTTTCGATACCATTCATCTGGAGAGTCCGTGGAGTCCAAATCCAAATTTGTATCAATGTTATGGTCATATAATCTACAGAGAGCAACTCCTACAGGCAATTCCCTACCTTTACAATGAATAGCTCTGAAAGTATATGGTTACAGAGAATAGAGCGATCTGGTTACACATAGTAAAGGAATTTTTGAATTTTTAACCACTGTAGGGATGAATGCCCAACACAACAACGGAAAGCGTTTATTTTTCTGTTCTAGAATATTTACTTGGGCATTTGCTGAAAGTCTTAATAATGTACGCTATAACATACTCAAGACCATTTTCTTCCTGGAAAAGTATAAGTTCTTGGAAGCAACTGCAACCCCAGGTGTGCAAGTGATAGATTGGCCTTTCTTTCAAGTTCCCTGTGAAGAGTGAAGCTATGGAACTGAAATCTACCAAAAAATGATGAAAATAGCCGAGGGTTTCTACCAATCTTCGAATGTGAGTAATTGAGACATGTTTTTGGTACACCTATAACAACAGGTGTTAAGACAATGGGAGCAGGACAAAATACAGAAGTATGAGATACTATACATGATACTGGACGGCTGTTTTTTGGAAATGGTTGATCACATACACAGCGAGTACAGGAATTCAAGTCAACCATAGGCAGGTTATAGACTAGTTTTTCTTTTTGATCTGTTGTTGATATCACTCATTATAAATATCGCAGCGCATAATTTCTGGTACCATTATAAGGATAAAACATATGCCACAATCACTACAGTTTCAAATTTCAATTTTTCAATATTTATACTTTGATATATGGTTATAAAGCAACCAAAAATTATTTTTTAAAGATTTGTGGTTTTTAATAATGGTCACAAGAATGAGCTGAATCATAGAGATAAGCGGCTTACTTCAATACTCTCTGTAATAACATGACCTAAACTTCAACACCGTTTCACTGCATCTGTTGCAACTCTTTGGACCTTTAATCAGAATAAGGAAGCTATATACAAATCCGAAGTCCATTCCTTGGAAATCCTGTCCTTTCATGGGCTGAAGTTCGTACAAGATAGACCTCCTTTCACAGATCCGGAAGTCCTCAAAAATGCTCTCCTATCGCCCGCAGCGAGCAGTAAAAATTCTAGCCGGTAGTGTGGTAGCGATCGTTTATTTTTGCCTATCCCTTTTTTCCAGCCGGTCCAACCAGCGAGTGTACGTAGAAAGAGCGTCTTATCCGGAGGCCGTTTTATCCCTCTCTTCCTCTCCTGAATTATTCATCCGGCTCGGCCGTAACCTGACCGTAACTTTAACGTGCTATGCTGTGCTCGCTGTTCGCCGCTTTTCTACGTTGTCGTACTGACAGTGGTGGCACAAACGTTTGGTATGTTGTCGGATCGAATAGGATTCGATATGCCAAAAGACAGCAGGACACAAAAAGCAAACAGAAAAGTATGGCGCAGCTCAATGGTAGTCTGTCTGTAGCTTAGACTAAAGAATTGGAAAAAATTGCATGAAGAGCAGCTTTGCACCTCTGACATGGTAGGATTGACAAATCGTTACAGCTTCCAAAGTGGAAAAGAAGTGTCAGGTTCAATGCGACCAATTTCACAATGGATTTATCCATCAAATATAAACTGCCAGACTAGTCTTTGGACGGCTCTTGCATAGTTCTTGGAAGACTACAGGAACACATTTGGTTATATACCATTCAGAAGTAACTGTCCTTTGATTTTCCAAGGCTACCGTTGTGATGTATCCACTTTTATAAAAGGAAGATTGGACCATGTTCTTTCCAACACTCTTGGAACGACGAATTGTCGTTGGATGCTGCTCACTTTTAAAGCACCAAACTAATGACTGCTGTTTAGTTTCGGAACACCGGTTTCTTAGGCGAAGGTGATCATGAATGATTGTTCGAACCGCTGCCGATGCAATCCCCAGAGAAGCCTCAATCTCGGTGTAGATTTCATTTCGATCTTTTTTTACTATATTTTGCACAGCTTCTACAGTTTCCGGAGTAACCGCAGTGGGCGGTCGACCTGGGCGAGGTTCATCATCGAGTGAGACCCGGTCCCTTTTAAACTCAGCAAACCAATTAAAAACTGTAGCCCTAGACGGGGCAGAGTTCTTAAAGCAACTCACTTAACTTTCGTGACATTCCGCTTGTTTTAGTCCCTTTTTATAGTCATACAAAATCATGGTTCGGAATTCGTGACTACCCGGTTCGATTTTCACGTTAAAATTCGGCCAACACTTAGATGCATTCGAAACCGTGGCAAGACAACTACTGAAAGATTCAAACGCTGCTTTTGCGTGTAAACACTTACAACTTTAGACAAAATAGCTGCGTGCTCAAACTTGTTCAAACTGGTATAGATTAGGAATATCTAAATACTTTTAGCGTGACCATACTATGTTGAAGTTAAATGTATACAAGATTGATTACTGTGCTCTGTTAAACAAGAGCTAGCAGTGAAAGCGTTCAGTTTCAATTATCTTTACAAACTCTATCAAAAAGTCATATATCCTGGCTTGTGGAGATCCAAATTGTTGAGGACATAATTTGGTATAGGCACGTCGCTCTAGCTGAAAAAGTTGCTTGAGAAAAGCTAGGACATGCATAATATGCATATATGAATAGAAACGTACCATTACCATCTAAGAAGGTCGGTCTGTCAGTCGCTCTGTTTGTCGGCCTGCCGGTCTGTTGATCTGTCGGTCAGTCGGTTGTACAGCTTGTAGAAAAATGAAATATACAGATGTACATAAAATTCTTACAAACTTTATTTTACCAGATAATGAGATGTTCGAATGGAAAACAGTATCCAAACAGCGTACGAAACAGATAGTCAATCTATTTTGACTCCCTTTATTTTTATCTTAGTCACAACAGATGCTGTCCTTGACACATTCAAAGTAATTCAAAGGAAACTGAACAGTGAATAGGGGCTTGAATAAATCCCTGGAGTACATGTGTGAAAGGAGAAAAAGCAATTAAGAGAGATAAAGGGGTTAAACGTCGAGGAGGAAGAAAGTTATCTTTTTTCCTGGTAGCTGGAAGAGCCGGAAACACCTAAGGTTCCTTATTTATGCAAAGGAGTGCGATAAATTGCACAGAATGGACTTAATCGGTGCTTTCAGGTCTAGTATGCAGTGGCGTATCTTTTCTAGTCAGCCTTGAAGAATCACATTGCTGACTTAATTACAGTAATGGATAATATGAAAAATGGTGACAAGTAGGGTTACGACGATTATTATTTATTTATTATTATTTATAAGTGCCGGTAGCTGGAATTCACTTTAAAAAATATAAAAACCTTCCATCCCCTGCAGCAAAAATGGCGTCATGATATAACTCGAAAATAAACATTTGAATCTGATTTCGTAGCTGTCGATTTTCTGAATCTTAATAAAATAACATTGGAACTACTGAAAATATGCTTCATGCTTAAGAAATAAAATATTTTATGACATGAAATGTCTCAATGATATTTTGATGGTAATGGTTAAGGTTTTCTAGGGGTTTTTCCTTGACACTAGTGCAAAGGCAGTCGCCAAAAAATATTTACCAGGCAAAATAAAAATTGATTTGATTGATTAGAGTGCTAGATTTCAGAACTCTAGTTCTATATTCATGTTAGGACCTAGTTAGCTAGTTGACTTAGTTTACTTAGTAACTTGAGGACGATGATTAAATATGAATCGAAACGCGTCACTGAAAAAAAAAGTAAAAAATTTCCACCTAACAAGAGCATCTATGATCTACATAAGTACTTTCATTGTCACTGAAATATTGACTCTGCAAGTAACTATTTTTTTAATTTCTAATTTATATGTTGAATCCAATAATCTCAAGTTATCTCTTCCTTAACTTATGATTGTGCGCAATAAAAAATTCGTAAACAATACTGAGCAAAGTGTCAGAGATTTAATTTACGAGATGAAAGGCAGACATGAAATAGCGAAGTAGGGATAAAAATTGAAACTTTTGAGTAACTAATTAACTGTTTCTTTATGGAGGTAGTGCGGCGAGGTTCGCCCTTGGGACTGAACTGCAACTGATGAAAGAAAATTCAATCGTTTGAAGGGAAGTGCTTACTGGGAAAGCTGCTGACGTCGATGTAATGAAGTTATTCAATAGGATACCAGACGTCCCTGATTTTATTACCATTCACCTTGGTTATTCGAGGACTTCATTGGAGATGAGGAATTACCTCTTTTAGCTCAGGAGTATTAGGTGATAGTATTGACAATCTTGTTACAAGCTAGCAGCTGCATTATTTTTATTCATTAAGTACAACCAGTCTATGCAAGGTGCTGACTAATTGGGACATTACTAGCAAACAAAAACACAGAAAATATATCATTAGAAACTACGATTTTATATCCTCAATGTTTTTCCGAGGATGGGTTTTAAATGCGAATTGGAAAAAGCTAAGATAAAATTGTGCAATTTATAAGTAAGATTTTAATAATAAAAGTCGGTTTATGACTCGTTTTGCTCTAGTTATTGAAGCATCATCAAACTTTTAAAATTGGTTGCTTACAAAGGCTACCAAGGCTGCTTCTTTCATATCTTGCACTATATTTGTCTTTTCTAGCAACTGTTCCATTAGATTCTTCTCCTTTTTCTGCGTCTTAGGGGAAGTAGTTTTAGGCGATTCAACTTGCATCACGGATAAGAGAAACCCACCGCTTTAAAAATGACCTAAACTCATTCTGTGTCTTATAATATTTTTAATTCTTATTCTCTGAGCTATATCATTTTTTTAATATTTCTCATTAATTATATGCAGTTGAGGTTTTGCAGATTTTTCTTGGATCAATTTGAGTGACATATTTTTTCGCAATCATTATGAAGTTCAGTTAGTCTATCTGATCAAGGTTCCTTTGGCACAGCAACCACAAAGCCGACACGGGCCAAACCACTTTTTTAAAAACTCGACATGTGTTTCTAAAACTAAACTGTTTTAATCTGCTCCTGAAGATGCTAACGTATGTAGATGAAGAAGCGAAATGTCGAGTTTTTTGAGAGTGATAAAGTGTGTTAGTACAGCCTATCTTCTTTGCCTACTTTATGATTGATATCTAGAGAGTGTTTGGCAAAATTTGATCTCTTTGGATGTGTATGCTCTCCACTATGCATCAGACCTGTTATAGACATGCATGTTTCGTCTTTAGCCTAGAATCGTCAGTATAGCCTGGCGGTCTAACTGTAAAGAATATATAAGAGATATATATGTAACCTAGCCAAGGATGTAACTTTCGTTAGTTCTGATTGATTAATTGCATATAGAAAATAGTGATACATTCGATGAATGTTTTATTACCTACAAACCATATTACACTGGATTAACGTACGTCCAGAATACATAAATAACATGAAACTAACGTGCGTTAGTTCTGTTTTTCTTTTTTTTCGGCGCCGTCTTTAGATGTTGTGGAATTTGCTGCTACAACCATTAGAGCCGAAGCCGATTTTTGACTACCTCGGCTGATTAGATATCATAATGGTAGTTGATAATTAATTTTTGGTTCGTTTGACCTTTAGATAATATATGAATAATATATCTTGTTCTGTGAAAAATCGCCTATCTTACTCTAAACATTCACAATTTATAATTATATCGAGGACAAGCGAAGGAAAATTTAGCGAGCAATAGATTTAACTTAAGGAAGACGAATCCTAATTTTCCGAGCTTGTCCGAAGATATAATTACCCACCCCTTCTATCACTCTCATTGGTTATGATTTTCTGAACAGCACTTCAACGAAATGACTTGGAGCGAGGACTAGCAGGAGAGTATTGATAGGCGAAAGAAAGATATGGTTTTTTTGCTTGGTTTTTCGGTAATATCGTGCTGAGGAGTAGATTTCACGGAAACTACAGCGTATAATAATATCAGACTAGCGCAATCGGGGCACGCGTAACGCTGTGCTGTTTAGGGTAGTTGAGTAGCACATAAAATAAGCTTTCAAATGATAGATTTTTCGTTTTTGTCTGTCATGTAGTTTTCGAGATATATATCAAAACGTTTAAATGTAAATTATCAGATGGATTTCAATTTTGGGCACACCATGTATATGCTAATCACTTCAAAACTTTGGCCGTCCCTGTATATCATGTAGTTTCAGAGATATATATTAAAACGTTCAAATATGCATTTTTAGGATATTTAAATTTTAGACACCCTGTATATGCCAATCACTCCAATACGTTTGTCGTGTTTACATAATATGTAGTTTTTCAGATATCTATTGAAACGTTGAAATGTAATTTATCGGATGGATTTCAATTTTGGGCACACCCTGTATATGTTAATCACTTCCACACGTTTTCGTTTTCGTATTTCATGTCGTTTTTGCGATATCCAGCAAAACGTTGAAAGTGAATTTTAGGGGAAATTTTAATTTGGCACACCCTGTAAATCATGTCGTTTTCGACATATCTATTTAAATGTTTAAGTCTGAATTTTGCGAAATTTAAATTTTGAACAGATCCTGTATATGCTAATCACTTGACACGTTTTCGTTTTTGTATTTCATGTGGTTTTCGCGAATGAAAATGAATTTAAGGGAAAATATTAATTTGGCACACCCTGTATATCCCAATTACTGTAATATGTTTGGCATTCCTGCATATCATAGAGTTTCCGAAATATCTATTGAAATGTTTAAGTCTGAATGTTGGGCGAAATTTGAATTTGGGACACCCCCTGTATATGCTAAGCAACTGAACACTTGTTTCATTTCAGATACTATATGCTAACCACTTTAGCACAATTTCCGTTTCTGTATATCATTATAGTTTTCAACATATCTATATATAACGTTAAAATGCGAATTTTCGGTGAATTTTAAATTTTAGACACACGGTATATATTAATCGTTCCAACATGTATGCTGTCTTTCTATATTGTGTAGTTTCCGAGATATCTATTAAAATGTTGAAATTTGAATTTTCGAAGAATGTTTAATTTCAAATCCACCCCTGCATATGGTAATCACTGCACTGATTTCCGTTTCAAGTATTAGGTTCATAAAATCAGCTTCCTTACCGTAGATATGCCGTATCGGTATGTCTTGCAGATGGTGCTTCAAATGCTTTTTAGGTTAAACAGTTTTGCCCATCTTTACAGGGCAGTGGTTCACAGAAATGTTTGCTATACAGTATCCAGCGTTAGACGACGCGACCTCCCATTACCCTCTAGTAGATGATACTGTCGGTAATAATAATTTCTGTAATGAACGACCACAACGGATGACGTTAAACTCAGTGTTCTGTCGTCGTTGCGTTTAACAAATGCAGCCGACTGAGCCGACTTTGGAGGGAAAGTGTGTGACATTTTGATGAAATTGGATACATTTTCGATAATTTTCAATATCCTGACCAAAATTGATGGAATCGGGCAGAGAAAAAACGTATAACTATTAAGTAAACCCCACAGTTTCATTTCGTGAAAGAAAAAGTTGATTGTATAGTGTGACAAACAAGATTTACGCCGGTTTTCCGAATTTTGTATGGATTTGAAAGGGACCTCATGGTTTTTACATAGGGATTGCTGGAAAAATGGCTGTATTTTGTGGAAAGTGTGTGTTGCTATGGAAAGCTCAGCTCAAAACTTGACTTGTCCGGTGACTAGTACTCGTTTTCTGTATAAATATATGAGTGAATTTTCCTAAAAAAGGAAACCGACATGTCGGCGGCCCGTTTTTGTGTAGCCAAGTTTTTTAGAAATATCTCAGAAACGGTTAGAGCGATCTTTGAAAACTTCTCGAATTTGACTATTGTGGAATCTCCTCTTCACCCGGTTTTCCGTTAATCGGCCGAATTATCCGTGCAGCTCTGTCGAAATACGTGGTTGCCACCGGTTTTACCGGTCTGATTCTAAAAATTTCACTATACGTGTGTGTTAAATACACAATTTTTTTATCTGAATTCCGATTTTGTTTTTATGATCTGAGTCACTCAGTGGTACATTCAGTATACATGCAAGGCGTGTGATATTTTATAACTGGCAAGTACCTGATTATTCGAAAGTTTTGCATTCAATTATAATTGCTGGTATTCACTTCTTGAAAATAATTTTAAATGAATGTTTGCATATTCGCCAAGATGACTGCTATACAAAAAAAAAACAGATTAGAGTAGGTGTTGTTGTTTTGCGTATTATTTGTTGACGGTGGATTTGTGGTTTATCTTATATAATTGTTTTGGTTATTGTGAACAATAAGTCATTTATTTGAGATATTTCACATTTTTCTAGGATTTCTGATTAATACCTACTTATACCTTGTAAGATCATTGCTCGTAAAATATTTGCTCTAAAATTTTTCAAAACTGTTTTGAATGGTTTCAAGTTGTGATTTTGATAGTGATCTAAACATTAACTGCAATACCTTTCAATCACGTTTTTCCCTGTGGTGAGCTTTTGCTCTTTTATGACATACCTATATAATTTGTTTTACATCCATCTGAATTCTGATATTTTTTTATATCTTCTTGATATTAATTATATTGCAGAAAAACATACCTGTTGCAAATATATATTTCTTGTCTCGAAGTGCAGATATTGGATAGCTGTCCCATGTACAATGTAAAGATATTGCGCCCTTTTCCATATTGACTTGCCTCATTTTTAATATTTCTTAATGATATTTCTGGACATGTTTTCGAATTCATGCTTATCCGGTGTAACAAATACCTCATCCTTGGCATTATGTAATGTAAGGTCTCTCCACGTAAAGAGAAGCAAATATTCCTAAACATTGCTTTCGCCTTCCATTGTTTTCGTTAATCGTCTTCAAGTATAATTAACGAATGTTGTCAAAATGTTAACTGGGTTCAACAGTTGTCATGAAACTGCCGTTATTGATTTTTGATTTGTACTGATGGTGATGTGAGGATTGTGTGGCAATAAAAAAATATGTATTTAATCTAAATAACTACCTCTTCCCATGCGAGCCACAAAAAATAGAAGCTAGCAGAATATTTAGCAGCTTCAGGTTATTCGCCTAGCTCTTCATCCTTTCTGCTCTCTACTCGTATATTACATAACGCATCGACGGCAGAGAGCAAATGCGCAAACGGAGAATACCTCCCCGTTTCACATTATAACGAAGTCCCGTAATGATCTAGAGATTCTTGAAAACAGCTGTTGGCAAGATTTAAAGTTCTAGCACATAGAGAATAAACCCACTTTTAGAATGCCATCTGAATAAAGTTGCTTGTTCATATGTTAGCTGTGGAATAGTTTTCTGAAGAAAATTATTCCCACAAATGTATCTCCGCGATACATTGAGGAATGTAATGTAGAGGCATACTATTGTAGAATTCATACAGTGCCATAACTACTGAAATTCAATGCTCATCAAATTATTGTAAAAAACTGAGGTATAATGATAGATCGTGTGTATGATGTAAAAGGTTAAGTTGTAATAGCTAGGTAAAAAACATTAAATCTGATTTTGCGGCAAGGCTGGATGTTCTCAGTTTGCTTAAAGGATTATGATGCAATTCAGTGAGGGTGAAATATTTCGTATTCTATGTTGCAATATCACCGGACGTGCCATGCCAAAAGGTATTTGTTATGTTGTTTCACCTTCCTAGATAGATTCACATTGGCTTTTGAATCTAGTATAAATTTACCCATCAGGCTTTTTGTATATTTTTGTGTTACCTTGACCCATACCAATGTGCCTTCAAATCGGCTGAATTTATGTTCACTTGCCTCCACAGTATACATTTCCAGCGGTAGCCTTTCCCGAGCATCAACTCCAGTTGCTTTTTCTGGTGTGTCCATCTACTACATTCGAGTAAATGGTTCGGAGTAACCTCCTCATATGTAATCTGCGTATTTCGTCTTGCCTCACCTCCTTAGGTAGCCCGCAAATATGGTTAATTGTAATTTTCTCTACTCCCAATGGCAACATATGAATGAATATATTTCAAGTAGATAGTAAATATGGTTCACATCCTTTAAATTAGTCGTTAATCATAACCACAAGCAGACATTTATGAGTCTCAGGTGCAAAAATAGTCGTGTGTGGAGTAGTACCCATCTATATGAGAATATTGATTACTTCTAAAATCATTGGATTTAAATTACAATTTTCACAAGTTTTTTGCGTTTGAATCAAAACAACTTATACGTCAAAGGTGTGGGTTTACATTTATATGCTTCATATTACCTCCATTGGAAATTATCGTTATATATGAATGAATTTCTTCAACAACGACCTACCTTTCAATGCACAGTAGCAATCATTACTGTCTGACCAGCCCAGCGTCCCATGTGATCGCCAAAGGGCCATAAAGATAAACAGCAATGCATTCCGTTCAAGTGCTATCAGAAGTTGTTCATTAACTATCTAATTTAAAATCTTCCCAGGAGCTTTAATTTTTAATTGACATTCAGCGGCTTAAAGCAGCCATATAGTTTTATTAAAAAGTTAATTGGAGTTTTCTGTATCCAGCAGCCGTTGCGGGCGCTATGGAACGGTGTAGTAAAATAGACAATATGGAAATAAGAAGTACAGGGCGAGACACAAGGTTATAACATTTTTCATTTGGCCAACTCGAAGGTGACCTATATAATTGAAATAAGTTGTGGCATTACATTGAATTAGTATTATTATTATAATTACTACTGTTTATTTATTGATACGTTTTGAGTAATATCTAAATTCCATACATAGTTATACTTATCAATAGATCATGAACGAATGAAAAACAACAAATGTATTGTCATTTTAAAAGGGGTGCCAAATAAGCATCGTTCCAATAATATTGATCGTGTGCGATACCTTTCAATTTTGTAACAATATCTTGGTTGTGTAATCTTAAAGAGTATACGTCATATGATGGAGGTTATAATCGGAGGCTTATACGTAGCTTTTTCCAAATAAAAGTATATAAGTTAAAAAGGTATTTCACCTATTATCAAAAACGTCACCCACATAGAGAAAAGCTTATTCAAACGTCAGACAATTTTAGTACCTACAGCTTTAGTTACTAGAATCCTTTCGCTAAAATTTCACTTTACACTTATTACGCTCCTGTGAGCAGTAGCGTCGCGAGAAGATGGTAACGATTGGGAAAAATGTGGTATTCGCGAATTTTGCCCTGATGCAGGGAGTAGGGCGAGAGGCAAAGCAAGCGGGAGATGAACGAGCGCTATGATTGATTGCCTTGTTAATGAAATGGAGGCTTTGGTGATGTTGCGAATTTCGCACCGAAAATATATACCTACGAAGGGAACTGAACACAGCTTAGGGATAAAAAGCCTATACTTTATTATGAAATGCAAGAAAAACCATTCCAAGACTAACCGCTGCGCTGGTGATTACGTGGGATGGTGGTCATGCTGTCATCGTCCACCTGGTACTAAGTGTCGGTACTTTATTTTGTGATTCAACCGTGATGGCCCTTCATGATAGAGCACTAGAAAACCAGAAGATGTGGGTAGATAGCCACATTTCAGCTTTAGATTCCAAATACATCCTAGTATACACTCGTTGGCACTTGCAAATTTAGAGTTTTGTTTGAAATGTGTAGAGAATGATCGAAGGAAAATCATACCCACTAAGCATACAACAAACATTGTGCAGTCTCATTAGTTCAGTTGGATATAGACCATAGATGTTCCTATACGTTGTTCTTTGCTCATTCCATATTACTGTGCTACGTGTTTCTGGTGTTACCATGCTTTATATTACTCATTTTGAACTTCTCGACTAAGTGAATATATCATTCTGTATTCGATCATAAAAGCTCATACTCAGTTCTAATTCGAAAAGTATATTCTGTATCAGTGTATTTAAAATAGTTCAAGAATAAAGGCTTTTTAATATTGCAAGCGTCAAGATTGACTTACTAAAATGACTACACTGGTTACTTGTCAACTATTAACCGACTCTTGTTTTGAATATAAAAGTAAGTTTCTCAAATTAGCCCTGTAATTATTCTTCAATTGAACCAAGTTTTACGCTTGATGTCTATAGAACATGTATTTTATATGTTCTAAGATATTCGATTCATCATTAAAACCCAACGATTATTTGTGAAACCTTGTGTACAACATGGAGAAATATAGAGATGGGAGTGTTCCAAGTACGAGCATGAGCCAAGAGTAATCTACATATTTGTTGTCATGTTCTTTACTTATCATATTTGGTTTTGTGAAGAGATGAATTATCACCAACTAAATACTGTCATTTGTTCCATCAATTTCAAGCTTGACCGGGTTTTCAGGCTGAAGTTAGGCACGTGTGGCAATGAATGGAAAGCACAATGAGTGATGTTTTCTGTAAGTATCGCCATCAGAAGGTCGTTGAAAGAACAATAACGTTTTACCCCAGATTCCTGTGGGAGACTCATCCTTGCCCTTTCCAGTGACATGAAAAAAGTTGCCAGATCCTTGGTCTTTTCTCCGTGTCGCGTCCCGTCGAATGATTGATGACTTGGGTGAACGAGGGCGAGCAGAGGGCAAGGGAACAGGGGGATGTTTTTCATGACACGCAAAGAAATC
The DNA here is from genome assembly GCA_949316355.1 of Bruchidius siliquastri. Taxonomy (NCBI): domain Eukaryota; kingdom Metazoa; phylum Arthropoda; class Insecta; order Coleoptera; family Chrysomelidae; genus Bruchidius; species Bruchidius siliquastri. The sequence goes on along the minus strand of OX438532.1, from coordinate 3,542,617 downwards.
CCACCGCGCTGGAGGTGAAACGAAACCAATAGAAATAACCAATTCGGCCTCCCCCGGGAGAGATGAGACGTGCCAGCAGGTGATAGAGAGCAAAACCAAAGATAGATTATCGATTTCGCCGAAGACAGGAGTGGAACTGAGAAAATTTGGCATTGGAATAGGCGTAAAGTTGTAATGAGAGTCTCCACTAGTTGAATTCTAGCACCTCCATCCACAAAGCGGAGATTTGTCACTTTTTTTATGGCGCCTCGTACTTAACGAAGTAATGGTTAGACTCAATAGCATGTGGGTAGTACATACATACATACATACATTCAATATCAGTTGTCAGCTTCTGATGTGAATTAGCCGAGATAACGGTGCATCGTAAATAGTATTTACGAAGAACAAAGGAGATCGCTGTAAATCAGTTTACCCTTATTGACAGATGTCGTAAGGGAAATCTGTCGCAGCTTCAAGGCAGTCCAAGTGTTAGTACCTTTGACTTTGTAAGTTGCGAATGGGCAGCGCCATAGTGCGCGATGCTTGGAGATGTGTGATGATTTTGCTATCACACCCTTGATTGGGTTACCATTCTAGGCTAAAGACGAAACATGCATGTCTATAGCAGGTCTAATGAATAGTGGAGAGCATACTTGGTATCTCGAAGGTGAATAATGAGAGGCGGAGCTTTGGAAGTGAGTTTTGTGTGAATCTCACAAAATATATGATTGTTTTGTAAACCTCCCAGTACGATGGACTATGTGAAGTCAGTAGTGCTCATGCTCGAAGAGAACGAGTGATTCCAGTAATCCATATGCATACCTAGAAAGCCAGATATGCGAGATGGGAATGCAATCCAGAGTTAACTTTGCAGAAACCTCAGCATATAAATTCCCGTTGAACCAATATGCAATTTCCATTTCCCGAATTGTGTAAATACACATTGGAGGACGTCGGAAAAAGCTAAATTCCGCAGCGCCAAAGTTGCGGCCCGCCGATAAAGTTTAAATTAAATTTTAATCGGCGATTTGTCTTCGGCTCCGTGGAGTTGCAACTTCATTTGAAGTAATATAGCCTCGTAATTGGTAGAATCGATGAAAGCCTTTAGGGGCGTATATTTAAAACTACCAATGCCCGACAAATTTATAATGCTCAGGAGTTTATACAAAATAATTTAATTGCCATAGACTTTCATGGAGGATATAAAACTTGTTACTTGTTACTAAAAATGACGCTAACAATATATGCTTTTAATTCATAACTAGAGCACTGATATTTTTATTTCCTATATGAAATTAGAGTGTACTAACTTATTTTACTTCCACGATCATCGCATTGGAAACACCATAATTCAATATATCTCTACTGGATATTTGGCTAGCACTGAACTGACTGAATATTTTACTTTTAGAACTTTTAGAACATAATCATTTATTAACTCAACATCTGTTGGCATTGTCGCATATTGAATTAATGAATATGAGCAGCGCATGTGCACCGTTATATATACACAATCCATTATGTTTCAAACTATAAACCTCGATATAATGTACAAGAAAATTAGGTAAATGATTTATTCAGGCTCAATAGTGTGAACTGCATGCACAGGTTTGAACAAAATTTTTGAAATATGTATTAGACCGAAAGAGATAGTGTAAGTAAAAACAACAAGCAGCAATGCTTACCAAATAAATAAACGTTGGTGTACTGGTTGGTCGAACTAGTATTTCCTACATGTTTTCTCCATTCCGCGATGCAAAGCTGCCTGACCTCGCCTGACCTTTGATGACGCTCTCTAAAAACGCTTGCGAGAAGCTGATTGCGTTGTCCCTGATTTTAGATATGTTAATAGTGCAAATATAAGCATATCATAAAAGATCATACTCAAGTTCTTATCTTGTCACAACTGCATAGCAGATATTATTTATTCGTCATCCATTCCAATAGCGATTACTAATAATTCGCAAATCCTTTTCATCCTGTCCCAGGTGTTGCAGTCTTTCCACCATTTTGTGGTGATGGACTCTGTCGAAAGCCTTCTCGTTATTAAGAAGCCACAGGTATACATTACAACTGAAATCTTCGCATATTTGAATCAGTACCTGCCTGCAGAATAGAGCCTCTCTTGTTCCTAAGGCGTCAAGAAAACCACATTGTGTGTCTGACACATGTTAATCACACAACATGGCTATTTCTCTATGTATAGACTTTAAGAAGGTCTTTAGAAGGTAGCTGATTAGCTGCATTTTTATGTTGGAAAACAACTCTGTAATGAATGTTCGCCACATTTTTACTTTTCATCTTTTCTCGACGACAATGTTTTCTATTATTGATTAAATGTCCATTTGATTTCGACATTCGTTCACCTGTCATTTCTTTGATCTTCCGATGGACACTGGATGTATTTCTTCCTCCGAATTTCCTCTATTTTCTTACGTCTGCCACTATTCCACCTGTCTTTAGCTCTTTGAATCTTTCTTTGAGTATGTATAATCTATTGTATTCTATTTTGCCGAATCTACCCTTATGTAATTTTCTTTCTTTTGTGAGGATTCGAAAAACCTCATCAATCAATGGAACATGTGATAATCAATAATGTGTACAATTATATTACATGAGCTGTACCAACCTTATTATATCACAATACATAAATTAACACCAAATGCCATTGACAATATATGCAATTGAATAAAAAAGATATGGTAAACCTCAAGGTCTATGTATTATATTTAGTATTGGTTGATCCTCTTCTGATAGTTACCACAACACTACCAGGAATCAATATTATAACTGCCTTTGCGAGAAAAAATTAGTTTGATCAGCCTACTGGATATAGCAAAAGACACGCCACTTCATTGAATGTTTCTGTCTGTATCAATTTATGTTAAAATATAAAGAACCATTCACAATGATTAAAAAAATATTTTTACTGCATCTCAAGTCTGGTTATGACTCAAAATTGCGTGTGCTTGTGACATGTTTCGGTATACTACATATCATTATTACACCCCCAGATGCCATTAACTTCATTTTGATTTATTGCATCGCACAGTTGATTAAAATATATGATTGAAGTATAGATGAACATAGACGATAACTACCACAATCTCAACGATATCAGTTTCTCAAAATTTACTTATATAAATAGCTCGTGAAAATTTCGATACTGGACTAGATACCGTTTCATTTAATATTCTCCAATATCTGAACATGAAAGCTTACAAAATGAAGGAAATCTACTTTTACAAATAGCTATTAATAAAATATTCATACCAGCTGTTACCAAACGTTCCACATTTTTTGCAATAAAATTAAGGGCAAAATCTGGATAATTGAAAATATTTTTTTTAGTGCGATTTTCTTAGTTTTTCAAACTATAATTTATTTTTGTTATTTTAGTGTTAAAACTATCTTAAATGTAATTATAGTAGACAGAAGACTCCATTTAGCCAGTAAGCAGTCTAGAATCCATTTAATTATGGAAATTGGAATTCTTACAAGAATTTGAGGAAACATTAATTTTAATCAGCTTTGTTCAAATTATTATATTGTCACCGGTTCTTAATATGTCTCTAAATTTTCAAATTAATCAAACGTCTTGAATTCGATGAAAATTACATTGAAATACCCCGTTAAGCAGATACAGGTGGAGCTAAAATAAGCTTGATAAAAATAGCGACAAGTAAATTGAAACTGTATTTTCCACGCAGTGGTATCAGCTGGGGTAAAGTTTTGGATCGAATTATTGAACTACTGATCTGTTAAAATTAGACAAAAAAATATCGAAAATGATCGTTAATTGCTAGAATTCCAGAAAATTTCCCGTGATTTTCATTACTTCCAATACTTATTTTAGTACTTGAAACACAAAGTCAACCTACTTGACTCCATTGTTCAGTTGCTATGAAGTATTTCCGTTACTGCCTTTTTAATTGAACTTGGATTCTGGTGGAGGAATGCACATCCAAATGTTTACCAACTAACTATTCTGGATCTTAAATCATATGCTTCAAATACTCTCATAGCTCTTAAAAAGAGAACTAATTTTTTTCGCAATAATAAAAAAATCCGAACATTTGTGATTGCCTAATTTTGAATATGAGAAACGGAATTTCTGAAAGCTCTGTGTTCAGTTAGCGATTATACTAGATGTATACGCAGATGTAATTGCGATAGGACAATGAATTTCGTTTCGTAAAGGTTTCGGAATGCTTCGTTTCCTGGAATCAAGGAGGTATATTTCAAGGAGGAATTTTAGATTCTGTAGATAAGTCAAAGCATCAGACTCAGGTTCAATGAAGGAGTTTGATAATACACAATAACAACGCCGTATCTTGGTCTGAATCTCGATTTGAACTTATCAGTGACTGGATATAAGAGCTGTGATTCTTCATGTCTAGTATCAGCCGTCTTCAAAGAACAAAACTTACTTACTAACAGAAAACTGGATAAGAAATAATCCTTTTTGTAGTATCTAAATCTATTGGATTAATTAAATATACTAGCAGTAATTATTATGGGCTCGTGTTCAGCTTCACTGAGCTAAGAGGAGAATGTAACGTTGTGTTCAATAGCACACCACCTGCCGTCATGTGGCCATATTGTCTATTCTAGCCGGCCTTTATCGTTCCGTGGCCATCGGCTGCTGCTGGGCCAGGGAAATTCCAATTAACTTTTTAGGTAAACTATATTACCGCTCCAAACCGCTGAACAGCAATTAAAAATTATCGCTTCAGGGAAGATTTGGATCGCATAGTAATGAAGGGTTTTTATATTACTTGACTGGGATGCAATAATGTGTATTTTCATTTTTTCACAACTAGCATGTTAAGGAATCTATTACATAGTTAGCATTATCAGTTATCTGATCATTATCTTCAGCTTATCTTCGTAGTTTATAATATGATACACAACCCTCTCCTACTTCTTCTGTAGATATTCACCAGCTGTTTGGATAAGTTTGGACACAAATGGTTCTTCGTATAGTAAGCAAAATTGTCCTTCCAAACTTATAAACCTGTACGTTAATTATTTGACCATAAAATGTTTTATACGTAACTATTATTTTCGATGTGCTGTTTTGGTTAGGATTTGATTCGGCATTTTTCTACAAGTTGCAATAATTTATTCAGATTAATTTTAAGGAAATATCAATCCCGCAAGCCTAATTATTATAGTAAACATTACTAGATTAAAAAGAATTTACAAAACAAAGAACTTACAATGTTTATCACGTGAAATCAACATTTTTCTAACCAAAGTTAAGTTCCATGATATATTTCCATTCGAATGTTCATGAATTGCTCATTCTTTTGCTTCCAAATGTTCTAAGCACTATTTTTTTTACTTATTGTTTGTCTATAAAAAGAAGTTTTAAAGGAAATAATCAAGGATGACTGTGCTATGTATTCATGTCGAGAACATCTTACATACCCATAAAAACATGTGCTTAAACTGTGAAAAAAATTGTCTATGCAATATTTTTATTGTTCAATGTCAAGATACAAACATTCCGACATATTTTCCACCCTCAGCAGATAAGCTTTCAAATGGGAATTCTTGCAGGTGCACGTATAGAGGTAGGTGTAGGAAACGTAATATATATCTTTTATCCATCAAAATTCTTATACCGGTACACGCTGATACACATCATCTCTAGGGAATTCAGGGGGTGTAAATACAGGAACACGTTATAGTCAAGTGAAATTATAGCTTGCTCTTATGTTTAATGGTAGCAGGCCGATTTGTTATCCGCCACGCATAAGCTATTTCTACGAAAATATGAGATTGCTTTGTAGATATAAAGCGACGGTATTAATGCAAAACAGTTGTTTCGATGAGTTTCCATTGGAACATTTTTTATGATTTTTGCACCTTCGCTGCAAATGTGTTAGGTACTTAAAAACATTTTTGGAACCTCCGCATTAATGATTGTTTTAAATTTTGTTTCTTATAATAGCATCCAAACCTCTAACCATTTATTTTCCTGTCAAATCAATATATGAAAAATGACTTCAAGTAAATTGACCCAGAAGCCGACTAGTTTTTAGATCTTAATAGTTCATTGATGCAAACAAACGTTTAAATCGCGTAGATTGCAGATGCTCTCAATAGGTTAAACTCTTTCATTATTTAGATGAAAAATTGTAAGTTTAATACAAAGTTTCACAAACAAAGGTATATTTCTTTCAGTGGCACGTTTCGATTTATATTTAAATCATCGTCGGGATGTCATATTTGACGTTTCAGCTTTTTTTTAATAGATAACTTTACGCAAAAGCTGATAGACTTTCGTGCTTCATAAGCACTGCGCGAGGATAAATGTCTATGCACATTGACCTTAAAACGCTGTAGATTGTTCTATTATTATTATTGGAACAAAGTTAGCTAGGTGTCAAATAAGCCTTTGTAAACGTTAACTTCTGATATTCCGACGATGATTTAAATGTAAATCGAAACACTGTGAATGTTTGTGTTAAACACAATTCTTATCTAAATATCAAGAACATTAAACTATGTATGATGTGAGGCAGACAGACATGAGAAAATAGGGATTTAATATTCGCGTGCCTTTTATAAATACCTAAGCCCTTTTAGCGTTATGTTGTTTTCATGAATCTGAAAATGTGATAAATACGGAAAATATACTGAAAAACGGTGTTATCAGAATAAATGCTTACAAAATAAAATCTCACTTTTGTCTGGACATCTGTGAAATATGGAGTTAACTGTACAAACTAAAAACAGGAATTGTGTGAACAACTGTGATATTTTTGTTATAATACTGTCGATACAAAATAGTAATTGGACAGCATTATAGTAAGAACTAATGGATCTAAAAGTACACTAGTTCAATGAGCGCCCTGGGGCTACCTTTAGATTATTAAGTAAGAACACAGTCGCTATGTAATCAGTGGTACTCAATACAACATCTGCCCTCTAAGCTTGAAATTCTTTCAACAAAATTATACAAAAATATTCATATCAATCAATTCCGGAGGAATCAAGCACTAGCAGCAACCATTACATCTTACAGTAGTTAATCAGTCATCATCAAACAGCAGTAAATTAATCAGCAGCCAGTAAGCAAAGCAGGGAATTATTGCCTAGCCGGTAACATATGTAACGCATAACTGGTTATCCTACTCGACATCATGATGAAAAAGTGCTATGCAATTGTAAAATAAAAAAAATGGTGGTCGTGCTGTTATTATTTAAGATCCTTTTTTGGCTAAAATGCAGTAGTCTGTCTTTTCTGTGGCTAAAACAAAAGAGAAACAAATTACCTCCAATCAGAAAAAAGTTAACTATTCGTTGAAAGCAACAATACTTGTGAGTCCATAGCTGCTGAAAAATCAATCAATCGGCATTACAGATAAACACGGGGTTCAAAGTTTAGTTTATTGATCATGAAAGTCTTTGAATAGCAGCAATAAACATCAAAACATGGGGTTTTGTGATATATATGTCATGAAACATCATGATCACATACTTTCTGGAATTAGTGGTTTCAGAAATTTTGTAGTAAGATATAAATTATATCAATAGTAAAGCGTACGAGAAATGAAAGCAAGCGAAAACATGGAATCACCAAACACTTTTTTAACTACGACCTTGACTAGTCAGAAGCTTGTGAGACATGAGACTTGATTCTTCTATGCCCGAAAACAAGACCATTTAAGATCGGTTCATTTATGCTCCTCACTCTGTAATGCGCCGCGAAAAAAGAATGTAACATTAACATATCACACCCCACAAGAAATTTTATGAAATCGGTTCGGTGATTACTGAGACAATGTAGTGACCAAAACACCAAGACCGCCGCGACGGCAATAAAAACGAGGGAAAAGTATCATCAGCTGTATCATTATCGATACTATTCCAGATTCCTGAATATTTCATTAAATTTTTCTAACTTCTTTGTTTCTCTGGTTTACCTTATCTATATTTTCAAACTGTTCACGAATTGAAGCCACATGTGATTGAATGAATAGCCTTACTAACTTTTTGGCTGACTAAGGCTGTTCAAAATAGTGACAGGTTAAGGAATAAATAACATAAAATAGTGCCAACCTATTCTGCATCACCCCGTATATGCCTCTGACCTTTCTGCATATGCCAATTCAATTATAATCAACCGGGAATTGGTGTACCTATACCAGCGTAGCGCGCGCTGGCTAACATTGATAGAAGTCCTCAGGACATGTTGGATTACACAAAAGCACACAATAATTATCAGAGATACTGCTGTCAGCTAAATTGATATATAGGGCGGAGCAAATTCGAGGATGAACAAAAGGAAATTGTGTGAAGTGCTATGTGCTTGTTTATCTATACAGGGATGTACAGCTTCATACGGACTTTCTATCGGTTAGAATCAGTAGATAAGGTTATTTGTACTCGTGAATGTACTTTCTGAAACTTATACTGTGCTTATCTATCTGTAGCAGCCCTTATCAAAATACAAAAGATGGGAAAATGAAATTTAGAGATCATGATGTCATTGACATATGATCCGCATGTGGTTGCCGGTCAAAAAATATAAGTTGTCTTGTACTGTTGTAAAAAATGAGATACTTCCTACCTCCAAACCCAAACCCAAGAAGAAACTCTGCAGCCATTGATTCGAAACACTAGAAGGGAACATCGGGTGCATCCTCACGATGTCGAACTTCCAACACCTCGTAAAGTCGTTCTTTTGGAGAACCTCAGCGTTGTGAAATGAGCTGCCGTGGAGTTTGTACCTCGATAGTTGCAATCTATTAGCGTTTCAAGGTCAACTGAAATAGAACTTCATCTTTTCGCAGTGCTTTTGGAGCGCGATAGACCTTCTGCCTTTGTGAGAGGTTATCCATAAAAAAAAGTAATTTAGTGTCAAAGCTACATAAAAATTCGAAAGAATCTGAATTATAGAGGTGCCAAGTATTGAGGAACAAAGCACAGACAGGCTGACAGACATACAGACCGACAAAAATCAGTGACATGGTTTAACGTGATGGATACGTATTTATGATAATACTTTCCGGCCAATTAGTGTGGAAAGTAAAATTTGGGCCAAAACTCTTCAGAGGCACGTGGCTATAAAAGATGTTTTTCCCGTATTAGAGCCTCCAATTTGTTTGGCGCGACGTGGAATAATATTTCGCTTTGACACCTCCCGTCCTTTATACTTTTTCCCCTTAGACGCCTGCCGTTCCAGTGAGGGACAAACAACAATCAGACCTATGTCACATGCGTATCTCAATATCTTAATCTATTTATTCCCTTACAAAATTACAAGTTTGTCCATCAACAAATATTCTCTGTGTAGAATGAATTTCCGTACTAAATCAATTTAGCATTTAGTTTGTAAACCACCACGTACATTTTCAAACGACCAAATTAGCAATTTTTTGGTCTGAAGATAAGAGGTATCTTACTGAAGTTGTAGTAGAATTCAGGGTTATTAAATCCGCAAACTAGGCCACCTTGGTCTATCTTGCCGATCTCAGGAAAACAGAACTACAACCCTACAAACTTGTATTGGACGAACTATCATCAGACTTCTACAGAGTATCTCCCTGTCAATTTCTGGCATGCCAAACACATGATCTCTGAAGTCTTATTTGATTCGCATTCTAGTACATATGGCAAAAGCAGATATTATTCTTATTCTAGTTATTATATTTCGTTCACACTTTCACTAGTTAACCATCAAAATGCAGTAACGCTACTTAGCGCATCGTCTCCTTGCGAAAGTTGGCTTTCCAAACGTCTAACGTTGCCTTGTAAACTGATATTCTAGTATATCAACAAATATGGGATTAGATCATCTTCTTATATTTGCAAGGCATAAGATTTGGTATCTTTACGTCCCGATAGTTTACCTTCTAGCTTTCTATTACATTATATTCTATCAACAGCGTACCCACAAAGCTTTCAACATATTTGATGCCCTGTCCTGCTACTTTGCTAGATCATTACTCAGTCATCCAAGCGAAAAAGAAGCGAAATGCTACCTGTTCATGTCTAGACAACACCTCGGGTTTACCTTACTGCTGCGAAGAGAATTCCGCTCGTACTCAGACCCACAAAAATGTGTAGAGCATATGTAGTTTCACTTCAGCATGTGAGGCAGTACCTCACGCAACTCAGACTTTTTCATAACGATGTATGATATTTCTAAGCTGGTATCATCACAGTATGGGAAGTACTCATAGATTTGCAGGATCTGTTTCACTTTCACCGGCAGTAGGCGGAGGAGTATCGTCATCGTGGAGAAAAATTTAGATTTTCGGATGTATCATGGAGTGTGTAATATGTATGTCGTCGGTCTAGTGAAATTTTAACAATAGGTTAAACAATATTTGGAGGACAATTTTATTTAAAAAATTAGCGTCAAGCAATCGGTAATTGCATCAGACTTTTGTATTTTCTGGTTATTTGGAATGAAATTTAAGAAATACTACTTATATTGGAAACGTTGATTGTTCTTAAAATCCACAAACGTTTCACATTTTCCAATGTTGCTCATACTTAAATTGCCATAAAATGCGACCCAAATAATAATAAAAAAACTAAGTCAACTGAGGACTCCATATGTACTTTAAAAGGTTGTAACGTAATTTCATCATCATTTTTTATCATCATTTAGAATGAAGGAGTAGTTCCTAAGATAAAACCAAGTACAACAAACTACTTGCTTTTTTTGTTGCTCAACTACTAGTACATTCAAATTCGCGATCGACACCTAATTAGCCTTTAATTATGGCCTTGTTGTCTGCCTGTTCTGCTCATCTTGCTTTTCTAACTTTTGAGTCGTGCTCTGATTGGATGAAAGAGAAGTTGCACGAGCGCAATTAATCGTTTCAGTCAGGAAAACAAAAATAACTTGACCGTGGAAGCATCTTAGAGGCAAAACATAGTTGTCGGATCCGTTTGCCAAAACTATAATCAGCTGTCGACAGTAACCGCCTAGATAACATATATTTGCCATTTTTGTGTTTTCAACATATCACTATTACTGACGCCACTAATGCTGGAGTACCAGCCAAATTCTTCAGACCGATTGCAATTAATTGTTAGTGCATTTGTATAGGAATGTTTCTGTTGTATAAAATATAAAAGCACCTATGAATGCATTCTCCTCCAATGGAGCATAGCGATTTGATAACATCAAGACTCATCTCCATTCCAAGTGTTAGGACCTTGACTTCATAAGTTGCTAATGGGCAGCTCCACCGTGCGCGATGCTTGGAGATGAGTGTTGATGTTGCTAACACACTCTTGACTGGGTTATGTGTATGCTACCCAATTGCTCTATACAGTTAGACCGCCAGGCTGTACTGATGAGTCTAGGCTAAAGACGAAACATGCTTGTCTATAGCAGGTCTTCTGCATAGTGGGAAGTATACACTTGATTTGATAACAGTTTGCAGTAATCTGCTCTTACTTCGTGAACCGTTTCCATCATTCAGCGAACAAAATGTCTGCACAATGTTCCACAAATAAAACTTTTTATTTCAGTAAATTAAAACGGGTCACTGAAAGAGAGGTTTATTTGCAAAACTTAATGTGACTTCTAAAACTCATCATGTGGTTGTCTCTATGATTCATTATATTTTCTGCTGACTGCTAATTGAAGTCACGTATGTAATAATTATTATATTCACTGACGTATTGGCTGCCCCGACAGGCTTCAAACAGATAATTTTTCATCAGAATTCTACCACTGTTTTAAGGTTTTTGTTCATACTGACGGCAGCTACAGTAGAAGAGTAGGGTATCTCAAGCAAACTCTGATTGGATATTTGTCCCTGGCATTGTCCCAGTAAGAGATAATTTAGTTTCTTCCTTTCTTCATTCAATTTGTGTTCACACAGGTGCTGTCCCATTATCATTTTCACGATGCCTCCTACAGATCTGTCATTAAGAGTGACTGATTTACGGCGAGATCTTATGTCGACATAAAGGTACATCGTAAAGAGTGTTTACGAAGGAGAAGGATGTCGCTGTAAATCAGTTGCACCTAGTTAACAGATGTCGTAGGAGGCATCTGTATCAGTTTCTGGGTACACTCGAAGCTTTTAGAACCCTTGATTTCATGATGATACCAATGGGCAGCACCACTATGCACGACACCTGCAGATACATGTTTCATACCCTCACCTGCATTACCTAACCTTGCTAGGAGGTGACAGCAACTGGAATGCATATACTTTCGGACTGCCAGGCTATTGTGAGGAGTTTAAGCCGAAACATGTATAGGTCGAGTGGGTACACTTTATAATTTTTATTGAATCTTCAACTCGAACAGATTTATTTACTTTGGATTGACTGTATTATAAGCATTTTGTGAGGGCAGCTAAGCAATGACATATCACCAGGGCTAGTGAAGCTTCTTCGTTATAATCAATTGACTACGTATTTTTGTAATTAGTCCTTTATAATGGTTGTAGTGATAATCAAAATAGCAACTGAGTATTTTTATATAATTTTCAGTTTCAGAAGATACATTGAATCGATTAAAATGTGTATGAATTTCAAGTTGTCGGTGTAATACACGTGTGGTCTAATGAAGGCACATAACATTTCATTGGCATCTTGATTTCGTACAGCTCAACAAAGCTTTGGCATCCATGCCTCGCCTAACCTGACCTGGGATGTTTTTTCCTGCAATAAAATTGGTATTTTTAGAGTTGTATTGACTCGTGATATGGCAGTTCAAAAACCGTGAAAACATTCGTATATTTTTGCCTGTTCCCCTATTGTTTTCATTCACCGTTATTGATTGGCCTAGCCGGGCAACCTTCAGCATGCATTAAATGATTCACAATTATTACTTATGATATTATTCAACTTTATATATAAGAATGCAAGCATTTTGCAGCACCGACTTTTGCATGGCTGCTTATATCAATTAGACTGGTAAGGTGTTGGGAATAAGTCATACTTAGCGGTTGTCTAGGAAAGAATTCAAATGTTTAATTAAAAAAAACGAATGGCGTCACTAAAAAAAGAGTTTTATTTGTGAAACTGTGTGATAATTACACAACTTTTTATCTACATGATGGAGTTTCACCAAGTAAGAGCATCTACAATCTAAAATAATTCAAGTGTTGGGCATCACCCGATCCCGACGATTGCATGCGGATTTTTTCATGGAAGGTGGGTTGTCTTAGTTTGCGCGTTAAACTAACCTCCATTTTGGATCTCTATTCCACAATTCAAGTGGAAAAACTTGAATGGTACAGATAATGATGAACGAAGTTTTAAATCGATAAGATTGAAGACACTACTTTATCGTGCTTGGTGAAGAATCCTCCTTTACAAAATAGCTTTTAATTCAGTCAGATAATATTTACCGTACCGTAGAGATTATGAGGGTATAATGTGAACAGCTGCGGTATCATATTAGGCTAGAAAAAAGTCTTAATCTGCTAGTCATTTATGTCAATTGAAGGAAATTCATGGAATGTTCGCTGTCATACTTTGCTCACGAAATTGAGGCACACCTATATACTATTCTCTGTGCATTTACTTGGATTAAGTACCTACTCTTAATGATTTTGGATGTGCACATCAGTGTAATATATCCTATCTAAAAGAAAAAGCTCGGTATAAGGAAACAACTGCTCCAGCTGCTGACTAGCAGTAATGGGAAGGCAAAGCCTGGCAAGTAGGCCACTTCAGGCCCCTTTTGCCGACCCAGCAGCAGCTTCCGACTAAGAAAAACTGCTAGCTATTGGCCATTCCAGAAAGTTATACCCATTTCTCTAACAGCCGCCTCGTGAATGTAAATACTATGTCAAATGAAAAACTCCCAGCTTAGGGGAATTTATTGTAGAGGGCACCATCTGCACCTCGATCCGTATTATAGGGGATTTATTTTTGGAGATTCTACGCTTATTGTCTGCCGCAGCCCGGTTTAGTTTTGCTTTTCGAATCATTATCTGTTTCCGGGTTATGAAGGCCTTGTCGGCCGGGTCTGTCGGAGCAAACGAAATCTTTAAAGTCTTTTTGTTACGAAACAACAAGGACCTCTTTCAGGTGCACAGGCCTCCCTTTAAAGCAGGGCTGCTTGAACAATCGAAGCCTGCGACTATTAGGGCTAGTTTGCACAAGTAAGTTTTCTATGATTTTTGATATGTGGCCTACTATAGGCATGCATGATTCTCTTCTTTTTGGTATACTGCTCTGATAGTGTCCGTCAATTAAACTGAGTCAAAAGAAAACTATTTACCATAGAGCGCTTCGTGCCGTAAGAATTATAAATATTTTTCTGCATAATATAACAGATGTAGCAATAATTGGCACACGTGCTTGATATTAGTTTGTAATTATATTTCCACATACTTAATAATCGTGGCTGGTGATGTTTCATATCAATAATGAAGTTAATTCCAAACTTCGACTACAATATAAACAGCTTTTAAGTTTAAATATACCGCTGCGCTGGAAGAAATTTATGACAAACAGCTGATGCTTAGGATGAGTAAGTGTTTACAATGTTTACGATTTATTCGGAGCGCTTATACAGGGTGTACCAAATTATCTCTTATAGCTGAAGCAGACACCTTATCCCACTCCAATCAGCTAACTGTTGTAGTAATGTATAATTATTTGACAGAAACTGTGTCCGGTTTTGTTCAAGTGCTAAACTGTCAATCACGATTAAGTATCAGATTCATGACTATTATTTCAATCATCAGGTGTGTCATGCTCTTCAACTGTTTCTCATAGAATGAATCATTCAACCATCTTTCATCAGCTCACTAGATTAATTTTAACGCTTTTCATAACAATTATGTTTGAAGTATTAATTTCGAGCAAGTTTCTACTTAGTTAACTATTTGTAACTCATACACAGCTAGACAACTTGGTTGGGGGGAAGGTATTCAACAACTCAAAAAAGCAATGTATATTCAGGATACATGCTAAAAAAGTTGCTTTATATACAAGTGATTATTTGATCACACCAAACATATGCATATCTTATATTTGGGAGTATTGGGAAAAGCTGGAGAATCCCAATTTTATAAATAATGTTAATGACATTAACAACTAGGAAAGTGGAATGGTATCTCTAAATGTACCGGAAAGTACTAAGGTAAATACGGATTTTCTGGAAATCAACAGCACTCCAGCAATGATCTCCCGAATTTAAACCTAATGCTATTTCTCTATGGTCTTGGCAAGGTAATAGTTAACGTCGTTAGCACTAATCAATTCTTCATGCACCGAACCGCAAAGACAAATGGCTGCGGTAAAAATGATTTAAATAGGAAATCACCATGTTTGAACTACCAAAACCTCTCCCTTAGCTCCACTTCTGATGTCATATATCCTTAATCGCATTATGCAAATAACATAGAAGTTACGCCTAATTGCCATTATTCAGCATTTCTTCACGGAGTCCTTGAAGACCAGGCAGTAAAAATAAAATCTGGACCGGCACCACAACATCATCATGTACTAATAAAATTTACGAGCCTGTGACAAAAGAAAATGCGACAGTTTTCTAGCATCTAACTCTCCGCCCAACTCACCTTCTTCATTCTGCACTGGAACAAATTGCAGTATAAATCATGAAGCTAGCTACTTCCAACTTAAAACAGTGAGCGGCGTTATCCTTTAAAATAATATATACCAGTACATGTTCGCTGTTTCTCGGGGTGAAGATACACTGCAGCACGTACTCCTTAACAGCGTTAATCTGGTTAGGAAGAAGGAACTTTAATTCTTGTAATCGCAGTGATGGAACTGGCGACGTTCTTTAGACAAGGAAAAAGATAGTATTTCCAGATATGAAATAACATTGGGTGTGCGGGAAATTTGTTCAGTATGATTTTATTACAGGCGGAAATGAAAACAGTTTGCTTAGGAAATAATGATAGCTTAGGTTAGCATTATATTGTGCAATATGCGCATTACCTAATAAAGGATATACATAGGGGATATATAGGATATTCTATAGATTCTGCTATGGTGAATGAGTCACTAACGGGCACTAGAGGCGAGATTGGAAGAACAAGCCTTTTGATCATATGGGTTCAAAAGTCTTATGGTTATTCGGTCATTCAATAAAAGATAATTGATATATTATGCTCACTGCTTCTCGGATTATTGGTTTGGATTTGATAAGATAGTCTGAAATATATCAATTGTTTTGTAAATGACCGAATTACCTTTAGGTTATGGATCTAATTGAAATAATATACGTGTGAATGATTGTTTATTCATGTTTCGGCTGTCTTGGCAGCCTTCACCAAGGTGCAGAATATAAAATAATAATTTTGTGTACAGTAAAGTATGATGACATTAATAATGGAAATAAAAATAATGTGTAATTAATACACATTTTCGTGAATAATATGCTTTTTCTTCCAGTGACTCATTGCGATTTATATTTAAACATATATTTACTGAAAGAAAATATTTTTGAAACTCTGCGTTAATCACACAATCTTTTCATCTGGATGATGGAAGAGTTTCACTAAGTAAAAGCATCTACAATCTACATGACTAAGAGTTATTCATCGTGAGGTTCATTAAAGTATTTTAAAATAAAACATATACTTGGATTAAATTTTAGAAAAATCATTCCGAAAATGACGTAGGTATGGCGGTTCTTTCGGAGGTCATATACTATCGTATATATGATACAAAGTTTCACAGATGGATTGTATACTTCTGAAAAACTAGTTAAACAATCTGGATCGAACAGTTAGAGGAATGTAATTACCTTCATCGCTGAGCAGAGAAAATTAAATATTAGGGCGTCTCAAATGTTCTGCTCTCCGCGAATTATTTAGTCAATCCATCTTGAACCCCTTTTCAGCAGGTTCTTTTCTTTGAAAGCGGGAGCATCTTTTTGCATAAATGACATCAAGGCCTTTGATTTGATATCTCATTTAGTCGTTATGGTCGGTAATATATAAACCGCTCATCTCAAACAAAAAAGATGAGACTGCCGGCGCGTACCTCAATTATCTGCCCTACCGTTTAATAGTATTTAATTTTTGTTGAGGCAATTCCAGCATAAATTGCATTTCATAATGACAAATATTAAATTGAGATAGTCTATGTGCATGGATTGTGACATTGAAGAAAGAAAAGTATGCGAAATATTTCGAAATTGTAGAATATTTTGAAATTAAACTTGATGCTTTTTTGAGTTTAGTGCAAACGGACGCTTTTTTCCATTTTTTGGCATATTTAGTAACAATTTATTTTTAATCATTCTAAAAACACACTTTCATGTATAAAGTAGTAATCAGGAAGCTATTTTATTTTTGAAACTCAATTTTGCTTGATGAACTGCGGGATCCCATATTCAGTATTATGTAAAATGTGACCAATGAACATTCTCATCTCAATGCAGTAAAAACCTCCATTTCCCAAGTAATTCTATCCAAAACATCTTGTTTCGTAATATGATATGTCTAGTGAGTTTTCAGGGTGCGTTTGTATACACAGAACTTAAAAGGTATATGCACACGACAGTGCCGGTTTTACCCAACTTCGGGCCCTGGGCGCTAGGAGATTTTGGGCCCCTTTCATTGCTTTTCTTGATCGGTTAATAAATAGTCACATGCTTTATTAATAATTATTATAAAAACTATACAATAATTTTTTTAAAATAGATTATTTTTTGAAAATGAGCAAATCAGCTAACTTATATTTTTTAATGACTATCCGGACCTCTCTCCCTGCCCCAAGCGCCCACAGCGGGTAAACCGAGTCTGGCATACGATGAAAAAATGAACTCGTTTTTTTTAACGATTTAAATAGGAAATGCACAAAGTGAAGTATCCGCACGCGTTTGGCAATAGCAACCTCGTGGTCGGGAGAAGTGATTCATATAATAGGCGCTTGTCCGTAGAAATATTTGGCAAGAGACTGGACTAGAACTGGGTTAATCGTTGACACAGTCAAATGACTTTTACACCTGTTTAACCATAATCCAGGCGCACAACAATCTAGCTGAATGCAGTGTTTGTTGGTTCCTGCATGGTTACAATTGCAAACAATAATCTTGGATCTGATCCACGCTCCAAACGCTCGCAGGATATGTGAAAGCGACCAAGAGCTGATAGGATGAATTTTCGGACTTTCATTGTCCAGAGAATTTTGCGTTTCACAGCATCTCGATTGATCTGCGATTTTTAGTCATCTTCAGGTGTGTGGCTTTTTTCACACGAAAACGATTGAAGATATCACTTCAGTCGAGGTGTTGTGAAACGTAAAATGAATAAAAATAACAAAACGTTCGAAGCAGTGTTACTGAAACATCAACATTATCTACAACTAAAAAAACAACTGATAGGAAAAATGTGTATCTTTACTTCTCTCGCCGAAAGAAGTGAATGTCTTGCATTAAAAACTTATACGTGCTTGTTAATTGACTTAACTAAGACTTAAGTCTAAGTAAATTAAGATTTTATAAAAAATATATCTCGAATGAAGCCAATAGTGCAAAGTAAGATTGTATTGTTATGAATTTTAGGGAACACTCAAAATACGTAATAATAAGTTTCCGTAGGCATTTGAAGGTTATTTATTATTTGTTTAACTTAGTTTAGATTTTTCCTAGAAATGTGATGTAAAATCATCATCAACCCAAACAGGTTCATAATAATTATACATAAATTGTGTCAGCAGTTTACTTTATCCTAGTAATTAACTTATCCTGGCTGTTTCACAAGATTTCTCACAGGAAGCTTCCATTCAGTGTAAACTGGTATGTTGGCATTTATTCAAAATTCAATTAAGATGTGAAAGACGGGTACTCTACGGTTATTAAACACAAATATTGGAGCGTATTGAAACATTGACGCCAAGCAGCAAGGTCAATATCACATCCTTGTTCCTGACATGCCAATAAAGTTGATTGCACCATTGATTGCAACAAAATAAACACCTTCAGCCAGACTTTCTATGAAACTGTTTAACCTTTAATGTTACTTCTGAAAGTTGTTTTGTGGTTCTCACTTGTTCATATTTTTTTCATGACCGTCAATTAAAAACACATGCGATTTACTGAATAGCCTTACTAACTATTCAGCTGCCTCGGCTGTCTCTATCAATGTCAAAATATGAAAAATTGAATTTTGAAATTATAAGCATTGCTCCCAGAGGTAAAGTTTGTTTTTCCATCAAGACCTCAGCATGAATTATTATGAAAGGTGACAATACATATCACGGCGAAATAAGAGTCTATTGATTTTGAGATGAAACGAAACATCCCATGACAACAATGCAATACTTACCATTTGGGATCCAAGAGCAATCCATAAAAAAACTGGATAAAAACTTATGATCCATATGTATGCTTAAGTGAGAGATCTAATTAATATGTACTGATAGAAAATACGTTTTTCTGAGAACATACCAAAATACTTGGATCCCAAATTTGAAGCAATTGTATGCTTATCTTAGCATCACACAGTCTTATGTTTCGTTTACTGTCATAAGGCAATAAGCTTTGCATTTCTGGTTAATCGCGGCAGCCGAAACGTTAGAAAGCTATTCTGTCAATCGCATGTGGTTTTCATTCACGGCTAGTGAAAATATAAGATGCTCCACTTTTTTATAGGTGACATATTCTCCCAAAATAGAAACTGACTGACGATCTACTGTTGTTGTCTTACACATTTCTATGATAAATGGAACAAGTTTCTTGTACAAATATAAATCGTCCAGCTTTATTGTGATTAGTCAAAATAAAATCATCCTACGACGATTAATCATTGCCTCGGTGGCATAATTTCAGCGAAAAAAAAATTATTTACTCTGCGTAATTTTCCAACAGTTCTCACTACTCAAACGTCATTAATTGTTTGGAAGCTTCCACAGATATTTCCATCCATGAATTAATGATAGAAACCTCGTTTGTGGCTACATGATTTTCGTGAAGCTATGTGTACCTATGGCCACTAGCAATTACCCTGGATATTTTGGTGAGATTAACTGCTCTTCTATAGTAAGAATGGATTCTAAATAGCCAAACAGCACGGTAGCTGGATAGACACTAGGAAACAGTACCTACTCGACATGTACATAAAATAATAAAATCATGATGTAAATTATGTGGATGCTTGCTTTCCACGCCATGATGTTAGCTAAGAAATAATGATTTGGGTCAGATTTTAGAACTGTTGGCCTTTGACAATTAAATGTTAATTAGCAGTTGGTATTTGAAAATAAATAAATAGGTCGATTCGGATACTTGTTACGAAATAAAGGTAAGAGTCATCAATTAAATAGTCTTTATTAAATCTCCCCAATGTCAGGTTACGAACAAATTAACATCTTTGTAACAATCATTTGTACTAGGTATAGTAATTCAATGACGGAAAAAACGTTTTCCCTTCTATACAATTCTTACCGTCTATAGCTTATATTATAGCTATTATAGCTATAGAAAAAACAAAACATGGTGTCAATTTTTATAAGCAATCGCATTTTTCATATTAGACTACTTCGATTGAAGGAAGTTGAAAACGCCATGTTCAGAAATATTTTGACCGCCACTGGATGTTATCTTCTGTCTGTGTATGATGGGGTCAAGTAGTCTTTTTAGATGTTTCCTCTACTTCTCCTATAATTCTCAACCTCATAATCCCAGCAATAAAAAAGGTATAGCACAATAATATTAAATCCCTAGTTGAGTTTCTCTGCTTTTAATAAGCTTCTTAAAAAGTCTATCGAGGTACCGGGGTTATTTTCGTAAGGAGCTAATTACCCAGGAGCTGCGGTTATTTTTCAGAGGTGGAGTGGTTCTATGAAGCCTGAGAACGTTA
Organism: Bruchidius siliquastri; assembly: GCA_949316355.1. NCBI lineage: Eukaryota > Metazoa > Arthropoda > Insecta > Coleoptera > Chrysomelidae > Bruchidius > Bruchidius siliquastri. The sequence goes on along the minus strand of OX438532.1, from coordinate 3,521,852 downwards.
GAGCATTATTATTCAGAATTAAACGGGTACATAGTCGATCGCGGTTATAAAGAATACCTCCGACTGACGCAGATTTATGGAAATAAAAATGGTTGACGGTGCACTTTTCACGCAGTGGTAGCAGTTTAAGATATAGAGATATTCATTTAATTTTTGGAAATACTTTATAATAAAATCGAATAATAATTCATATGTTTCGAGCAGGTCGGTGTTTTATCTGAGAAACTTGACAATGTATTTTCAATAGCTGTATCGAAAATACTTTTTCATGTTTTGAAGGCAAATGTGTAAAAAATCATTTATGTCGTACCGAGTATTATAGGAGACAAATGTGTATAGAGATAAAACACCTCTCACCAACGCCAAAAAGGATTTACATTTTTCATAAAAAATCCGAATAGTACTTCCTGAATAATAGCTGGACAAATCATTACTGGACAGACGACAGAAAAATTCACGAAGATGATTAACATGATTATGTTTTACATCACGAAAATAGAATATCCTGATTACAAAATTTAGCGCGACTACAATACTTCGTTGTTTGGAACTTGTAAATAAGGTGGATTTATCAAAAGTTTGATTTCGGACTTCCATTGTCTATAAAATTTTTTAGTATCACGACGTTTCGATTGATGTGCTATCTTCAATCGTCTTCAGGTGAACTGGCGAGCACGTTCCTTTCATACCTATTCATACCGCGTCCGCTGACGTGTCGTTGTGCGCGGTCTGTTCTGATTGGTTCCCGATGCGCGGTATTCCGGTCTGCTGACGTGGCTGTTTGTCGGTCATTGTTTGTTGTCTGGTCCAGTCGTAGTCTATTAATCTTCTTTATGAGTGGCTGCCAGATTGGTTTAATGTCTACGCTTCCTTGAATTTCCTTCGATACCAATGCAGTTCCTTGTCAATAACCTTAGCGTCGTCCCAAGCTATTTTATGGTGCTCCGTCCATGCGTGGTCAGCTATTCCAGATTTTCCTGTCTCTGCTCTCAACACCGCATTGGTATCGAAGGAGATTCAAGGAGGCGACATTCATCACCAACAACAGGAAAGTTTACAGCAAACCCAGCGTAGACATTAAACCAATCTGGCAGCCACTCATAAAGAAGATCAATAGACTACGACTGGACCAGACAACAAACAATGACCGACAAACAGCCACGTCAGCAGACCGGAATACCGCGCATCGGGAACCAATCAGAACAGACCGTGCACAACGACACTTCACCGGACGGGATATAAATAGGCATGAAAGGAACGTGTTCGCCAGTTCACCTGAAGACAATTGAAGATAGCACATCAATCGAAACGCCGTGATACTCAAAATTTTATAGACAATGGAAGTCCGAAATCAAAGTTTTGATACAATACTTCGTCCGCGTATTGGCGTTGGAAGTGAAGAGGTCGTATGATTTAATCATGTTTAGCGGAAATAATAAGAACAGATAATGATCTGAAAATAAAATGCTTAATGTATTGACCTCTTCCAAGTTGCATGCTCTGCAATTCGACCCCATTCAAATGTTCTTCACTTAATTTTTTATGCTCCACTCATTTTTATAGACTGGGCATGACATGAGGAGATATTCCCAGACTCTTGTGATTTTGAATGTCCACCTGCAAATCCTTTGTCACTATGATAATATTGCTTATCAGTATGCCATTTGATATAGTATATGATAGTATATAGCGGAGTATATTATAAATGGGTTCTTGCCTCTCTTTTGAGTTTTATATACACAAAGGAGGCCATTTAAGAAGAACAAATAAGCATCGCATTTACTGTTGGATAAAAAAATATAATTGATGATACCGACACAGCATGATTTTATTCTGGATGAATCAATATAGGGTTTGTGGTAGGTTCTGTACAGATGATACTAAATTCATTGATCTGCGGCGTTCACTATCACTCATCTCGTATGAAGTTCTTATTTTGTGCACAGATAATAAACAAACACTATATGTCTCTTTTCTTTGAATGGAATATTGTCCTATTTTTCCTTTTCTAGTAAGCCATAGAGTGGGAATGTGTGAATGTATTACATAAATAAAATGAGTCATTCCATGTTGTCTCAGGCGGTTATGGTTTTTTGTTATTTCGGTCCTGTTGCCAAGTGTTTAGATGCTATGAGTATCATTTTAATAGGATTTTTCCGTTGTATTATACTCTTTATGTGCAGTGCGATGTGACAAAGTGGGCGTTATCCACTATGTTAAAACCAGGCTATTTCATGGATCATCACTCTTGAAGCATGGAAAAAACAGCTATGTGAATAAACGGGAAACGTCAGAATCAGTGATTATTGAACATTATTTGTCGTTACAAATTCCAATCAATTAGCAGTCGCAGAAAGTAATCATTGATCATCATCATCATGTAACAGTATGATTGGTTATATTACAGCTACTATGAAGTCATTGCTTGAAATGCCATATTGATCATATTATTAAATATTATATTTTAGACTGTAGTTTGTCATTACTGACTACAATCCAATCTTCCCACTCCATGTACTATCCAGATGCTAACACTACTTGAATTACTGATAACTTTAGTACAAGTTAGTGACTGGTGGACTCCTTGATCTTACTATATTCAAAATTGGTAGTGCAAAATATCTAGCAAAATTATCTTCATTTATGGCTCTCAAAATTTAGGTATTTAGAAAACCAGTCTGAAGAAAATCTCGTCTACAAATTGGATTACGATATTTAGTCTGGAGAGCATCGCAATAAAACTGCATTCCAGAATCATTTATTAATAAATGGCATTGCATTCTAGACACACATCTGCATTCGAGTGTTAGTCTAGTAAACCGAGCCAAATCGCATAACCTCAGTCTCCCGTTATTAGTCCAGTATCTTGAAATAGTATTAATATGAGACTCACCAAAAATAACAACCAGACGGCATCTTTTTGGTTGTCCGAATAAAGAAGCATGATTCACGTTAGATTTGTCATACGCCGATAGAAAAAAATTATTCAAGAAGTTTGAGAGTTTCTCACGCTGGCTCTAAAAAGATAATAATAATAATAATAAATAATGAAACGTCTTTATTTGGGCGAAGTTTAGCATAAAGCTATTCTTACACTCATCTCATCCTATTATAGTATTCGCTGGTTTACTGATGTTATTGTTGTTTGCAAGTCGGAAGCCGAAATATAATTTCGCAGACGAAACTATGGTCAAAATCTGATTTCCGATCTGAAGCTCTGACTTTGAGCTAAGTGGACACTCCGACTTGTCGGTTAGAAACACCAACTGCGGTTACTGACACAGCACATGATGAGCGGACTGCATCTAACATTATCGGCTTCCTGGATGGGCTAAGCGGAGTTTATATTTAGCTTATAGGCAGATCATCTGACCATCAATCCTCAGGTGTGGGTTCAAATCTTGCAGTGGGCCAAGTATTTATCTGGATTTCTAAACAAGGATTTCTGAGCCGATGTTATAAATTTTGGGTTCAGGTAGTCCAGAGATACAGATATATTCTTGGTATTCTGAATCTGAAAAATATTACCAGTAAACCCATATCATATGCCACCCACAAATTTATCGATATCCAGCTGTCAACGAGAAAACGCGGTAGCCAGAATAACAACACACCGACAGATAGACAGAATATGTATTATTGCACTACCCCTTGCTTATGCTTGTCATAAGTCATAAGAGTTAGTTGTAAAAGATAACGGCAAGATATGGTGTTTGCGGTTTCATCGTTGGCTCTTTAAAACTATTTATTTAAGAATGATCCATTGGTCAACTAGACTATTTTGAAACTATAATATATTATGCGATTCTCCTTGCCTCCCGTTTTCTTTCGTCTCGTTTGAATGCCAGTCGGCAGCTACTATAGCTTGCTACTCGGACTAATACTAATGCGTCACATAAGTGATAAATTTAGGTGGCCACATGACACCACAGTGTAGCATCAGTCAGCAGTGATGCTTCCGTAAAATCAATCCGTTCACCGTTTTTAAAGCAGATGACGTAAAACTTTCATCTACTGCCCCACTGCCACTCCTGCCAGTTGCAGTGTGTATCTATGTTGACATCTTACTGTGCAGAAAAATAATGTATCCTATATATTTTTGAATTGTAGATAATACTGTTCATCACATTCGTCGATCTCTTTCGCTCGGTCTGACGGTTATGCGAAAAATATGTATTTCATTTTGAATATTAGTTACAGATTGCTTGATAAAAACTTAAAGCATATCATGTGCTCCTCCACATGAATGTATTCCGATTAATGGCTGAAATAGGGCGTGTCCAAACTTCTAGTAACACAGTCACACAAAGAAAAGGAAATAGGTCCCACGCCAATTGGCCATTGGACAAGTTTTGGATTTTATATATTCATGTTTTTTGACATTTACATTACGGAAAAACATCATTTCTGTCGGCCTAACTGTCTATGTCCAGTTTTGTATTTTGCAAAAATTGTTTCAGTGGTTGTTGTCAATGAGCGAAATAAATAAAACACCCACAAAATTGATTCATGTACGTCTACGAGCCCTTGACCACTTTCTAACTTTTTTTCATCATAAATTGTGTTTAGGGTTGATGATGGGGTGCTCTCAAAAAATTTAGGTGTTGGTAGAAGACGTTCTACCATGAATAAAGTTTGGACCCTGTAGTACTTCGTAATTTTCAAGATGTTGATTCGTTAGAGTAATACTGACGCTGCATATCCATATGACAAAGAGCATACTGAAGAACCAAACGGTTATAATGAATGCTCCAGCACAGATAATCTAATAACAATAATTTTATAGTTATTGTTCAGGTTCAAAATCCTTAGGAACACCTTACAGAATGACATCACATATATTTTTCCAGTTCACAGAAAGACGCCCTTCAACGCAATTTCGTGTCGCTACTTTATTTAATGCTCTCTCCCCATTCCAGCAAAAGACTGTCTTGTGTCCGTTTTCAGTAATCCGAAACATACAAACAATATCCACACATACAGAGACAGAATCTGGCGTCAACCCAACATCTATTAAAAGCCTGTGACAAAATATTCTAACTGCTTGTTTTCGTTGATGATAAATATTTTTAGAGTGACATTAGAGGGTTAGGCCGATGTAAAACACACATTTGTTAATGTTAATTTAGGTAGACTCGCTGCTAATGTAGTTTTTTTAGGTTGACCTCCACATGATCAAAATATCATAATAGCAGGAATTACAACTGTTCGATTACGCCAAATATTCGATATGAATTAAAATTAGTATCATTGTATACAGTAGAATTCTAGTAATGAGCAATCGATTGGCTGTTCAAGCAACTATGTTGCAGACTGGATATATCGATTTCTGTGTTCTTTTGTAGAGCTATCGTCACTATAGATGATTTAAAAAATATGCAGGGTGAAGCTAACATGTTAGTGCCAGCGTTGATTGATTGCCATGAAGACTCAATAGAATCAATTGTTCAAGAGCATTTCTTGCCGGAAGTGTGAGACTCTTTCATAATCCAGCATATTTATTAAAATCTCATCAGTTTTCTTTATGCATCTCACCACGACAGTGAGTTGAATCTCATAACAGCCGAATTTGTATTTCTTACATCAATTAATTATTTTTCTTATATATGTGCTAGCAAACCTATTGTTGGCTTTTGTCTACTTTTGTCATCATACTGCCGAGCATTAGATGTCTCGGTATCGGTTGATTTTCAACTAATCTACCTACATGCTTGGCAAAATTGTCAGCAGTGAGCTATGCACCAAGCATCAGTCCTAGTTCTAGTTATATCTGGTGATCTGTACATATAGTTTACGTACTCTATCGTATTCATCTTAGGTGGCTTTTATGGCACCAATGAGCAGAATTGTTTTATTATTGTTTGTATCCCACTTTCTCAGCCATTTGATGAATGTTATGTTTCATGATCTTTAACTGCTTCAGCCTTTCTATAGACTTCATGTCCCAGTTCCAAGATCAGATTGGTGGAACTGGTAGAATTCTCGCCACACCAGTGCTCCTGCCGACACCGTCTTATATGCACAAACCAATGATAATGATGAATGATGACAATATTTCTTGTAGCATCATTCATTTCCACGGAGCAAGTTTGACACATCCGGTTTAGCAAAAGTCTGTATCTTTTTCCACCCCAATTTGAAACTCTATACTGTTAAAGTTACTTGATGATATTTATCATCTGGCTATAAATGAAAGGATCAAAATAACCACTTCATTACCATACGGGGAAACAATACAGAGAAACTGACCTACGGTTTGGAGATTTCACACCTATAACACGTGCCAAAGTATAAACAGGTTGTTTTGATCCACATTTCAAGCATGCAATTCTAAAAATAGTTGTTTAAGTTGTGTATGTCACCTTCTCGTCCTCGAATTTATTGCATCATGGTTTTCACAGAGCACCGTCTCGTAAAAAACAACAACCATTGCTCAATGATGGATGGAGTGGCACTTAGAAAACGAAAAATTATTGCTGTTTAAATTCTAGCATGAAGCATCTTGACACGTACGCAGCAAACATACACACAGTGGTGGATCTGAGGTTGAGCTGCGGGCTTGAGACTGGAGAGAAGGAGTTGGCTTGGTGTAGGATTGAATTGTAGATACACTTACTTGGCGAAAGTATTCTGTACACTATAATTTGATATGATGATCCCCCCAAAAGCCTTAATCAGAAGTACAGGTGATTTACCGAATAGAATTACTAGCCTTTCGGATCCCGGCAGCGTTTATATTGAGTCATGAATTCTACTATAAGCATTAAACCAACTGAAAAACAGGAGAATCTCTATAATTTGATAGTGATTCATGAAGGCAACTGGAAAACAGGAGGAACTTATAGTAATATATCTTATTTCATCTGGGGACCTATTTTACTTGTCAAATTGGTCTCATATACGGGGGGGGGGTGATTTTGTTTTGTGATACCCGAGGTTAAATACGTATACCTTGACACTCAATTGTCAGATTGACATGTGATCGCTCACATTGGAAACGTCAGTTCAGTACAATTTCTACCATGGAACATTTTACACCGAAAAACGCGCTGAAAATGTGAAATTTTATTTCCAAAATAACCTTATCGCAACGTGCATATATAGCTGAATATAGAGGTCGAAAATTGCAAAAACACCGAAGACAATTCGACGTCTGGTAGCCAAATTTAATGAAAGTGGTTTTGTAGTAACACATAAGCACAATATTAAAGCTCGTTCATTATGGCAAAAACATGCAAAACATCTTTGCCGGTGCACCTGATTTTTGGAGCTGTTTGATAATGACTGACGAAGCTCATTTTATGCTGTGTGGCAGTGTTAATACGCAAAACGTTCATTATTGGGGCCCTACAAATCCTCAATTGATTATTGAACAGCCTTAACTTCATCAAAAATCACAGTATCGTGCGGTGTATGCTCACAAGAGTTATTGGCCGGTACTTCTTTGCCGGAAATGGAGCGACAGTGAGTATGAGCGGAAAGCGATATTGGGCAATCATGCGATTTTTTAACAAATGAGCCGAAGAACCGCTCGTGAAACAATTGATTTATTGAGGCCAATGTTTCCCCATCGATTGATTTTAAAAGGCGGTGACTATGACTGGCCGCCTCGATCACCAGATTTGACTGCGTCAGACTTTTATGTGGGAATATTTAGAAGGAAGGCTTATGCCAACAAATCTGATACCCTCGCATAACTTAAAGCCAACATATGCTAGGAAATCGCCCAAATTACACACGAAATGCTTCAAAAAGTGTAGAAAAAAGTAGCTAAGCAAATTTTCTTAATTTACCGAAAAGAAACAAAAAGCAAAGAATTTATTCATGTAGAATTTATTGCATTTTCTTCATTTTTACTTTTCGTTTGATGTACTTAGGTAGAAATAAACAGCTTCTGCTAATTCAAAAAGCTTTTGTATAATTGCTGTTGCTACTAAGACTGCAACAACGCAATTATTTGTCCGTCCTCTCATTAATAAAGCGTCATGAATATTTCTTTAATTACATCGGGTAGACAAAAATAATTTATCATTTTTCTTCACAATGGTCTAGTTATTTATACAATCCAAAAGTTGCCAAACATCTGTCAGATAAAAATAAATGTCCTATAAGCATTCGAATTATATGCTGTATCGTTTGTTCCGCAACTAGCGACTAACGCTTCGCATTTGTATCAAACTCGAAAAGGCGTAACAGAAATACAAGAAGCTGTTTGCAAATATTTTGGAATTTGTGGTAAGGCTTCAAACGTATCTTGGTGTCATTACAAACGTTCATATATTTAATTTTGTTGGTCCATTTGCCTGTAGATCTTCCTGTTTGTCTTTGTGTTTCGAATTATTTTGAGGCATAAATTCAATTTTTCACCAAATAAGGTCACTTCGATCCATTGGAATAGCAAACTACTAATGATAGTCTATTAGGGGTTTCAAGCTAAATTTTACAACTGTATGTATATATGTATGTATGTATGTATGTATGTATGTATGTGTGTATGTATGTATGTATGTATGTATGTATGTATGCATATATGTATGTTTACACGATATTCTGATAGCAAATTTCATAGCTTGGGAAGCTCGGTTGATTTAAATGACATTTGGTGCAAGAAATAAATTCAGAAAAAAGTTTGAATTTTAAACTTTCCATACATAGACGCAACTAAATTAAAAACGATATGTAATGTGTGAAACTTGAGGTGGAAGGAAATACAAGTTCATGGCATGGAGCACTGAAGGTAAAGACGACACTAAAATTTTGGTCGAAATTACTGAAAATCGATCCATTCCAATACTTTTTCCTAAACGTTTACATTGAATTATTTTAATTGAATTTCAATATGTAGAGCATTGACATTTTTAAACTCACCTTGAACTGCCCTGCAAAAGGAAACAATTACACTCAGAACTGAAAATGATGCAATGACAAAAAAATTTTAACCGACTTATAATGTAGGTGTGAAGTGATGCACATACTACGTAAAAAACGGAATAAAAATACCAGAGTGAATAGTTAGTCCAGATCATTTTAGTTGATATCCACATAAATTTCTTCCGTATACCCTGTTTCACTTCGTTTCTCTCCCACGCCACTGCGACAATGCGTTTGCGGAACAGTCGTAACTCGTAACTAGTGGATACCGAAACTGGATACCAATCCGTGTATAAATAGATATTCATTTGCCAGTGATCAAAAATAGCACACCACAAACCGTATTTATTCGGCTTAAATCTGTTTTCTTTATTTACGCACTTGAACAGAGCGCACTTCCCACGCACCTGTTCGTCTCTTGATTTGCTGGAATTCACGTTGCACGATAAACCTATGTGGTCTTACTATGTACAAAATAATATGATATTTCATCACCAGCTTTATTTTATCGATAACCATATGGGTAGAAAACATATCACGAATCGTACGCAATGTGAGAGGATCTGGGACTTGTAGAGTAGTATTCAAGGGAATACAATTTTATAGAGCAGAAGAGAACCTGACGCCGACCCAGCTGACCTAACAACTTCGTACCATGCCATGTTTTTGTTAATGTCACTTCTCATCATCAAGATTGAATTGAAGGTAGTTTTTGGTACATTGTTGCATGCATTCTTAGTACTTAAGGTAGTCTGCTATTTCTTCAATGAAAACTTCAATATGATATTCATTTCGTTCCAGGGATTTATTTTCCATGACCAATATATATCGCGAATCTCTTGCATTTCTACTTGCTAGCAGAAAAACTGAGAGTACCTTACCGTGTATGCTAAAACCAGAAAGTATATATCCAATCTTACACTCACAGTGACGTCTTCTCGCTCTGACATTTCCAAAGTTTATGGAATAATATATTATTCCGTTAACGTTGACATTGCTAACACAAATGATGAATGTATACGTAATACGTTCAATGTAACATGGAGGCGAACAGGAAGACAAGTAGGGTCGAAAAACAAATAAACGCGATTGCTCTATTTCTTGCTCATATTTTGCTTGACACTCCACAAATATTGAAACTGTCAATCATGATGAATGAAGGCTACGGAGATGATGTATGTGTTCCTACCGAACATGCTTTTCTCATTCGTCGAATGAAACAAAATGGGTCACGTACCTAACGTCTTTATCTTAGTGAACGAATGAATTTTCTCTTGATGGCAAAGCCCATTCGCCGTGGAGGTCTACAGTATCTATCAATTTCCTGTTATAGGTAAATTAGGCTAGACAATGATAGGAAAACTATCTTGGCTGAAAATTCAACAGAATTTTTTCAATTTTGTATAGCGTGTTAAGTTTTGGTCCTACGCGAAAGCATTGCGATTTCATCAAGTATTATATTTCAAATAGTAGCCAAGGCGGATAACATCGTAAAAATCAACGGTAATGTTTCATAAAATAAAACAGTTTTACCTTGAATTATTTGCCAAATACGTTGTTGCACATTTCTTTATTGATCATTGATCTATCCTGTCTGCAACTCAATTCTTACATCAATGAAATATTGAAAAAACATGAACTTATTAGATAAACGAAGGCATCGAAATACAATACAATTCTGCAAGGAACTGGAAAACTGATTCTAGTAACAGTTTATCTTCAATGATGTCACTAGCGGAATAATGAGGGTTTCCTATCATTGCACCCCGATCTATTGTGGATACTTAGATTTTTCCTTTCTGGTGGCATAACTATAAAAAATGTTTGACATTTTGCAATCTGAATAAAAAGCGCGTCTTAAAGATACTGGCTTCATTAGAAAAAATGCTTATGAATATTTTGTCCTGTGCCAACTAGACAATACTATAGTGATTTCATACCCCCAAATTTTATTTTTCTCATCGCCTCAGTAGAGAATCGCTCATTGCTTTCTCGGAACTTTGTTTTTCCTTCCGAGCATCATAAAATATAGGGAAAGTCCCTCTTGAAAATGCGAACACATTCGTAAGCTTCATGGAAAGTCGTTGTGACAGCTCTCTGAAGTGCGTTTGCTTCCATGAAAATTACGGAAGGTTACTGCTTTTCGTTTCCTTATAAAAATAAAATAAAATTTATTTTCATCGCTCACTGACAGTAAACTTTCCTTTGTTGCAGGTTAGTTGAACAGTTTCCTTAAAAAGTAGAAGCAAATGGTAAGACGTTACGGTTATTGCTTTTTGAAGTCGCTATTTCCTTTTACCTTTCCGACTGGCGTGAAATTTAACTTTGTTCATAAACACCCCTAAGACCAAATATGTCAGGGTAAGCTCCAAGGACCAAGTTTGTAGCTGAACATTTCTGAATATACAGTTTATATAACGGTGCTATGACAACGTCATTTTGAACGGTTGGTTCAAAAACCAAGAGTTAATGGCTGGAAAAATCTTCGCTTGTGCAACTTCTCAGCAGTGAGAGCTGACAATGCTACCACATCCATAGATTGAAAATGATACCCACCACTGAAGCTGCTATCGCCACTGCATATAAAATTAGCTTTTCTAATTATTTTGGTAGAATTTCTTACAATGATGCCATTTTTAGAAGTGAAGTGCTAACAAACGGTTATTACGCACAGTTCCTTTTGTCGAGCGAATAATATTATTGATTTTGTTTAATTTTGAACGGTCCCACATTTCAGCTTTAGACAGTTCGTGTGACCTCAGAAAGCAATTAAATCAATACTATAGTTCTCTATACCTTACAAGTCCGACTATGTACTTACTATATATTACCATAACGCTAACCAATGAAGAGGTCGCATACTCTATATAAACACACTCGTTCTCCCCCACCATTAATTACAATCGAAATTACGCCCCAACGAACCCTATAAAACCGATGGCTGAAAGAGGAGATAACAGCGCTACTGTAGTCATTATCTATACGGAGGTAATTAGAATGATTCCCCTTTATGATGCCGACCTCCCAAAGTACATGAATAATTCATTTTTAATATTCACTTCAGCCAGAAATTTTCCTTTTATTATGAATACGAGGTGACTATAGCTTCGTGAAAATCGAGGTTGAAAGTGTATATTCAACATTACATCGATACTCTTGAAAAAACTGTACATACAGAGCATTAGTTACAGTTTACGTTGTTGAATGATAAATGAATATCTTTCAAAATATACTTTCATGAAAAGTCGCTACGATTTTAAGGCCCACTGACAGCGATTAGCATCTATATAGAAACAGCACGTCACCTCCCTTTCATTGTTGAATATTCTCTCAAGTGAAACTTATTGTTAAAGTGGAATAACCACCAAATAAAAAATATTAAACTCTCAAACTCCTACACTTGCTTCTATGCAAGTGATGGACATAATTCCATATCATAATACCTAAGTAATTTTAGAAAGAATAATGATATAAACAATTAAATCTCTAAGCTTTTATAGTTCTTATTTTCTGGACGTGGTTTCTCGGAAACTATTCATCTATAAATATTTCGGTATACTTAGAAAAAGGAATGAAATAGGCTTTAATATAATGTAACATTTGACTTCCCTTTCCATTTATGATTTAAGGGCTACACCTTTCAAAACGTTGAATCACGAAAGTTGTAAGTTTTCAAAATGACACCCTATGTAAAGAAACATACACAAAAAGACGATTTATTTATCTGAAGCATGTAAAGGATGTTTACTTGAAGGTCTTCGAAATCAGAATTACAGTAAAAATCTAAATGTCCAGCAGTTAAGATCGGATATCCAGAGAGAATTATACGCTCGTCGATTTCTGGAATGGCAGCTGATCTGAACCGCTACATAAAATCGGATTCCAGTTCCGAGAAGTTTTCAAGGTTAGAGATAAGAGGGTCTCTGTGATGGACCCTAATGGTTATATCTTGATGACAAAGCGGAATGAATAAGATTTATGGGAAAAGTTGGAAGCGAGACCCTTCTCTGCAATAAAAAATAATAACCACACTCCAAAACTTCCCTATTTTATGAATTATGCTTGAATGTTTTACTTCTGACAGCTAGAACGGTGTCAGTGACGATGTAATAATGGCCATCCAAATAATAAGAATTTAATTGACTTTCTTATTTCCCACGTCAATAATTCGATATTCGAGTCATCACGTTTTCTTAATGTTTCGTGACATGTGTATCACGAAAAACTATGTCAATCTAATCCATCGGTAGTTCTTGACCTCTCTTCAACTCGCAATTTGGTCAATAGGTTACTGTTTTGGCGAGGTTGAATATTCCTTGTTGCTTTTTAAAATAAACGAGTGCCTTCAAAACAAATGTGTTGTGACAGCAATCTGCCATATAAATTGAGCACTGAACTGACATATAGTGACGTAGAATAATGCCAATTTTCAATTTCTTAGGTTTGCAATCCCTGTAATCCTCTGTTGTAGTTAGACATAGGCAGTTGTCCACGCATTTAAACATACACAAATGAGATTCATTTTTGACAGCTTATGACCTTTAAGATACATCAGACTCAGTTTAACAAAAAATTTTTGAACTCCGAATGTTTCAAATATATTTAGGCCATATAATTTTGTTTTATAGTGTAGTGGGTAGTGTATGTGGTGTATATAGTGTAGTTTTAGTGCGTATTTTACAAAGCATAAAAAGAAATTCTAAATTCAAGAATTTCGATGGTCTTGTAAAGATATACTAACGACAAGAACATCTGTACTTACTCTAAAACAATTTACTTGATAAGAAAATTATTCTTAATTAGAACCAAGAAAAGTATTTTTTCGAATTCAATAAAAGTATAATTTTTTTCACAACTAGAATTTCCATGTTTTCCTAACAAGGTTATCATATTTTCCAATGGCGCTCCATTTACTTCAATCAAGAATACGAACATCTTGTGATTCCCTCCAAGTAATTCATTCACTTGTTTGGCATCGCCATATTCGTCAACGACAATTCAGCGGTACGCGTTTATTTGTTTCTGCGCCCGTTAGTTTCTATTGGATTTAATTTTTACCAACCACCTCTTAGGATGAATGTGTTGTTAAAAAGTTGGGGTTGTGACTGTTGTGAGGTTCTCATACAATTGTACAGTATTGATCTGATATGAGTGATATGTGACTTGTTAATAAGTTCTATTACAAATGGTGGACGTATACCTTTTGGCTTAATCACAAGTACATATTTTTTATATTTTGTTTATGTTTACAACACCTTTGAAACATGATTTAGGAAAAATACTATATGATGCAGATAAATGTAGGAAATAAGTCACATTGGTTCAGTTTTGATATTGTTTTGGTTCTTATTTTCAAGGTTAAGGAGTAAATAGTCGCTGTGATAACAGCTCATCAAAATTATAGAATGTTAAACCAATAATAGATTATATAATGAAGTTGAACAATTTGCGCCAAAATCATGAAATGCTTCAGTCAATACTATAATATTCTGCTAGGTTAGATTTTTCTTTTTTGTCCAAGATTATAACCAAGAATGTCTTCAATCAAAATCTTGGAATGTATGCTTAAGCATAATTCATTGCTAGTTCTAGATTTTTATATAGCTTAGTGGGCCCGAGTAGCCTAGTTTTCAGTAAAATCCAGCCTTTCCATTTTATGAATTCGAAACGTTCCGCACTGTGCAGAATTCTTAAGCATATTTAATGCACCGGCGTTTAGAAATTTGATGCGTTCTTCCATTCGAAGTGATACTTCGTTAATGGGCCAAACTAATCAGCATGAACGATGGAGCTCCTTTATTGAAATATACACAAATTTCAGTATTAAGGTGTTTGCGCAAATATAATACCCTCCAAGAGAAGATCCTCGGAATTGGCCAACAAAAACGTCGATCTCTTCGAAAGCCACGTCCGTCGTTGCCGGACGAATTCTTTCTACGACTTCCAAACAACATTCATTATTCATTCGAAAAAGTACTTCCGGTAGAAATCCTGTAAGTCAGCCGGAGCATCGGACAACCGTCCTACCTACTCTACTTCCCCGAACCTTATTTATGCTTTGTACTCCGCCAAAGTTTTTACGTACACGCTGAGAGGAAACAAAGGAGTTCGCTACCTTTTGGATCGGATTACATCTTTATACAGGATTGTCCCTCTTATGGATTTTAGTACACATAGAGCAAAATCAAGTAGGGTAGACCTACAGCATTCCATGTAATGATGACATTCTGAGTTTAAAATACAGCAGACACCGACAGACTGACAAACAGAGAGACTGTGCGATTTTGGAAACTTTGTCGCACCAAACACCTGGAGAGCAAAAAAAAAACAGTCCGTACATCCTAGGTTCCTATTTGGTGACCCCTGTTCTATTCGACTCCAGTAAAGCGTGTGCCTTCAGCATGCCTCTTCCCATTCCACTGGCTCGCATAGCATTGCGTTTCGTTTTCGTGCCGCTCTTCCCTTAAGACCCATTGTCCTGTTGTCGCACAAAGTTTTGAGCTGGGTCCAATTAAACATGGTGTTTTTAAATTAAACTAATTTGAATACGACCAACTTTCCTGCTGCGAGTGAGGGGCAATTAAATTTTTCTCTCCCAAGCCGCAGCTGCCAAATGCTCTCTCCTATTAGAAAAAACAGTTTTGTCTCGTGTTCGAAAGCTTCTTGCACAGGAGGTTAGGAGAAACGCAGTTAAGCTTTCTGTTTGTATGATAAAAACGCTCGACTGTTTGCGTTAACAGTGTGCATGTTTTCTGGTGCATCTAATTAAGGATGTTTAAATGACGTATGTTGCTTTGAAGATAAACGTCTTTTGTATGTTAGCTAGAAAGGAGGCGCTGTATTTTTCATAGAACAGTTAAAGTACACTGTACATTTCCTTTGAAACTTGTACTGTATCCTATTTACTGTTGCCATCAAATTTACAAGCTATTATGACCATCATCGCTTGAGAAATTATTTACGTTGGAGGCAGCACTCTGCGCTCCAAAAACCTTGTGGCGTTTTCTGATTCTCCAATTCACTAACAGATTGAGATGCATTGTTATGGAGCACTCACCCATCATAACTGTGAGACTCATAAGAGTTCATGTAGATGAAAGGTTGTGTAGTTTTCATAAGAGTTTGTTGACTATGACCTGTCATTGTATATTTGAAAGCCATAATGAAAAATAACTTGGAAAATTTAGAACTTCTCTACCTACTATGGCTTTGTTGACATAACAATACGTCTAGAAACGTGTATTTCCTCGAGTGGAGTTTTCAACTGTTTTGTAATGTCAACCGTTGAACGTGAATCACTATGATACTCATATGCGATTTCCATTCTACTCTCAATATGTTTCAAATTCAGCCTTTAATCTCGAAATAGCTATAAAAATGCCAGTTGATTGACGTTGCAACATGACCACGGCCTAATTTATTGGTTTGAACTAACCTTAATAGCAAATATTAAGGAAAAGCCATCAAAATATGTTCTGTAAATCGGATTACCAGTTTTCATTTCTGTACATATTGCTTTAGCCCTGCAAGTATCGTAAAAATTGGAGCGTCTGTATATATGAACGTATAACTATATCTTTTAGTATTGTGGTAATGTATGCATATAGATTCGCTGCACTCTTGAAATAGCTCTAGATCTACTACCTGGATCAAGTCGCTATTCTTCCTGTCAATCAAAAAGTGATCTTTAAAAGATTCTTGGGAACATTCTTGATTCCGCTAAAAAATGGAATTTAGTCTGTTATTGGTAGATCGATAGCGAGATATGATCTCAAGGCTGAACGTTGAAGGAGACGTTCCAAAATACAACAACATCATGATTGCCCATGCACGATGACAAGACGTCTGAATGGCCAAAGGTGCTGATTCTGAAGGCACAGTGCCTTTAGAATCAGTTTCTATATAAAGTTTTGAGAAACGCATATTGCATGTGTTTATAACTGTGTTGCTGCGCTAAAATGTACCTATCAGTTGAAAATCCAGTATTAGTGAGTTAAAAAAGCTTTTCTCTCATTCAAATCATTTGTATATTTTTTGAATCGATCTAGCAAAGCTAAATTCATATATTTCAAACAAACATGATACGATTCATCCTATATTGGCAACAATAAATGCAAATAAATACCTGTACACTTTTTGGAAGAATTAGCTGTGCAGATTTCAAAGCATGTATGTATATTTTAATTGCATAGCGTGAATATCAATCGGTCTACATAAAAATGAATTTTGCATCTATATGCATGAATGTGTTCAAACGGCACTAAAATATTTTATTCGTGATGGTTATCGAACAACTATAACTTGATGTTGATTGAAGCTTGCCTATTCAAAAAGACAGTGTGAATGTATGAGCACATATAACGAATTTTTTGTTTGTTTGAGGTACAAGACAATAAAACCAGATACAGCATGGGAGATAATCCCTCCTACATATCTTTTTTTAAAAGCCTGTAGGTAGCGGGTATTGATGTATGTATAAGTGCTTGAAAACCTCGAAAATTACACAACCTATACCATGATTATTGAAAATGAGGTTAATTTATATAATCAATAGATTTTTGCGAACATTAAATGTTTTGTTTTGACAGAAGTGAATTCGTCTGTTGAATATTACAGAGGAACAAAAACATGCTATATTTTTTGGTGCGATCAATAATAAAATACAATCCAAAACACGTAAGAAGGCAAACATCCAAATACTAAATGCCGTATAATATAAATTTGAGTATTAGAGTGTTCGAATTTAGCTTCATATCCATTTCAGTACCAAATATCTGAATCTCAGTGTTTACAGAAAGAACCTATTTCTATGAAGTATTGAAGATGATCAGAACGATAAAGAGGGATATACGGGATGCTTAGTTGTTTATTATAAAACAGAGATAAATGGAGTACCTATATACGTATTGCTTCATACTTAGTCGGTACACATCACCAAGTAGGGGTCGTCTTTTACATCTTTTTTGACACGACGGATCATAGCACTTTGACGTTTTGTTGGTGTATTATTTGTCTTATGGTTTGTACATAAGGTGTTAACCTCCAAACGTCACATACAACACTAAAAATTAAACATACATTTTTTATATACATATCCTCACTGGTGATATCCCAAGATACCAGCGACTTTAAACCTGTCAACCTGATTATTTGCAGCCACAAAATGTTGTAAGTAATATAACAAGATTGTGGAGTGATAAGCGAAGGACAATTTGGATACAGAAAGGCTTAAAAAGAGGAAAAGCTCTTCTACAAAGGTGCTGTGAGATATAAGTATCATTCCATATGTGCTTCATTTGTTAAGGAAGTTCCTTTGACAGCATACAGCCTGGAGCACTGATAAAGAATAGAGTTCCTTGGGTATTGGGGACAGAATGCTGCTATAGACGTTCAGAGTAAAAACACCAGAAATCATCCAAGAGGAAGATGTTAGGTAGGGATGGATTCCTTCTCTAACCTTGTTTAAGATACTAAAACTAAAATCGAACGCCTTGAAAGGGTTGCAATAAAGGCGATGTCAATTTCGGTTCAACTAGAGTAACACTCGTGAACATATACGTTGCTAAATCGAAGCGGTTCAAATATTTAGTTTTTAATTTTATGCTGGATCTGAATATGATATTAAGAAGTAGCATACAAACGCAACATTTCTATTCCTAGAAATATAATATTTGTTAATAAAACCACACCTAAAGCTTCACTTGCCAGAAATGTTTGCTTGAAATACAAACAATTGATCGCATCCAGACCTTTAAGATGTGGACATACGCAACACACGCTATTGAAGTTTTGCTGGAAATAACACGAATGAATGGACAAACGAAAACATCGACAGGTGAATGCCTCACAATAGACAACTCTTGACATCGATCAAATGCAAAAAATTAGAATATATGTGTGACGCCCAGAAATTCAATGAAATTTACAATATATTAAATTATATAGATTTAATCGTGGTCGACTTTGTTCTGAAAGTCCCACTTTTTGAATGCGCAATAAAAATCTTATTACGTACATCATCTATGATTCTGACAGTTGAGCTGCAAAGAAGACAACACAGGTTTGCTGTAGAGGAACTCTTGAATTTGTGTATGGAACTATGAGTTCGTGAGAAACCGAGAATCAGCTGCAAGAAGCACGGAATGAAGTTATCAGGTTGTACTCATTAAGGGTAAGGTTGGAGGAACACGTTGGATTGAATGTATAATTCTTTCATGGCTGTGAAACCTGCGATACTGGATGAGATTGAATGTCAAGGCATCTAATACATACCGCCCGCGATCTGTAAATCTACTGAAAAATTGCCGAAATTGCAAGAAGCCTCGCATATATGCAAAGCAAAGCTGGCGTCGTTTCTGGGAGGGAGATCATTAAAATGTATCTGTTCAGGAAAGCAATGAGAAAATCCACTAAATATCACAATTTCCCAATTGGAAAGTTTCTTTCAGTGCAATATCCACGCCCCTACTATTAAGCCGAACACAGCGGCCATTAACTGGAATTAAATATGAATATAGGAGCATACAATGCAATGCACAGTGAGCGCTACAGCCGGCTTCAAATCGTCGCTAGCTCGAACGGGCCTCGTATTGTTCGACTCTTCATAATAGCTTGTATTGCAGTTTAAAGCAGTTAACTCTGAGAGAGGTGATTTCGTGTCTGTAATTGTACCAGAATCAATTAGTGTCAGCAATGATCACAGCGAATTTGGGTTAATGGAAATGGAGGATCGGTTCACGATGCACTCTCGAAATCTTACCTAACTGATTGATAATATCAAACTTGTTTCATGAGGTACTACTGAAGCTCATAATCTGTTATATGCCTTTATTGTAATGTACAATGCTGTTTACATCATACTTGTACTAGCCGCTAATTGAAACAACATGTGATTAAATATACATTGAAAAAGTTATTTAATCAGTAACCAGTGGTTTAAAATTAACAGTCAACACAAGATGAATCAGATAGTTAGCCATAGATTTTGAATTAAGTTGGAAGATGACGCTCCACGAATACGTTTTATACTCTGACCAAGAATTATTTGATTTGATCAGATAATGACGAATAAATTTGTAATGCAAGCATCACACTTGAAACACTGCACCATAGAGCTCACACCAGTGGTCTGGACATCTTTTAAATAACCAAACCAACGAGTTGAGCATATACAATCTGTCTCTAAGAATGCAAAAACGTATCCAGTGATAATTGTCATCATATTCAAGGCTACGGAGTATCATAACGTAAAGCTTCTGAAGTATATGGCCAAATCTAATCATCGCACTCGGTATATCCAAAGCTTGTGATATGATGGACTTCTCATCAGACTGGGGATGCTGTTTGTTGGGTTTGAATAGTTAGACATCGAATAAGAGTGGTTAATCTGAGCTCGTATTCACCAGGTCAAACTTCCAACAGAGCGCCTGAGACTCTTCCTGAAGTTATTTTTGTGAACCTAAGCCTTGGATTATGAGCTGTAGAGAAGTTTACTCCCCAATAGATAAAATTTGATATCATTGAACATTTTTAACGACTTCTTGTGATAATGGAGAGTGATATCGCTTCTCTTCCGTATCATTCGTACGAGATCAAATACTATTTGGGATATTTTACGGAGTTATAAATATCTAACAACTGCTAACAATTGTTTTGTAGTAACAGAAAAAAATCACATAATGGCTCCTCTTCCTTAGTATGTCGTGCCAAGAATGTCAGCCAAATGCTCCAAATAATACTAGTGGCGCAAGTAGCAAGGTTAAATAAAATTATAGTACGTGGTCGTCTTCTGTTGAATAGTATGCTTTGCTAATTCTAGATTCAATCACTAGCCTGCAGTTTATTTCTGTAATATTTGGTCACTCCAATACAAAGTGAAGGTTAAACATGTTAATGACTCGTCCCTTATAGGAGATCAAATTCACAGATTGTAGAAACTTTTATTCGACAAAACACGGTTTCATTGGATATATAAATAATCGAATGACAATGCCTGAAACTAGCTTAGATCATTTAAAATACACGAGTAATAATTCCTATGAATGTTCCATGGTTTATGCTTATATTTGGAAAAATGAATACATTCAATTGGCTCTGACATTCCAAACATTCGTAAAAATGTTATACATAATTTATGTTGCTTATAATTGATCTATGATTTTAGGGTGGCGCTTAAATTTCAGGACCAGCTTAAGAACACTTTCACCTTGCTGCAAGTTTTGTCCTTATGGAGTATCACTCGAGTGATGCCATTTAATAGTTAACATCAATGAATATAAATATATTTTCATCGAATGCAATAAAGACAAAATAAATCATATTCGAAACAGTTAACAAGTGCAACAAGTAGTAAACGTTAGTAGGAGTGGACCATCTTCAAATAGAATCTAAATAAATTCATCATTATATATACGGAGCTGTTCAAATGTCTTAAAATATGATATAATATAATATAATATATAAATAATTATAAGTGCATCAAAACCTCTTGCAGGAGACACAATGTTGAAACATTGCTAGCAGCAACCTATTTTTTACTTTTCACTAACTAAATGCTTCTGACATTCCAAGCCTCATAGTCTGCATAATTTGATATTCTTCGACAATTTCATTTGTAACTGAAACACTGGAATGTACACTAGAAGCTGATTATATTAAAATATGCAAAACACGAGCAAAGTATGCGGAGAGATGCTCTTTCCTGCAATTTGCCCCATGAACCTTCTCTATAGTAACACATTGTATCTTATAACTCAGTATTCCCCGTTTAACAATAAAATCTCAGTATGATGGCTGAATATGCGAAGGAAGTTTGTATCCTTTACGCACAGACAAATATAGAGCATTGAAATATTTACAATAGAAATATTTCATTTTCAAGACGGTTATAATGTACAGTAGTAAGTCAGAGATCAAAGACGCTTATTGAACACACGTGCTGTGTTAGAACTAAATAGTTACCAGTTTGAATTCTGCGCAGCACAGGGAGCTTTTACTTTGAAATAAGATGTGTTTCATAACTGTTTTGTAACAAAATTTAATTACCTATTTACAGATTATTATACTTTCATGTGGTGTTTTTACTTATTCCATTGTGTGATTGAAGAGATACACTTATTATATTCACCATCACCATCGATATGTTTAATAATGATAATGCAATCATTACATGGAATCCAACACCTATCACATTAATAGGTAGAATACTAATTGGATTATCTCTTTCTATCGCCTGGCACTATGATGTGATATACTGTTGTTTGAAACTTGTAGACAAGGTGGATTTATCAAAAGTTTGATTTCGGACTTCCATTGTCTATAAAATTTTGAGTATCAATTTTGAGTTTACCTGAAGACGATTGAAAATAGCACATCAATCGAAACGTCGTGATACTCAAAATTTCATAGACAATGGAAGTCCGAAATCAAACTTTTGATGTAATATACTGTCATATGAAGTGAATCTGGAACCACTCTGTATATTTTTTCGATTATAACTACTTGAGTTAATGGGACCACCGTACTACGAGAAGTTAAAGCACCTAGGTATGACCCTTGACCCTTGACACAAGACTGAAATGGAAACATCACATCAAAAAAAGCGGGAAGAACTCAACCTTCGTTACAAACAATATTACTGGTTATTGGGAAGATCCTCAAAACTATATCTCTATAAACAAAATCATGATCTATAATCAGAGTCTTGAACCCGTTTGGCTGTACGGTTGTCAACTGTGGGGTTGTTCGAAAGATTCTAACATCAATATTATACAAAGATTCCAAAACAAAGTTTTAAGAGCTATTGTTATTGCCCCTTGGTACATTCGTTATAAGGATATTCATCGCGATTTGAATATACCTCTTGTAGTCGACGAGATCAAGAGAATGGCGGCCAGGAATGAAGAAAGGCTCCATCAGCACCCAAACGCAGAAGCTCTTCAGCTGCTGTACAACCGCAACGCTGTCCGACGATTGAAGAGAAGTTGAGAAGTATTAGTTTGTAAGAATTTAATGGAAAATTAATGGTTGATCAGTTTGAATATGAAGGCATTATGCCCCCCCCTAAAAAAAACAAAAACAACTACTTGTGATCGCATAGGAGCTGTGAAACGGTAATTCATCAGGTGGCCCCTTTACAGACTAAATGAACATAAGTCATTAGTTGTAAAGATCTAGTATTGCCAAACTGCGAATATTTTGCAGGCGACAGACTCAGTTCTATGTAATTAAATATAGAAATATAATCTAGGCCACACAAAACAAATTTAGACAACTTGATATATTATATCTGCATGCATTCAGTAGTAACGCATAAAATGTGACTTCAACGTGCTGCGAGACGAAATTCAAGCGGTAACATTTGTCTTCAAAAGCAGGCCTATATCTTTTGAATGTCCTCGCTGATATGCAGACATATCTCACACGTACTTGTGGACCGTTTTAACGATGCACATGAAATACAAATTTTAACCTCACGGAGTACTTGAAAGAGTTATATAAACAGTTACTGCTATAGCATTACAGGACATTTAGATTAGATTTTCCTGGTTGTCAGTCAAGTGGAATAGGTTCCAAATGAGCTGCAGTTTTTGAATGACAATTTCTTTCAGTAGGACTTTTGGCATGATATGTCAAAATTTGATATATTTAATAAAAAGCACTTGAAACAAATTAAAGAAAATGTGGGAAATCTAATAATTCTGGAGCGAGTCGTCTGCAGGATCCAGTCAGACTCCATTATGACTCACCCTGTATCATATAAATTATGCAGGTTTGTTGTACAACAGGACATAATAATTTAATCTGTGGTTGTTATTGCTGTTGAGAGTTGACCCTTGCCCTTCAAACATCGCACTCGGCATCCACACCGCACGACAAGCTGTCTGTCAACGCGCCACGACGCGTTGCGTCGATGAGATTTTTCGGCGTGGTCCGTGTTGCGCGGCGACGCTCGCCGCCGAGGGTGACCGTCACGACGCCGCGATCAGTTTGAACGGCGTCGCGACGCTGAACGGGCCACGGAGACAATCACCGTTGCCGCTGCCGCGTAGCGTGCTCGGGTCCACGTGCTCACCGTGGCTTATTTTTACGGTTCCCGTTGCGAGAGTTTCGTTGCGCGAACGGTAGGGGAGAACTTTTCAGTCATCGTGTATGTGTGTGGTCTGAAGCATTTGGATTGGGGGGTTTGGGAATTACCTGATAAAAAAGACGGGATATTTGGTTAACACACAACTGGTTGTGTTCAGAGCGGTTCATGTATTTGGATTCGCAAATACATTACTTCCAAAACAAACGAGGTTGATGACTTGTGGATGGGCAAAACATTTATTAACACTCTACATTTCAGTAAGGATCTTTTACTGAGCTCGTTGTGTTGATACACCTTGTTTGTTCTTGCTCGTACGGTTCACGGCATGGGTGAATCACGCATAAATTCAATTTCCTAATTCACTGTCTCGACATATTTACGTTGACGCCTTCCGGAATACAAATTGTATCTAAAAATTATATCAATATGGTATTATTGAGTGTAGGAATATTAGTTTATATGCGTATGTCACCTCCACTGCAATTTATTGCCGTCTCTGCTTGAAACCAACGGCCGCAAAGTAGCGGTGAAACTTTCTGAGAAGCTATGTATACTTTATTTTCACCTTTTGGTCTTATCTAATATTTATGCTCGACCACTAGAGTATGGAGGTTATGTAACAGTTTAGTTCATCACTCAGTGTCTATACTCAAATAACTCCGTTTCTATAACAAGCATTGCAGTCTACAGGTTGGGTTCTATACCACTACTACACAGCTTCCATCATCAGACATATAGAGAGTACTACATATATTTCAATTTCACTTGTTGTAGTTCAGTGGTTACCAGCTCGATTCACAAATCCTAGATCTTGATTCAACTCATGGATTTCCAACACTCTTGTACTGGAGCTTAGTAATATAGGAAACAATTTGGATCAATGGAACAGTTGCTGTGATGGATATAATTGGCATCCGTTGAGAATTGGTCATTATTATTTGTATTGGCTATGCTTTATCTCCCGTTGTATTCGCAGTGCTTTATATATTCAACTGACCTGTCTTATAGTGGAAAGTAAAAAGCTTTGAGATCAGGGACCAGGAGAACTTGGTTTGACTGGATATTCTTTTTATAATCTGGAACAGATACATGATTGAGCCACAAATTCGACTTATGGACCTCCTGCTGTTCCTGATGACCGTTAACATTTTTTTCCTGCAATTAATCGAAATAACTTGCATGTTTATTATGATACACCTCAGAGTGATTCAACCTATTTTAATTGTAATTTCAACAACTGAAATGAGTGACAGATGAACCTGCTTTCCCTTACTTCATGTATTACTTCCGTATAATACTTCTTGACAGTATCAGCGGAAAGGTTTCCGCCAAGCTGATGCTACATCTTAAACAAAAACATGTCGAATGCATTAGTTGAAAATGTATATCGTATCTTTCTTTATACTTTCATTCTTGAATATGATGATTTATGACTTTATTGAAAAGATGACAAATCATGGTGCACTAAATGGTTTTGGATGATATAGTATCAGATGTATCAGACTGTTTCTTTGGATGAAGTTTGGATGGAAAGACTCATTGTTGAGCTGCGACATCAAAATTTATTTGGACAGCTTCTAGTTTTCTTAGAAAAGAAATATTGGCGTATACGATTGTGCAAGGTACAACATATTAACATTAATCTTTGGTGGGATGCTTCCTACCTGAAAGTACTTTATACTCAAGCGGTAATGTAACTATGTCAATCTCATTTACCGGAGAGATATTTGGAATGGAGAACAGTTGCTTCATAAGCATGAATTACTGAGTAACAACTAATTTCGGGTTTGGTCCATCATTCCATAGTTATACAATACTGTCTTGTTGTACCTAGCTCATTTATCATAGGGTTTTGATATGAATATTCACCACCAGATCCAAAATAAAATGAATTTTAACCCAAATTAACTCTTGTACAACCTATTGTATCTGAAATACTGCATACATACTTATTTAGGCACCAAACTTGAATACAATTAGGGAGTGACAACTTTACCTAATAAACTTGAAAGAAATGAAGCTTAAATAACAAGAAACAGCTGTGTCATTATTATTACGGATTGCAAAATGTTTAATTCCGACAGTTCCGTAAAAAAGGTCAGTGAATCAGTACAGTGCAAAGTGGAAAACCCACTTAAAGTTATGTGTAGTGGTACCGGATCCAGAGATGGACGGAGTTGATACTTTTCTGTTCTGTCAAGGCCGTTGGGATACCTAATGAATACTGTGAGTACTTTTTCTGTAATAGATAACCAATGACTATCATTGTATTACTATGAGTTTCAATGTTGACGTCATAAATATCTTCATCGTTTTCACGATTTTTGTGAATAGCAGATAAGTTGATTTTCCTGCATCTATTGATGGCATCTATTATCAGCTAAAGAGCAGTTATACTATGATTTATATGAAATCCGGTTCATACGTCTTTTAAAATCTCTTTTACATTTTTTACAATGTCGGGAGAATAGCAAATTATTTGAGGATATAGCATAGTTGATAATAAAAGTTAAATGTCTAGCAAGACGTAACGAAATTAGACGTAACATATTTATTGAAATACCGTCAAAACCTATGACATTGCTGTTATCGAGTTAACTGGTGAACATTTGGATAAGGATAGACTGAATATTCTGGTGAGAAACAGAACTAAAATATTCATTCAAGTTTTCGGTAACTCTCAGTCGAGTAGGAAGTTCCGGGACGCCTTTACTTCGTAAAATTTCAATTGATATAAGCATATACCACGTTTCTCTTGAGGTTTTGTTGTGTGTCATAATTCAAGTATGCCGCTTTTTCTCGTCGTTATTGCACCATTCTCATCATTACGGTGATCTTTGTAATAACTGAAGGTTGCTGCTGTCCTTGTCAGTTTATATTTCTTAAGGGATTCTCCATTGAAATGTATCATTTATGTTATATAATAAGTGCGCCAGAGTGCTGGTGGTCAAGCAGATATTCATTAAGAAAAATGAGTGATTGTAGAGCGCTTCCTAATCAATTTATAGTAAATCACTGTAAAGTACACTTTCATCAAGTCTGGAGAAGTCTTGATAAGTGATAAATTCCATATCACGACATTATTTAGACAAAGCAACTTTGTATGCAAATGCGAAATGGCGACTTACTTCACTATATCTACCGATCAATCAAATAGTCACATTATTCACAATTGATAAATCGATTAACCTCAATCATAGCTTTGTAATAGTTGTGTTTTCCGATTTTCCTTTAACACATTCATATTTAAGTCACATTGAAAATATCACTCTCAGGTAGCAGCAACCCCACGGAATTTTCAAGTTCTCCAAGCATATATATGATATTGCCATTTGGGGGATGGTATACTACATTTATAATAAATGTTTTCCATTATCTCTCATGGCAACCCACAAATATTCTAGAGCTGGGATAATGTTGGAATGAAGCATAGATATTCAGCTAAATATATAACGTCAGATAATTAGCTAAGTAATGTTATGCAAAAAGGCTGTTTTTGAATCTTGACCCTTGTCATAATGTCTATTCTCTTCATCATATAGGCTACAGATTTGAAAAATAATATATTGTAATTGCAAGCTCATGTCCATACTCTCTGGTGGTGACTTTTTTAAATATTTTGCAAGTAATACTTGTAACATCCAAATTTTAATGGTAACATTCAGTCCCATTTATTCCAACAACAATTCATATTAGTGTCCACTATTTCTAGCAGAATTTACATCAATTTTCATGATGCACAATACGATATTTACCTGTGAATATGGCATTTTTCTACTATCACACTTTATCCGTAATTCGTTTTTGGAAAATGTAAAGCAAAACAATTTTTGACTTATCATGCATTTTGTTTGGAAATATGAGCAGATCCAAGTGGGGTAAGTTTTTTCCACGAATTTATTCACCTCCAAATATATTTTTATTTTTTATAATTTGACGGAACTCAACTGTAGGTGTTTTCTTTTGGACATCACTTCTTCAAAGTTTCTATCACGATTGGCATAAAAAGGGACATGTTTAGACCCTTGTTATGTTATGTTAGATATATGGAGTTGAAGAAAATATAAAGTAGAAGGGATAATTCGGGTTCAATATCCTTGTTGATCATTCTTGTGAATAAATAAAGCGATTGTTTTAATTTCGTAATGGATAAGGAAAACTTAGATCGAATGAAGGACAGGAAAGAGATATAGACGTAAATATTGGTGCCTATCACCATCAACAGCATGATTGACAAGAAAATGGACAAGATTGGAAGTTGAAAAAAATATGAAGTAGAAAGAATAATTTGGTTTCGGTAAACATGTTGACCGTTTTTTGAATGAATAATGCGTGTTTATGTACTTTCATGAACGGTTAAGGAAAACAGATCGGGATATAACACAGAGACAGTTTTATTCTTTGTTTAATTATTTTGACACCTGTGGATGCATGTAAATGTGTTATATATGATATAGATAATTTGAAAGATATTATTTACATATACTTCTTCCTCCCAGCCAAAACCGATTGTGGTTGCGAAAATACTCGGATTTGGAATGGTATGTTTCCTCGATGTTTTATGGTGTCGACATCAGGAAAATTCATGTCACTCATTTTAGTCTATCTTTCTGTTGCTCTGAATGTTAGTGTTTTTCTCACCGTGTAACCTCAGTAACCTCTGCGAGGATTGAAAGAAAAGTTGAGAGAAATGATGTGGACACATAGTAAGGTATCTTACATTCTTTTTTGAAACGGTGAATTGGAGTAGAGTATAAGCAGAAAGCCAGAAATTATTAGAACTTCTGTGAGGTTCCTTTTTTAAGATTCCCGAGTTTTCGGTTATTACCTCACTGTCTGGTGTAGAAATAATTTTTTTTAGCTCAAGTACCTTAAAGCCTAGTTTGGTATATAGTAGTTATTTGTCAACTACTTGTATGCCTATGTCATTATGTAAATTCCACGGTGGTTTATTAAAATCACATTAAATGCCGAATGAATCCAAGTTTTTTTTATATCAAATAATAAAAAACAATAACATGAAGCTACACAAAATGTGTAATAATGTATCAACGACAGGAGCAAAAAATTTCCAATTATTTGCTTCCTTCAAGGGAAGTAAACAGATGGTATAGATACGATGAAACCTCATAAAAATCCAAACAGATTTATTATAACGGAAAATACTGTACCGCTACCGAAACATGAATACATGGGAATGGGGTTATTGAGGCAATACACATTTTCATCTAATTATTTTTTGACGTTGCTTTTAGGCTTTTCTAAAATTTACATGAATTTTATTCATTTTTACCTGCCCTGGCCCTTAGATGAATACCAGTATAGAATAACATGTAGTCAGTGTTAGCATTTATTTAATATGTATATGTGGGCTCAATTTATGGCCATAACAAAGTAGTTATCAAAGATAAATGAACAAGATAACTATAAATAAGTTTCAGAAATTACATTATTCAAATGTCTGATCTAATTTCGAATATACGTTGAGAAACAGAATCATTTATAGGCTATATTTAAATTGAATGTTGTAATTTGGTATCACGACGTCAGGACAGCTTGAATGAAAAACTCGGATATCACGATGAAATTTACTTGTACGTCTCCTCCTTTCTGGTTGAATGGTCTCTCATTAAAAATATTCTAAATATATATTCAATGCATCTCCTTTGGCCTTTTTATAAGCGTTGATAAATATAGCACCACTGTCTGAATAAATTTAGAACATCTAACACTTAAAGTTCAAGAGTTCCATTATACAATGTTCGGCGCAATTGGATACACTGTTGATAGCTCGTCAATGTCTGCTCAGATTTCACAACTGCATATCTGCAGTTTAACTGTTATCATAATTGACACTTTATTAGGCTACAAGTGTTTTTCAAGTTAGCTCAAGCACAGCATATCGTGCAACTAGGTATATTTATGTTAATGCTATGCAGATAATTAGAATTACATCTCTGAACTTCCTTCCAACATTTTACCACGACAAAAAAACGTACAAAAACATATCTTTGAATCCTTGAACACTTTTGAATCTGCCGAACACACAATTTGGCAACGCTCAAAACTCATCACGAAGTAGAAAGTGTATTAAAAATTATATTCGGGGACGTTTTGACAGACCGACAGGCACACATACACACAGACCGACATAAAAAGGAAAGTTTTCGTGCTCGCCATTATTTCTTTTTGTTTCTCCTACTTCAAATCACGCAGGATCTGGAGAAAACGCCACACAGCACAGTAATTATCTGACCATTGAAGCGAGCAGCTCCGTTGTGCGATGTCGCATGGTTCCACCAGGTGGCAAAAAGTATGAAAGAATAGTCAGATGAAACAACAGCCGTAGAGCCGTGTGACACACAATAGGATTACGCCGAAAATTATAGCGAAAATTATAACGAAAATAATTTTACCTGTATGATATGTGAAAGAAATATATCGAAATTTTTCATGAAAATTTTCGTGGTAAAAATATAGAACATGTTCTAAATTTTGCCTAGAAACTGCGCGAGAATCGGCGCAGATTGTTAAAAAATGTATATTCGACATTGACAGATGTCAGTGGCCAAATAACCTCCATTTTGTAATCTTGACTGGTCGCTTGGCTTTGGTTTGTTTATTGTTTGCTGCGAGTTTTTTAACTTTATTTTCTCTCCTGAAATCTATTATTATGTCTTGGAACGAGAACAAGTGACTCTACTCTTAGAAGAGTACCGAAAATGGCCAAATTTGTATAAAGTAAAGTCAATAAATTATAAAATTTCAACAAGCGGAGGGAGGACTTTCCTGACCACAGAGTTCTTTTTATGCGAGTATTTTCATTTCGTCTCTGTCGGCGTTTACTTATGTACACCACTAGCGCGGCACATACCACGGCAGTACTATATAATAATAATCTTTGCTTGTCCATTTTATTTTCTCAAAACTTTAAATCCACAAAATAAGTACAGTTGCTAACGTTGTTCAAAACAATAAAATTGTAGTGGTTATGTTTGACAAAAGACCTTGACGTTATGGCAGTTGTCATTTTCATGGTTGTCACAGCTTAGAACGTTTAAATGTAGCCGTCAATAATGTCAACTGCAGACCGGATTAGTGAGAAGAAAGTGATTCCACGAGATACTACACCAACTGCGCATGCTTATGATATGAATTTATGGATAAATTTTGGTAGTAATTTATTTGTGTATCATACACGTCTTCTTGCCAATGTTGAAAAGTTTTACGGCGAAAAGTTTCATTGAAATTATCACAATAATTTTCGGCGTAATCCTATTGTGTGTCACAAGGCTCGTAGCTGTGTAAATATGAACAAGGAAAATTAAAGCCTTAGATCGTCTCGGAAACGTTTTTCTGGATTTTCCTCATTTTGAAATTGTGGATTCAATATTCCTGTTCTGTTCTCTTTATGTGAGCAATCTGACAAATGATTAGCTAAGAACAAATATCAGATCGCTCTGATGGACCATGACGAATTATTGTATATCAAGATTCTTATCGCGATACAGCCCATTCTGTGTAGTATGACCAAAACTAAGACAGTTTCAACAGCTATTAGAAAATACTCTGTATAACGCGACAGCGCGAGTGTGTCCTATGAACCATAACTATATAAAAGTTTTGTAGTTGAAAACTCGAAGGAGCGATCATAAGTCCCTAAATACTCCCATGAGAAGACCGCTAAGTTTTAATCGGGCCAAAATTACGTTTGCACGTGCACTGTTACTGTACAACATTGTTCTGAGTAGCTCGTTCATGGTGCAGCTGCGCTGGTATAAAACTTCGGAGTTTTAATTTACTTTATTTTATTATTATGACATCCCCTAGGATGGGTAGGTTTCCCACAGCGATACACAATAACTTTATATTACACAATCCAGTGTATCTTAAATAGGTTTATTCAAAATGTATCTACATGCACAATTATGCAACTGTAGGTGAATGCTTACAATTCCCACCAAGCTGCACTTGCATAAACTATATTAGGGAGTATGATTGACTGTTACAACAGTAGTTTGTTCGTTAGGCTGTTGAGTCTTGTTGTGTACTTCAGCACTGGATATAAATTCCGGAAGGTTTCTAAATGACATGATCTTCAATCATAAATTTTCTGTTATATATGAATACTTCTTCCACAAGCAATTACTTCGACAGGTAATGGTTGTGCATTTTAGGGAGATTTCGCCCATTTGGAAAAGAATGAAGGGAAGAAATTTATCGACTTTTAGATACTATTTTTTACGATATTGTATTTCTTCATGGATTCAGAAGCTTTCTAGTAGTCAAACGGGCTATGATACTGGGAGAAAGCAAAACACTCGTTAGTTTCTGATAGAGACCAAATATTCAGTCACCTCAAATATATCTTTTACATGGATAGACTATCGCGTCTAATAACATATGAAATAAAGAGGTAGAGTTCATTTTAACAACACCCCAAACTAGCGCTAATAAAAATAGAATGCAAATTATTATTCTTCACTTAAACTGAAAGACTAACAATTTATTTTTTATTAATAAACTTAAATATTTTTAATAAAACTGTGTAATTTAAACACAATTTTATCTGCATGTTGGAATATTTTCAGCAAGGCTACAGTCCACAAACATAAAACTATAATTTGACCACACGGCAAAGCCAGTTTATGAGCTGCCACTGCGTTCCCGAAGTGCAAATGCTCTATTTCGCATTCAGTCTCAGTCGCTCTTCGCAGAGAAAACATCAACTTTTCCGGTTTTTACGGCACCCAAATAAAATTTCCATCACAAAGTTTATATATGGCTTTTCTTATCTCTGTTGATTTGTTTGTTTTTGTGGAACGGATTCTAGCTACCAGCCCCCAGCGGGGTGGTGATGAAACGGTTCGATTGCCAGCAAATATGACTGGCATCTTGACAAAGATTTCTCGCGGGACTGGTGACTCGACGAACGCTTTTAGTCTAGTCGACAAATGTTTCTATGGCACGCATGTATCGAAGTCTCTGAAATAATAGTTTGAGTTAGAATGTCTACCATGCCTTGCAAGCACTAAATGTCGAAAAATCGTAGAATGGTGACGTTGAAGTATGAACAAACACATCTACCATATAATCGGGTAGAATAAGCTTCTTATCCACTAGATGTCAGCAAGCAATTTTGTTCTCGAAGTCCAAAGATCATGTTGCTTTAAAAGCATGCAATTTAGCTGATATTTTTTTTAAAATACAGTAGGGTTGTGTGCTTGGTAATTAGGAATTATAAAAATATATAGGTTGTAGAATCTCTCATATGGTGAAAGTCCAAAATAATTCAGATGAAAACTATATATTTGAAAATGTCCTTAAAATATTTCACATAATGAAGTAGAGGTTTTACAGAAATATTTTCGTATAGCCCTCCTGTTGGTTTAATATATAATTTGTCTTTCAATCTTATATTCCATATATAGCTGTAGATTACCTCTTCTCACTTAAAAATATTATATACTTTACTATGAACCAAATTCCCAATAATTGAATGAATTTCAATACATTTCATTTCCTTCATATACCTGTCAAGTTGTGTTTTACAGTAAACGGCAATCCTAACCTCAGAATAACCATTTTTGCGTTTTTCGCTCCCAGAGACAAATTGATATTCTTGTATTTGGTACTGGAATGGATGTAACATAAATGCAGAGATTCGATAACAATTTTTAATTTCAAGCTATTTGATCGGCATTTATTTTTTGGATCCTTGACCATTTTTTGCTATATTCATGTTCACTCTATGGGAAAATCTGTGGAATTTTTTTCATCATTTTCTGATTATCTATCAAACGAGATTAATAATTATACTTGAAATTTTTATTCAGACCTCTGGGTCTGTGTGCCCGTCCTTCAGTTGTTACGCTACTGTTGAATATTGGGGCAAGTGAATATTTTACTAATACTGTTACATATTACTGCATTTAAGTGATCATACATAATCACGTAGGTTATCTCTGTGTTTCACGTGCAGTTATGGAAGATTTTGTTTGGGTTATTTTCGGGGGAAATTTTGGAAATTATGGAATTATAAAAAAACTTGCAATATTTTTTATGCAAATTAAAAAAGTTCAAAAATATGAACCAAATCTTTATTTCCAAACTGATATTCAAACTCATTACCAGTTTCAACCCCGAATACCCCTCGGATCATACCTATAAAATAGGTTGAATCTGTATTTCACATGTCAGTTGCATTTTGATATGCTTATCGGTTATCAGAACTATAAATTCAGCAGAAGTAAGTTCTGAAAATCATGGAAATTTCATAAAAATTGGAAATTTTGGAATCGTATGAAATATAAGCTCCTTTAGTAGATAGTTTCAATGTTGTTTTCAAAAAGCCTAAAAGATAACAGATCCAAAGTACGATTTAAGTCGGTATTTCCATTGTCAACCCACTTGACGCTATTTTTCTTTAAATTATTGCCGATAAAGAATAAACATCTTAAATTCTTCCATTCATTAAGATGCTTGATTTGACCATTAAATAATCTCTGTAAACAATTTTTATTAACATGTCAATTTTTATTTTCACAAGAAAATTTTTACTTCTATTCCTGAAAATCAGCATCAGATGTCAAGAAAAAATAGGAAGCCATGTATGTAAAAATTGTAAAGGTATGTGGGCGAATATTTGCCAAGCATATTATAAGATTTCTCATCCGAAATAATTTTTATAACCGCGTTTATGGGTCCTGACCAAGAGGAGTTTAATCAGGATTAATAATTGATTGAGCGCTGAAAGTAATATTCGAAGTATTTCAGATAATTTGCATTGAATTTCAACGTTTTTTGCTTTACATCGAAATACCCCTCTGGCTTTAGATTTTGAGGTTCAATACTGCAGCATGGAAATGGCATAAATATCTAGTTCATGCAGCTCCATTGCATCGAATTCATCCGGTAAATTATTAAATGTGCCGTTTTTTAATCAATACCGTCGAGCTGAACATGGAACTGGCTGCTGTATGTAACCCACTATTAACAACAAAAGCCCTCGTTTAGCTTTGGGCGAACGGTATCGCATATTCAGGATTAAATTGCAAAGCCCAAAGCCCACAGTGGGCTGCTACTACGTGTCCATTATGCGTTCAGTTTTTACACTGTGCAGTTCTACTATGTAATTTACAAGTTAATGCATTTAATCTTTATGGGACTTGCTGCTGTTAATGAATTTATAATATAACTGATTAGGCCAGAGATTATCTCTATATCCCATTGTAAAATAAATTTTACTTCCAAGCTGTTGCTTTTTTAACTGTTCGGGTAGGCGTTGGTATTGGGGAAATTTGAGAGCCTGTCATGATTGGAGAGCGAACATACATGGCTCTGACAGGAGGAAGCCTGAGTTTTCTTTCATGTTTCAATTCAAGTGTTTCACAATAGCCGAAAAATTTTCAGTGCTAAAACAAAGCAATGCAACCCTAGACAGCATAAATAAATTAATCTCAGCATCTTTGATCAAAATGATTTTTTATTTATTTTGTTATTCGACCAAAGTTATTATGTCTCTAGAAAAGATAGTAGACTCTCTCCTTGAAACGATCCATTAAATATTATGTGTCAGACACAACAGCTAGAGAGAGAACGTTTAAAGTATGAAAAGTTTGATTTCGGACTTCCATTGTCTATAAAATTTCAGGTGAACTGAAGACGATTGAAGATAGCACATCAATCGAAACGTCGTGATACTCAAAATTTTATAGACAATGGAAGTCCGAAATCAAACTTTTCATAAATCCACCTTGTCTACAAGTTTCAAACAACGTTTAAAGTATGTGGGAAAAATGTACTAGATGTATTTCACACTTAATTCAATGCAACTAGCTTCACATATCGCATACAATGAATCTTTGCCCCTATAAATTTCATGAGTTGACGAAGTAAGGTTTCTCTTATATTTGTATATACGTGAGGGTCATTTTTGTTCTCTCGGACTAAGCTTAAAAAGGGGCCAAAAATATTAATTTATTGGTATAATTCTTTTCTTAGATATCCAAAAGCCAATTAAATAAACAAATCTCGAAATTGAATTTAAAAATATAAACTTTGTCAGATATCCCATAAAATACTTCGTGTTTTAAACTACTTTATTTCTCAAGATATTTTACGTTTTAAGATATTTTATTCCTTAAGCTATTTCATTCTACTTAATACATTCTAACCTAAAATACAAATAGATGGAAACTTTTAGTAGTGTATCGATAAAAATTGAGTTTGAAAGATCAGCCCGTTCATTTACTACAATGAAGTCAGGGTTTCGCAGATATCGACGACGATGGTTAAGGTTTTGTAGGGGAATCCCTTAACACTAGTGTAAATGCAGTCGCCAAAAGAATTGTTTTCCTTTGTTTGTTGTTCTCAGATGATTCTGGTTTTACAAACCATGGTTGAGAAAAATTGATTAATAATTACCTCTGACAAACGGTGTAATTATTGGAAAATTCATAAAAAGAATAAATATTTATTTTTTTTACAACTAAGTTGCAATCGGATGTCAAAATTTTGTATACATAAGATATTTTTTTAATCTCGTAGAGTAGGATTCTGAAATGATAAATATATGTTCCCATTAAAAAACATGATTGACCTTGGAAAAAGCCTTGATAATGCTATCAATGTCAAGAATAAAAGTCACCATTAACTTTTCCCTATTGCAGAAAGTAGATTTTCCCAGGTTCTCATTAGTAAATTCTATTGATCAATAAATAAAATGGAATCTATAACATTGAATGTTTGTTCTAGAACGTGTCAGTTTTGAAAATGGCTGCGAAGCAGAAAATTGTGCGTGCTGGTGTACGAATTATTTGTGAACAATTAAAAAACGTGATGAAAAGCAGGAAAAAAGAGTAACCACATAACCTTACTTCGTGATATACCAGTAAATCCCCAAAAATATATTTCTTTTTAATTTAACTGTGCTGCCCTCAGACAAAAGTTTTTTATGCCTCTGTTCCCCCCAACAATGATTCAGTTCTAATGAGCACTTATGCTGATATGCTTTGTGATAAGCGATTTCAAAACAAAAGGCTTTGGGAGTCAAATAGGATGGGTCCAGAACCTGACGCAATTTCTCTGATGTACCTTATAATTGAAAAGTTAATTCTCATAATCAATAGACTATTTAGTGCTGGACTTTTAAAAATGAAAAGAATGCAGATTAAAAACTGGAAGGAAAATATCTTGGATATGGAGCCAGAAGCTTACGCAATTTATTTTTCTGAGGACCTAACACAAAATTAATATTTGTTATCGGGATATCAGGGTATCAGCACAATACTGTATTTCAGTGCTGAAATTTAAAAAAAAATGAAAAGAATGCCGGATAAAAACTGAGTCGACCTGATTGTTCCCCTATTTTTCAGCGTACCGTGAACATCAGTGCATAATGGATTGGAGGAGAATCAATAGTGAGAAATTTTTCATAAATATTTGTTCGGAAGCGGCGCCGTGGTTCGTTCGTTCATTATGCAGAGGCGTAGATAGGGTTGCAGATAGTTATTTGTTGGCTCAACGAGTGATATTAGCTAAACGTCCGATGAGAGCTCTAATTGTATTATTGATTTTAGCGTGAAATATCACCTACACGTTGTACAACATTTGCACTATACAAAAGTAATAATAAAACTAAATATTTGACATGATACACAAACAAGTAAGCGCGTAGAGCCTCAGTATATTAAAGTACTTGATCAAGAATAGCCTACTTCGCAGCCTAGGTATATGTTATACTAATATTTGAATTTTTTCATGGATGTGAGGTTTGGATTATTAAAAATTTATGCTAGCCTTTAAGTGAACGTTAGGAATTTCATACAGTACTGTTGTTTAGCTTTCATGACTGCTTTATATCGGAATCTAAAGCCTCCTGAAACATGTAGCTATTACTCCTCATTAAAGTTATTAAACTAACGTGTTTCTTCATGGTTTTTATTTGCTCTTGGACAAGTTGTCAGAAACCTTTACAGACTGGTACCATTCTATATTTGCGTTAAAAGAGCTACATCTCAAAAGTAGGCCAAGTACACCAAACTGCTCAGATCCCACAAAATCAAAAGAAAGTACATTGAAATATTTGGTACCTACGCCTCTGCTCCCATGAAGATTCCAGCTGTTGCAGGAAAAATAACTTTTTTGCATTACACGATTGTTTCATCGACAAGCTGCGTTTTCTCTATTTACAATACCAAGCATGATTCGAGCTTGATTTCCAGGATTTTCCACAAAAGGAATTTATTCTTCTCCGTTAGGTCGAATCCATTCGTGAGAATTCGTTTTCACGATGTGCTGGGATTACATCAGCTCCTCATTGAGTGGACATCATCGGAATTAATTAGAGTTAATTCCCAAACTTATTTTATGGTTGTGAAATTGAAATACTGTTTCAAGGTTTTCGTTTCCATATTCAAAATTATCATGTTTTTTCACTAGGTTTGCTCATGGTTTCTTCTTGAATATCAGACTAAAGGGATTTTGTCTTACTAGTATTAAAAAATAATGGATAAGATAATCAAGAAGGAAGTACCTCCTACATAAGTATCTACTCCACAGTGAATACCTCCTTAAGCTTTGGTATCAATAAAGTTTAATCAAACAAATTTAGCATATACTGAAGCAAATATTTTTGGAGTTACATTGGTAGTATGCTTAGCAGCAGTAATAAGCATGCTTTAAGGATGGTCCTAGTTATACCTTTTGCGATGTTGACAATACGGTTCTATATGAAACATTTCCTAGAAGATGAGTTCAAAAATGGAGGTGGTGGTTTGACAGCTATTGAGGATAATACTAATTTTTCTCCATTATCTTTGCGATCTGCCATTACAAAGAGAAGTTGATGGGGACACCTGAGTAGAGAAAACAACATTTTGCCTCCCATTCTATTAGTATTGCGGTTTCGGATTATTTAATACATAAAGAAGAAAAGAAGACCCAGTGCAGGATACAGTGCATCCTGCACTGGGTCTTCTTTTCGGAATTTCTAAATGCGAATTTATGTATCAAAAACTCCATCTTGCGGAGAAAAGCAAGTTTTGTATCACGGATTATTTAACTTATTCTATATTTGTTGCTAATATACCCCTTTTCCCAATTCGTCTGCTAGTCTAGTTTTTATTTCAAGATCTGCGTTTGCCATTCTCTTTTGATTGAAGATTCTTTCAAAAGTAAGGGCTATTTTTAAGATTCGAAAGGCTTTTCCATTGGTATCAGCTCTTCAGTATCCATGTTTGTTAACTATATTTGGAAGTATTACCAGACAGAAAGGCATACTCTCGCATCACAACGTTCACTAACGAAATCTAACAAAACTTTCAATTCCCGTCTACAGTTCTGTGACTTTGAGGAGGTACTTAAAAAGTCAAAAGATGTATTCAGTTTACACAGCAAAAGCTTATTAATGCTGAGTATAAGTATACGCTCATTTTGATAACGTCTACTTCCATTCCTCTTAAGGACGTTTCATCAATTTTCCACATTTTGAATTTATAAATAATATACATGTGCCAGTCTGCATACATACATACATACATACATACATACACGTGAAGCTAATATGAAGCGTATACAAAAAATCAGTCATACAAAATGTTTCCGGTAACAGGAATCGAATATACATACATACATGCATACATACATACACGTGAAGCTAATAAAAGCGTGCTTAAAACTGAACATTGTCTAGCCGAGCCGGATGAGCATCCAAAAAGCATGATCCTGCCCAGGACGACGTGCAACCCTAGGTACACCGATTCTCCTAACAGCTTTGCAGCAACGTACAGGTCAGATGGAGCGAGCATAAGAAGTGGGGTGTTGTTGGTGGCCATAACTCATTTGTCGTGCTAACAATGCGGCCACGTCTGCGACAACTCCCTATTATCCGTGTTTTGTCGAAAACAACATTAATAAGGATTAGTCGGGGGATGTAAGCATGATGAATACGCCGTTCTCGCGCCAACAAAAATATATATAGCGCCTGAATTTTAATTTATTCTGGCTCTGTGCAGAGCCATGCCGACGGTAGCCCCGTTTCCAGACGCGCAAGGGTAATCTTGTGTCGTGGGGGGATTTCTTTTGAGGTGGCGTGATTCCAAAGGAATGGATTACTTAGGCGTCAATGTCAAAGGAAAACCTGTAAGAACGAACACCACCTCAGTGGAATTAACGTATCAGAATTTTCAGGAATCCATCACTTGGTTTTCATATACACGGATCCTTTCACCAATTCTGGCGGGTACGAGTAATACAGTGCGGACGAAAATATGATGGAATATCTTCAATAAGCTGTGTTAACGATCTTGCAATCGTCGTGAAATAAACTTGCACGGGTGCTAAAATCAACTGTATTGATAACTGCAAAAAAATACATCCGTACATACATACTACATTTTACGAGAAGAACTTAAAGAAGACTGTGCAATAATTCGGGGTCCACTCATAGACGCGCAGGGACTCCGGAAGTGGGCAGCGGAAACAACGAATATGACAGATCGCAGCCAGACAAGGCGACGTTGTCGGATTTAAATTAAGGCGCAAACAAGCTGCTTCTAGGGCAAAGAAAAATAAATTGTTCCTACATGGTACATTTGAGTGTACTTGTTTGACAGAACTTTTGCAGCTATGATGCCATCGCGTTTGAGCCGTTCGAGTATTTAAAAAAAATAGAAACATATTATTTATTGCACCTCACGGAAATATTTTTTTAATAATTTAGTATTATTAATTAAATAATGAAAAGAATGATAATTAAAATACAAATTATAATTAGATCACTAAATTCAATCTAGAAAGAAAAGATGCTCTGCCGGATCAAATACACCTTTGCATCATATTTATATTCAGTGCATTGGATGGCATGATGGTGATATGAATTCTTCTTAGTCAGGAACCTCTATCTTTTATTGCTATACATGAACCAACATAATTTTTCACAGCCATAATAGTCAAATTTGATATGCAGAAATTGGATAAAGATAATAATTAGTAAGGGGCACTAATTATCCAGCTAAGAATGAAACAGTTTGAATATTTGAAAACTTAAATAGTATTGAGGCTAAGTGGAAACACTAAGACTTAAATTGACAGTCAAGAAGTCAGTTCAAAAGTATGTAGGTATGTGAACCTACTTTTTTGCTTCATGGACTTGTCGGCGATAGTTGAGGTGTTGTAGGAGCAGACACAAGAAAGGAAAAGAATTTAATAGAAAAATAGCTCGATAGAATGAATAGCATACTAGATTTGCGAGCTCTAGTTTTGTATCCATTACAGGATCTAGTTAGCTAGTTGGCAAGTAATCTGGATAGCATTTGTTAACTGTCAAATCTGACAAGCCGACTATGATTTAAATGTGAATCGAAACACTTCACTGAATGAGAAAGAGTTTGATTTGTGTTAACTGTCAAATCTGACAAGCCGACTATGATTTAAATGTGAATCGAAACACTTCACTGAATGAGAAAGAGTTTGATTTGTGTTAACTGTCAAATCTGACAAGCCGACTATGATTTAAATGTGAATCGAAACACTTCACTGAATGAGAAAGAGTTTGATTTGTGAAATTGTATGTTAGGTACACAACAATTTTAGCTGCATGATTGAAGAGTTTTATCAAGTAAGAGCATCGACAATCACAGTATTATTAGTCACAAAGGTGGAGGTGGAACGAGTGGGCAATGTTTACCATGTGTTTTTAATTTATTCGAGCGTTTCAAGAAATGGAAAGTATACTTCCATCTGATTTTATAGTAAATAATTCGTATAGGTTTGCGACAATGAATCAAGAGAAAAATTAACGCAAACAGCTTGTAAATAGTGAAGTTGAAAAGTGAAATATGTAAATTGAAAACAAATTGGAACACACATTGCCTTATGTGAAAATAGATGCAGTACCACATTTAGTCGATTTCAGACCGTTAATACATTGAAAGTAAAATATCTTGAAGGGCAAAAAAGTGATGTATCATTACAGCAGTACGTGAAGGCATTTATTGCTCCATCTTCGAATATATCGTATGTGGCGATAGCTGGGATCATCACCTATCATTTCCACGTTTAAAGTACTGAATACTGCTTTCTGCAAGAAGAATTTAATCTACAATCAGATCATTCTGACTAAAACTATGTTTCAACGATTATACTTCCTAGGCACTTACTTATTTTAGCCAACGGCGATACTGTTCTCTGTTTATTAAAATATCAATATCCGGTAAAAGGGAGTGGGTGGTCTATCTCATTTCCTTACGTGTAAAAGGCAGTAGAGAATTGGATTTTTTTCTATCTGTCGGTAATCGAAATGGATTTTTGTGAAGATGAAGTCTATTTTTATCATGTGGTTTCAACTTGTACATCCAATTAAATACATATTTTTGGCATAGCGTTTCAATATTTAACACAAGATTGTTCATGGACTAGTCATTATCTAGAACGATCACAAGTGATGTTATGTGATGTATCTATAATAGTTGACAGGACGAGAAGATAAATTACTACAGGCAAAAACTTAAGTTTGATTTGATTTACGCGACTTTGCAGCTCAATCAAGAACTTGAGACTTTCAAAAAACGTCTTTGGCCCCAACAGTCGCTATTTTTAACTACATTCGAACATGGTGAGGAAATAGAAAAGCATGTAGATCTGAAATCTTGATATCTTTAACTTTTTTGCTGACCACGTAGCTACCAGTGCACACTCCTAAGCACATGGTTTTCTTTTTCGTAAAATCGATGCAGCGATTACTGAGATTATGCTTTGACATGTACGTCAAAGAACTAACAGAGCCACACAGCGACGGAAATGCGTGATATGGATTTTTTTTGCTGCAGACAGCATGAAACGTTCAAAATATTTATCTTCTTCAGTCCAGAAATTTTGCGACAACAATAATTTCCTCGTTTATGTGTATTTATGTAAGTAAAGCCCATCAAAACTATCAAAGAGTTATTTATGACTGAAATTCGATATAAACTGGAAAAATGTATGATCTTTGAATTACTAAAATATTATTCAGGCTAACCTACTTCTTATTTTAAAGATTATTAGATAGTTCGCCGACGAACGTGAATATCCTATTCCTCTAGCACTTGAAAGAAATGATGGAAATAAATTATACACGCCTGTATATTATAAACTTTTAATGACTTGTCAACGGATCATTGAAATATTCAATATATTTAACGAGCATGTTAGTCTGAAGCACAGGTCCCCAATCTTCTGTCTTATGGCTGATCTAAACCTTTAATAGGAATACTTTCTAATGCTAAACTGAGCTCTAATTGGTTCAATATTTCCTATGAAAGAAACAGGTAGAAAGGATCTGATAAATTATAATGGCTCACGATTCATAAAGAAAAGGCAAGCTTTTCTTGGCCTGTGAAACAAGTTTTTGATCAACTCATTTTTATTTCCGTGCAAAAACTCGCCGACCCTCCATATCGCGTGACTAGAATCACTACCTCTGCACGCTTATACACACATACACACGGAGGAGTTCATGCACAATTCCTGAAAAACTCGGTTCCATGTTTCGGAGTTTGATGCTATCTGTTATCGCCAGAACACCTCGTACTTTCTCTCACACATCCGATTGCACTATAGTTGGGTTTTTCCCCAGGGTGGGATTAAATCGGGGAACATTCGTAGGAAGATTGGAAACACTGCTTCACGTTGGCGTACATAATAGATCTAGTACCGTGAATTGAATTTGGTCTCGTTAACGTTTCGCTAATAGCTTGTTGCTTACGTCTACCGTCGAGGAGCACTCGATATATCTAAAGCTTTGGCTATGGAGTCATATGAGACAATTTTGATTAAATTTTCTGTCTATGGGCTGCCACCGAGTCTATGTCAATGGCTGGACAGATTATCAGGAAACGATCCTCCTTCTTTGGAAATAACATCTACCTTTGCAGATACACAGCCCCGATATCCTGCATGGAACAAGGAAATGCAGTAACATTCGAGATCCCTGCATTGCTTTGGCGGTAGCAAGATGCTAACCAGATCAACAAAGAACTCAAAGGAAATGTAGAATGGTGATCAAAAGTTTGATTTCGGACTTCCATTGTCTATAAAATTTTGAGTATCACGACGTTTCGATTGATGTGCTATCTTCAATCGTCTTCAGGTGAACTCGATTGAAGACGATTGAAGATAGCACATCAATCGAAACGTCGTGATACTCAAAATTTTATAGACAATGGAAGTCCGAAATCAAACTTTTGATAAATCCACCTTGTCTACAAGTTTCAAACAACAGTTAGAATGGTGATCTATAAGTAGAGGTCAAACCACAGAAAATTTATACAACTACCCTGACAAGCATATCACACTATCGTTTGACAGTGGTGGAGCTTCAGG
This sequence comes from Bruchidius siliquastri, assembly GCA_949316355.1. NCBI lineage: Eukaryota > Metazoa > Arthropoda > Insecta > Coleoptera > Chrysomelidae > Bruchidius > Bruchidius siliquastri. The sequence goes on along the minus strand of OX438532.1, from coordinate 3,477,529 downwards.
GATGCCCAAAACACAAGTTTGTTTCTATTCATCTTCTGGGGTTTAAAATTAAAACTGAGATATTTCCGGATTTCCGCAGCTGGCGTTCCATAGTCTGGGGGGTTCTCTTCTGATACAGATAATTTTATTCAGCGCCATCTACCAGTGTCATATCAGACTATTTTTTGAATATTGGTCGCATATGCTAGGACGTGTTCCGAATCCCTGAACCTTTTGGACTCTATACAGTAATACAATAATAGTGGACACGCCTGAAATCACAAAGATAATCCATAGTCTGGAATATTGGAGAACATTGGTGATCTATTTCTATTCTATAGATTCTACAATGGTAGTTTGGGATGATGACATCGAGAGCATTTGGTAGAATAAATACTATACAAAATAGCAACGAGAGCATTTTCACCAGATTGAACTTCCAACATCTCGAATGCGCATCTACTAAAAGTAAGATCTTCGGATAATCTAAGCATTATGGAAAGGTTATATGTGTATGTTAAAAACTATGTTCAACTAATATACTACGATTCTCCATTCACCCTTCAAATGAATGCTTTCAGGATGTAACAAAGATGAGCCAATTCCTGAATAGATTCCATACATTCGGATGCTATTGTTTATCTATTTCTCGATAGTTTGCTGGGGGGACTATCGTATATATCCGTTCACCAGGATGTCTTTCTCTTAGTTCTTGCGTATCAGCGATACCGTCTCTACACAGACATACGTAAGTACAAAGAGACGGCCTTCAATCGGCTTATCGGTATTTCTCTTTACTGCTCTCCAATTTTCCTGAGACGCTTAGATGGAATTGTTGAGACAACGCGCTTTACGCTATGTAGGCACGAGGGACTGAAGGGCAATAGACAGGGGTCGATATTCTTGACAGGGCGGATCTTCAGCCATGCGTACGTTCTTGCAGTAGCTGCCATCCAATTTAACGGAGATCACATCCGTTGAGTATTGATTGTTGTAGCTTTACTTGTCACATTCACATATGAGCTGCTGTGATCGTAAACATTTTCAAATTTGGTTAAGCACCATTTTTTGATGTTTTATGTGTACACAGTGTGGAAATTCGTGTCATTGATTACTGTCGATTTGTTTTTCGGCGTGTCTGTCTGTATCTTTCTTGACCTAGCGTAATCTCTAAATCGCTGTATCTAATTTGTTAGAATTTTTCCAAAATGTGTGCTGCTGTATCATTTGTTTCTTCAGATATTTTTCCACCTCATCATACGTGAAAGGGAACAAATTCTTTATTCTAGGCATCAATATTCCACAACGTCTACATACAGGGTAGATAGTGTCATGTAACAACCAACCCCCAAGCAAATGTTACTCTAAGCCCCAACATCAAAATCAGCATTTTAATGTTAAATAGCAAAAAAATGGGAATGTCCGTATAAGTCTTATAGCAAGATGACAGTATTGGAGCATACAATCAAGGCATTATCAAATTCTGATATCATGGAAAACATTAAAGATCAATATTACGGAAAATTAAATTAATTGTGATGGCAGTGTGCACGTGGTCCTCTCACAAACTAGCTGGCGTGATCACGTGTCTCTTTCTAATAATAATATATCGTTCTCCATTGCCGATGTAAATGCCTACCTCTGTCACAACCAGCCCCAGTCGCCCCTATCTCGCTGTCTGTCGATCTAATGGTGTAAAATACCGACAGGTAGAATAACTCGATGAACAATCTATTTTTTTCAATATTCACACATTTAAATAGTGGTCACTACAACATATACATTTTGCTGAATACAATTTCACCACCCATTTATACATATATGTCCTAATATTCCTGGACTAATGTAACGTGTAATGTATCCCCTTTCCCGAATCTAATTTTACATCAAGATAAAAATATGATAATAAAAAAAGACACGTCTTACACGTGCTGCTACTGTATTTTACTCAGTGAGTATTCTGCCAAAGCAATATGTATTGAGTAATACAGGGTTGGTTGATGATAATCTGACAATCCCAAAGTTTGATTTCCATTTGGCGACTGTTGCTTGATGATTTGAAGGCACTTACAGATATTTGAATTTTACATATTAAGATGATCAGGGCAAATAGAGAGCGTAGAAGTGATTTTTTGAGTTGCGGTATCTACCTTACCAACTATTTTTTCTCATGGATTCTGGTGTTTGATTTTCTTTTTTTGCGCTTCAGATAACTTCTGTAAGGTGAGAAGCCTCTGAGGTATGCCATGCCGTCCTTTTGCTATACATTCCATAGAAGATGAAAGTCCTGCGATCTCAAAAAGATATCCATTTCGAGATATATGTAGTTCTTTCAAAGTCAACTGAAGAAAATTATTATTACCATTGGTTTCTATCACGATACTTAACGATACCGTAGTGCAAGCTAGGCCTAATATATCGTGCTGTTCTATATTCGATTGGGAGTTTGGTGGTGGAGCAACAATCAAAAAGCAAGGACTTATTGAACTTTTTTCAATTTAGTTTCGTTTCCGAGTTCCTAATCTTTCTTAAAGCATGATCGATCAAAACTTTCAGAAAGAAGAAGAAAAAAGTACCTAATCTATCTATTTGCATATTTTACAATCCTAACAAAACGGGAAAAAAGTATCATTGATATCTCTCAAGCTCCAGTTTCAGTTAAACGAAATTAAAATTATATCCTGTATACATCACATTATTCGGTCCTTTCCAGGTTTTGGTACAAACAACTGATTATGATCTCTGCCGTATTGAAACTACTGATGATAACTTTTTTAACTTAGCGAATTCAAATGAATAAAATATTTACATAACATGCAATACACTACTTATCAGGAGCCTTGAGAGCTTATATTGATGGCGATATACTTTATGCATGTATAATGAAAAAATATTACCCTGGTGGCAACTTTTCATCATAAGATTTCTTAAAACCAAATTTAAAAACTGCCCTTTGACAAAATAAAAGTTTCGTACTTTTCTAGAAAACTTTATTAGCAAATATGTTGGAACAAACATTGCAGAGTCATGAATACTTAATAATTTTGTCGTCTCGGACTTTCTTTTCATTAGATGAAATGTCTTGAATGTTCCTAAACCGTTTAACGTTGAAACTTGGCACCGAGAGCTTTTCTGAATAAGTTATTAAACTTTTAATGCCTTTGCTGGACTGATATAAAGAACTTAATATTTCAGTACAGCTCTTGGTAAAAGAAAAAGCAGTTAATGCAACTCGCTTCTTCATGACTCGAAGTTAGTCACTTAATTACTGAAGACATCAATTATTGTATACATTTAATTAAAGGACATAGACAACTAATTTTACAAAGGGCAAAATGTTATATAACCGACTTACTTGGGTCACCACTTATTCCATGGATCAAAAAGAATACCACAGCATGAGTTTAAGAAGTAAGATTACTACAAAGATATGCTATCAGCATACTTTATGTTATTCATATGAATCCACTCATTGTTGTCATGTCTTATCTGTTTACATGGAATCTCATTATTTTGAGATCAATTTAATCTTTCACGCGTTAATGACGACCACTGCATTGCATTCCAAGCTTTTGCATTTTATGTACAACAAAACCTATATCTATAATTTTCAATATATTCCTCTACAGTGAATGCATTACAACATCCACGAAAATTATTCTTGAAAACTTTTTTTCTGATTTTCTGGCCGTACTTTGCTATTTCATTTTCAGCTGATGTAGAAGATAAACCCTGTATTTATCATTTATTCGCGTATATGAGAAGCTAAGGATGTTGGTCTGGAATAGATGGCGAATGACTCATCATTTATACATTTATTTATAATAGCAACTGCATGAGTTCGAGCGTTATCTCTGTGCTAGAAGGTCCTTCCTCTTGGACGTTACTTCACAACATTTTGGATAACCTGAAGCAAACAAACTATACTGTACTATTCTGAATTAACTGTACGTCTCTTGGTTAGTTCTACAGTGGATAGAAGTTTTATAAAAATTGGCGACCATTTGCGGTTTTCACGAATAATTTCTGTTGGTGGCGACTCAAAGACCCAAACTGACGATTGTTGCTTTTATTCGGGATGATAGCAGTATATATTAATATTACTTCCAAAACCTATCTTGTAAAATAGTGTTGAATACTTTCACAATAGCACATACTTAGGTCATATTTCAAAACAAAACTGAAACCCTGGAAACGGTCTTAAATATTCATACATTAAAATCTACTAAATCAATTTTTTTTCATTTTGCTTAGTACTCACATAAAGGCTGCCGAGGCGTCTGAAACGTCAGTAAAATATTCATTCTTACGAATGTTGGTCAGTTTAGCGGACTGTGGGAAATATAATGAATCAGTATTCAATTCCAATACTACATTTTGAAATATTTAGATAATATGGTGTATTATTCTTTTTCAGAATGAGAATATAGCAGAATCAGAAGCCGCTTCAAAGGACATGACAGCTGTCAATGCGGTAAGTAAACCCATTATTTGGGGGCTGGTCTATGCATGTGCTTTTTATACAGCAGCGTACCAACTAAATATCATATAAAGGGCAGAAAACTTCAGGCAATTTCAACTCTAACACACTTTATCAAAAGTTTGATTTCGGAGTTCCACTGTCTATAAAATTTTGAGTACCACGACGTTTCGATTGATGTGCTATCTTCAATCGTCTTCAGGTGAACTGGCGAACACGTTCCTTTCATGCCTATTTATACCCCGTCCGGTGACGTGTCGTTGTGCGCGGTCTGTTCTGATTGGTTCCCGATGCGCGGTATTCCGGTCTGCTGACGTGGCTATTTGTCGGTAATTGTTTGTTGTCTGGTCCAGTCGTAGTCTATTAATCTTCTATATGAGTGGCTGCCAGATTGGTTTAATGTCTACGCTGGGCTTGCTGTACACTTTGCTGTTGTTGCTGATGAACGCCGCCTCCTTGAATTTCCTTCGATACCAATGCGGTTCCTTGGCAATAACCTTAGCGTCGTCCCAAGCTATTTTATGGTGCTCCGTCCATGCGTGGTCAGCTATTCCAGATTTTCCTGTCTCTGCTCGCTGGGTGTTGAGACGATGTTCTTTGATTCTTACTTCCAGTGGCCTTTTTGTTTCTCCAACATAGATTTTACCACAGTGACATGGTATCTGGTAGATGCAGTCCTTTGTCTCTTGAGATTCATTCCTGGGCTTAGTTTTTGTTAGGATACTACTAACACACTTTGCTGTACGCTGGAAGCTGTGCACATGTTACATAAGCGGATTTATTCAGACTGAACACGATTCTGAATTGTGCCAAAAACCTAATCATTTTAATCCAATACGAAGGTGGAAAAATTGGTCACTCTAGTATTTTAAAAGAAAAAGTACATTAAATCTGACACACAGGTGATAAATGAAAGAATTCTTCCGCCTACGGGATGAAGCTTACGTTATGACTGTTCCGTGCTTCTAAATTTACTTACGCGGTTTAGGAATTCTCGTATTCTACACGTTTAGCCAGTATTACAATAGACGTTTTTCCAAAGTTCACGTGCGAAAAATAACTCTTCTCTAATAATAGCCGTACGACTCGGATATATGTTAATGACATGATCAGAGTTAAGAGTCCTTATGATGATAATAATATACATATAGATTAAGCGGATCAATAATATGGAAAAATTGGAAGAGTATATTATTGCTCTTCGATCTCAGAGTAAAATGTTGCATCTATTAGATACGGTTTGGTTCACTAGCTGGCTCTTGGATAATCAGTCAAAATGGATCATGAAAGTATGATAGGTTTAATGGTAGAATGAGTAATACAGGGTAAACCCGTAAGGTACTATTTGTTAAAACGCAGAAACTAGCATCTTAACAATAAATTACAATATAAGGCAATAAAAATATGGAGTGTTTTCTCAAAAATTGCTTACTCTTTTGCTAGATCAATAATGTTTTCATATCGAAATATCCGCAAAAATTGTAATAATGTCAAATCGTAAGAACCAAATGACAAGTGCTACTTTCATGTAAAAAGATACACTAAATTATATTTTTAAACTTTAAAATGTTCCCCCACCGTTAAACAAAATACTATATCTTGATTATTGTGTTCTCATATATGATAGGCATTAGAAATCAGAACAAACTGATGGGGATTGAACTCTCTAGGTTTCGGCCCTGACCTCTCAATCCATTTGACCACAGTACCCTGTGAGCAAATACGTCCAAACGCCAATGTAAGGCAATGAGCCGAGCCAACTAGATTATGACTGTATTTAAAAAAGTTCTGATTTTAAGTTGTAGAATGGATCAGCCAATACGCCAAAGCCGTCTTTCGAGCATGACTATTGTCATATTCTATTAAATGTCTAGATGCATATCAAACGATAGTTCTGATCAGGGTGGTTCGTTACGTTTCCTTGGAATTTGGACGTAGTTACTTGCAGAGTACTATGGCCAAATGGATCGGTGTAGAGGTTTTCTAATGCATATTTGTGCTTGGAAGTTAGAGAAACACAGAGATATGATCGATTGGAACGTCTTGATGCCGCAGTGTGGTCTAGGGAGTCAGCATGGAGGGCTGGGGACAGAGGTTTCAGCACTGCCCAAACCTAGGACTTAATAGATTTTTCTCACTTCAAAGTTATGTCTTATGTATTTAATCTTATTTTCTATATACAAATTAGATGACATTCCGACTAGCGATAAAGCCTTTGCTATTTCAAGAAAAGCTCCATTTCAAATACTTCGCTCATTGAGGAATGGTATCAAGCTTCTTTTGCACGATGGTAATGATATCCTGGTGTCAAAACAGGTTTCTAGAATGTGCCCTGATACCATAACATTTACATAAAACCTACGCTGTAGACAGGAAATGACCCTTTACATCTTACAGCCCGAAAGACTCGGTATCGTCCGCTGAACTTACACAATTATGCAAAGAAGAAAATAAATATCAGAGGCGTTGACAGTGTCCTGGCAAGGTTTACAACTGTTCATTCCAAACGGCATTATTCAAAGTTTGCGCGCTATTTCCCTAAGCCCCGCTACGTCTAAATCTCTTTAATGGAAGACATGCATCAAAACTGGCATTTCTACTATTTATTCCCTCTTCGATTACCAATATTTTTCAATAAAGTGCCAGAAAGTAATACGGGCAATATATTTATGATTTAGGATTTGTTCTTTGGTTGAGGGGCATGACCCTTAAATAGATATTCTATAGAGAAGTCTATGTTAAATTAAGTACAACGAAAATTGAGCATTGTGAACTGAATCAGCAGTCAGCATCTATACCCGTCACGCTACATTCCTGTGAGGCTGAGAACTTTAAAAAAATGATCTTAGAAACTTTGCAATGTCTTTAATGTCATTTTGAAAATATAAAGAAGACAAGGTGCTCATATCGAGAACAACTTACCACACATAGGCGTGATACAAAAGACATTTGAGAATTTTAAATCGATAGATTTAGATAGAAGATAATAATTACCTTTATTGAACGGTTTAAGACAAAGCATTTTTAAGGTCTTACGACTAAGTGGCCAGTAACTACGTAACCCTTCCTCCCCTTTTCTGGGCGTTTTATTTTCCTCAAATCATTAAACGTTGGCTACAGCTTAACATACAACATGTTATTAAACTTTTGCTCAGTAGTTTCAAGGACGATGATTAATTATTATCTGATTCATCTCTACTAATTATTGAATCTTAAAATCTGACAATTCATTGAAACTTCGGTGTTGCACATCGAGAAAACCTCGAGTGAGATTTTTGATCATGTACTATAGGAGCGAATTTACTCTATCATTTTAAAAAAGATTACAAATTGGTCGTTCTGTGTTTTAAAAAATTACAAAAGATTACTTTACGGTAAGAGTTATAATTCAATGTTCATGTTACTCGTTTTCGTCGTTCTGTCCGTCTGTCATCGCTGTTGTTCCCAGGTCATCTCAGTAATTACTGTACCGCCTTTGATGAAAAATACGATGTCGTTACTTAGTAAGAAATGCTGCTTTTTTTTTGAAGTCGGTGCATAGGAAAAAATTTAAATAACATTTTTTTATTAAAAATTATTTATGCATTTGGATACAATGTTTCACAATTAAAACTCTTTATATCTCTCTTTCTAGAGTTTCTAAACACTTTCGAGTGTAACTGAAAATATTATTTGCGAAGCTTGCACCCTCTTAAGTGTTCAAATGTCATCACAGAAACTTTGCATCCTGATATTTTGGGAGTTATGTCAGTACTCTCTTCATCTGGCTCAGTTAGCTTCCAAAAATAAACGGCATACTCTGGAAAAATAATTTGCTCATCCAATTAATGTCAGCGTTTCCAGAAACAATATATGTTCGAATTAATTACAGTTTTATGGATGTATTTTCAATTAACGTAGCGTTTTTCCCGTTACGCATCGAATAGATAAAATCAACATGGCGCAATTTAAGCTAAATAATTGAAATTTGAAACAAACAATAAAGCACCCAATATAAACAGTAATAGACGTGATGTATTCACAAACAAACGAAAATCAGTAATTCATCCTATTTTGTACAGTTTCAGCATATTCCAGAGTTTTCAACAGTACATCATTTTCTGCCTAGGTAATTATATACGTTATAGTTCTAAATTTGAAACTGGTTAGTTTCCATTGTTATTCAAAGCGTATTTACACAGAGTAGCAGTCAGTAATGAGATCCTCGCAAAGGTTTTAGCATCCTTTCTTGGATTACAGCATCTATGAGGTACCAGTAACACAAATATTTATAATACTTGGAGGACTCATGTAACAGATGTATAAGTGTTTGTCGCACTGAATCTTCATTTGTCGACGCTGCATGTCAGTTGGCGTACTTGTGGGTGATTTCCAATACTTCATAGATTCAGCCAATAAATAGTTTTGATTATTTGGAAAATATACCCACTGTAGACCAATTATAATTGGTTAATTATGTAAACTTGTACAAGGTCCACTAAAATGTGCCATAATCATTGTCGACGTCATGGAGACTTGACACAAGGCACATACAGGAGGAGGCATGTCTTGGTAGTTATGTTCAAATAATTGACACCCTGGGTACTATTCTTTGCTTATTACGTGTTTCTTGAGGCTCTTTTTCTGGACAGCATTTTGAGTACATTTACCCTAGCTGCTACAGTTCATCTTGTCGTTACGCATCTGCGCCCTGTCGTAACAATATAAACGTTTACTGGGGGCGAGGTCTAAAAGGAAACTTTTTCCAACCACTCCGTTGTTCCCATCGTTACATAACAACTGTATACCCTAAACTTTTGACGTTGGACGTTAAAACAACAGGCAGCTGTTTACGTCATGTGCCGCTAAAATGTTATGAGTACGGGGAGTGCCATTGTAATGGTCTAAGCAGAGAAGGAAGTCGTTATTTTTTAACGAAGAATGATTATAAACCCTGTGAGAGGCAGAAAGAAAACAAGTGAATTATTCAGTGTGTTGCGCAAGACGGCACGCGCTGTTGGCCATGCATTCCGATGTTTGACTATTGACACACCATTGCCACAATGATATTTATAACGCACACAAGACTAGAGGGATAAACCGCATGCTTTGAAAATTTTAAGATAATCACCGTGGATAGGAGATTAGGAGTCCAATGCCAGGACTATTTTTGTTCGACAAATCAGTTATGTTGGTGAGATCTTATTTTGTAGTATGTGACCAAAAAGTGTTTTTCAATGTTTCACAGTATTGTTTGTGACAGGACTAATAAATTAATTTTCAAGGATTCAGCTATTCAATTTGTGTGTGTTTCGTCTGTAGCCCAGACTCGTCAGTCTAGCCCGACGGTCTGGGAGTAGGGATCAATTAGGTTGTATATATCTGACCTAGGTGAGGCTGTGATAGCAACATTTATTTCAAGTGTCGCCTAAAATGTCACTATCCATTGGCATTTTTTGGAGTGCAAAGATCCTCACCGCTTAGACTGACTGATTACAGTGACAGGTACCTCCTACGATATCTGTCAACTATTTGATTTACAGCGACATCTCTTTTTCCTCCTAAATACTTTTATACTGACGAGTTTAGATGAAACATGCATGTGTATATTGAAGGACATATAGTTAGTATTAATCGTCAGCCTCTGACGTCAATGTTACCGACATAACGGTACATCGCAAAGCGTTTGAAAGGGGTGGTGTATATAAGTTCACCCTTCTTGACAGATATCGTAGGGGGCATCTCTCACCACTATTAGGCAGAATCCAAGCTCAGTGTCTTGACCCTTGGCTTCGTAAATCTCATACTTACGTCAAAATAATTATTACAGCGTAGAGTAACAGTAAAAACTGCAATAGACCGTTTGGCCTTTCTAGTATGATTTAATTTCCATTGTAAATGTATGTATGTTCATCCCTTCATAGTTTGATTGAAAAAATGTCGATATTAAGACACCAGATTAGAGGCAAATGAAAACAATGTGTAACGACAATCATTAAACATCAAGCTTCCTTGAAGGGAAAAGGGACCATGCAGCGACGAATGTTCAGCGGACCTTTCTCAAGTTATCTGCATTGTTCTTTCAGGAATTTTCAACCAAGTGAGGAAAAATGAAGAGATACTTAGGCCCCTCTCGTTATTTTCAACCAGCCATCTATACTGAAGTTGCTAATAATTTGTCTTTGTTACCGATGACTCCACTATTTTTTGTTATTTGTATACTTGAACTTGTAAACATATTTTTGTTGGTAGAATCTTAGATTAGTATTGTATATTTCCTAGAAATATGCAAGGTTGATTACTTGAGGAAGTCATTTTTTAAATCTTGAAATGTAAATTGGTACATTCGAAAATTAATCATAGTTTTGAATGGTATTAGTTATTGCAAAAGTAAAGATCATTTTTATAATTATTTATGATGAACTATAATGTATCTTTAAGAGTATACGTACTTTGTACAAGTTATGCAATTTCGAATGTGACAACTCAAGCCTAGTATAACAATATGAACAACACCCAAACAGATCTAGTGTCCGAATGGTATAGAAACCTGTTTAGTTGACTTTTGAAACTTATCTTTACACTGAATATCTGGCTGATTTCTCCTATAACTTATGGCTGCTAACCCCAATCAGCATGGTGATTGAATAACTAACTTTGCTAAATTTCAGCTACCTAAAAGGAGCACCTACGGCTTAAATCATTTCGAATAAAAAAAATGCTGTAGAAATAACAGACTAATCAGGTAGGCGGCATTTTCTATAATTTATATAGCTTGAAAAATGTGCAGGAAGGTATAAAATACTTTCTGAGCAGTTAGTATACAATATAGAGATATACCTGTGACTTTCTTAAAGATTGCAGAGCAGCCAAGATGTTAACCACGTTTTTTTTCTGTAATGTCAGATGATTCTAAGAAGGAGGAACCTTATTACATACTCTTGTTAGATACAACATACGAGTGAATATCAGGCTGTAACCCCAAGCTATGTATACCCGAGGCCGAGAAAAGCGGAGGAAGTTATTATAAATTTTGCAGGAGAAACTAAAGATTCAATTAAGTTAGCCGAAGAATGTAGTGAACAATAAGTGGTTGTGATGTGAGCGATGCATAAAACATCTTAAACAATTAGAAGCAGCGGAAGCTTCAAGCAAACTGTTGCGTAGTTGCTTCCGATGTTGGTATATTTTAGATGGATTATGTTTTCATAATCCCGACCTGTTTTGTTTTACCAAAGTAACGGCAATTTATGTATCTCGAACAATGAGAATAGCACGCGTCGATCTGAGAATGATTGGAAGGTTTTCTGGAATAATACTGGAGAGATAAACCAAAAAAGTAATTATTTCTCCAGCTTTTACATAACCGCACACTTTCTTGTTTGGCTGCATTTCTTGGATATAACAAAGAAGTGTCTTAAATTAGAGATGTTCGAAACTGGTATCGTAAGTCGGCAAATAAAGGAGGAAAAATCAACTGAAAGGCTGAATAAATATATGAAACATGATTTATTAGTAACATATGGAAATACTTTCCATTTGTTTTGCCGATATTTTCTGTGTTCATCAGCTCCGGATATATTAGTTATTCACTAATATGAAAGCCTTACCTGTCAATATTTCTGCCTAACCCATACCATTTTGAGGATTGATCTAACCACACGTGTCACACACATTTACGCAAAGACGATCAAAATACTCCGATTAATTGTATCCATAAATAAGTAATTCCCTGGTAAACAACAAGGCTGGATGGATACACTTCGGCTTATTAATTATTTGCAACAAATTGGTTCAACAGCAGGATGTGATAAAATCGATTGCTTAAATAATTGGATTCCTTAGGTCCAATAGTAGTTAACAGAAATGTTTGATATGTCTTAATGTTTGCTGCCGTACAATCAACAACCATTCCTAAAAATTCTATATAGAAATATTTCTGGTGGAACTGCATTGATTTACTTGCTAATTATCTTAATTCTTCCAGCTTTGTTGGTCGTGTTCTAAACATCAAATTTTGATATTAATCCTATAGCCAGCAATCATCTGGATTAATATTAGGCGACCTTGTAAACGACGAACAACTCGAAACATGTTTCCTTGTAATTTATAATACGATATTGAAGAACGTCATCTACAAACTGTCTAATAGAACGGTAAATACGAGTATGCGGAAGGGCTCCTTACTGGAAGAAAATGATATTTTCAATTCATTCGTGCTCTTTTTTTATCCATGAAATGACAGAATATCATCTAAAGGTATTATTTGCCAGTAACGATATGTAAGGCCTCACAATTCCGTATATAATCCATCGAAAAAACTAGATAACATTTATGCTTTGCTAAAAGATTGAAATCTTTAAATTATATAAGACTTTGAAGTATACCCCTTACTTTATGATGACCCCATTCATTTGATGAGGTGGGCACACCATGGAATCAATAATATTTATAATACGAATTACAGAAAGTCCATATGCCTTCCGTTCAATATACCACGCCATAGGCGAATGTGTTTTTAGTTTGGCTGCTAATTTAAGCCACATGTGATTGAATATATAACTATAATGTGTACACTGCAAGTATAAGATAATTTTTCAATAGTTGTATTAATAACATCGGTCAATTCACTAACTATTGAGTTACCCTTTTATAGTATCAATGTAATTGCGTTAATATAACATTCGTGCATTGAAAATATAATACCGAAGACAAGCATGATATGCCTAACACAAGCCTAGCAGAAAAGAAACCATAAAAATATTTATTGGTTCGAGGTATATTGGAAAGGAATCATGGAATATAGCTTTGTCATCAAGAATAAATAAAAACTGGGGATGAAAAATTCGTCATCAAGTCACCACTGACAGAGCTATTTATGGTGGAAGCATTACTTGTAAAAAGTATTAAATGATTGCTCAAATATTAATATAACTAGTACATTGCGATAATGAAGTAATTTTGGAACAGTTCGATTGTCGATCATTCCAACTGAGATTCCCCAATATTTTAATTCTTATGGATCTTAAGGTTGTACTTTTGCAATTATATTTTAACTTGATACCTTTCCTCCTCCTCTACTTTTATTAACTACATTTCTATGCCTAAAACATTCATATAGTGATGGTTAAATAGGCACTTTATATTAAAATCAAATTCTTATTTATACAAAGTTCAATATAAAGACTGGCTACATTCCAAATTGAAACGCGCACGGGAAAAGACCAGGCACTTGAAATTCGACAAACAATGAAGCGACGTTGGGAAGATACTTGACTAAGACCACTTTGTATTAGCTATTCAGTGTTATTGTGTATAATTATGTTATTTATGTGTAAAAGTCCCAGAGTTGCTAATTCTTTCTGGCATTCCAGCAAAAAAACGCAGTATGCTGTATTGCTTCATGCTATTTCGTATCACCAGCAGAAACCATGAGATGACTGTATTATTTGCAACAAAATCGTTTCACTATCTTGAAAAATGAGTACTGGAAACGAAATATTTGAATCCCATACAAAACGTCTTTCATTCTAGGTAGAGAGTTCCCTCTTAAACCAAGTAGCTTGATTATGTATCGTAGTAGAAACGCACCTTGAAAACATTCTTTTTGTCATGACATAATCGATAAATCTCAAAATGTGACCAGAGAGGGGGACGTACTAAGAGAAATTGCAATTGCTTTGCAGTGACAATATTCACAAAGTGTATTATGTTTGCGTCAGTCTGTGAATAATTAGCAATTCTTAGAATAAAGCTGATAAAAATGAAATTTAATGGCTAGGACAAGGAAGATAAATATTAATCTCTGAAAAACGTTTAGTAAAATAAATCCTCTATCATGCAAAAAACACAACAACGATTCACAAAATACAATTATGCTTTTGTGTGACTCGTTTCGATTGAATATTTGAATAATTCTGACAGCCAGACGATGATTTATATATTAAATCGAAACCCGTCACATATAAAAGAGTTTTATTTTTGAATACTTGTGTTAATGTAAATTACACAATTTTATCGGCAAGTAAAATAAGTATCCCACTGCAAGGGATGATTTTTTATCAGCCTTTCCACCAAATCTGTATTCGGCAGTACACTCGACACGGAATTCCCACATGAGATGTCAGCTACCGCTTGGCGAATAACCAGTGGTGGAGGGAATACTGGAGGTTTTCGGAAATTGAGGTTAAAGACATAATTATATATACAGCATATAGTGCGGTTATTTAAACAGTTACGGTTTCTGATTCTTGCATACGGTGTCTTCATAGACATGTTTTTTAGAAGACAAGCATTTTACTGATTTTTCACGCATAAGTGAGGGAAGTTTTTTTATCGCAAATATTTTAGATTTTATGTTTCTTGGATCTCTTAAATCGCCTAAGCCTTGAGGATATTCTGTCTCCGGGGGACTAATAAGGTAAAACAAAAATGAGAATACCAAAATTTGGTTTTTTATGATGCTGGCATTTTCACTAAGTTTCAGGCGTTTTGAAAGTGTGAGCCTTATCCATACACTTATTTTGCAGTATGTGGAAGGAATTTTTATGCGATCAGAGGAATGTAAACACATTCAAATAAGATTTTTTAAGAAATATGACCGTCCGCAATACTTATGAAGACTTAGCTCAGAAATGAAAACTAGGGTACATTGCGCTGCATACCAAGCGAATAAAGTAAGATATATGTTGGATAAAAAAAGTTACCACTGATGGTTACGATATCAAGACAGCGACTTGATACCCAGCTTGCGAAAAGACGAAGATCTGGAATGAATCGGAACGGTGAAACTTAAAGAGGAGCAGTTATATCGCTAAAAATTCAAAGAGGCCGCATTCATCATTTAGAAAAACACGCTGCTCAATTTGCTTGTTCTTTTTTATTGTAATTGCTATAATCAAATTATGTCAATGAGGCACAGTCAGACATGTCAGATTCAGGTTCCTACAAAAATTGAAGAATCCGAGTCGCTACAAATAAAGTGACGCGCCGCCTATGACAGTTTGGTTGGCCAGCGGGTGAGAGGTGAAGAATGAAAATTCAATTCCAAGTGCGGTACACTGCGGCCTGCTGCTACCGCCCAGCTTTTCAGCCGTGAAAATGGTGGCTTGGATATCGTGTGTATGACGCCAGCCCACATAGCGTACTGCCAAGTTTGTCTCATTTAGTCTGTATAATGTTAACCTTTGCTCTGAAAGCTCCATTCCAACTGAGTTTCACAAGCTGTATGGCGAAGTTTTTTTTGATAATCTTTTTAACATGTTTTTGGATGTGATTTTCCTTGAAAGTAACGTCTTACAGATGAAATAGTTGTGTAATTAACACACAGTTAACATATGAAAATCTATTTCTTTCAGTGACGCCTTTCTATTGATATTTAAATCATCATTGGACTCATTTGTGAAGGTGTTTCACCAATTAAGAGCCCCTACAGTCTACATATTTTCAAAGTAGATAAATGTTACCATCACATCCTTACCTGCGATGGGAATATAAAACCTAATTGCTTTCTAACGTCCAACCGCTGGGCTGTGCTGATGAGTAAAGGCCGAATCAAATATGTCTACGCATGTCTATAGCAAGTCATTACGTAACGCATAGTGGACAGCATATACTTCTTTATAGTGCTTACAGGTGCAGCCGAATCTTTGTCAAGTGGCAGTTGTCTTAAAAATTGGCTGTTTAAAGTGCAATCAGTCATAGAGTGCAGTGTACACTTATTTTCAAAAGTGAATTGGTTGTTTGTTTACCAAAAATGCACCAGTGGCAAAATACTACGACAACCGCACTAACGTAACAAAGTGCCGCGTCGCCATCTAAAAGGTTGCATCCCGGTAGTTTGGGAGATGATCTCCGACCTATATTTCAGGGAATCGAATTCCATCATAACTCACCTGACAATATCTTTGGAAAACACCTTGTCCCGACGGCATGGTATGCCATATCTGCCTCTACCGATGCCTCCACCGTCTGCCATCCCAAAGGTGCACTAAAAATTACCATATTCGATCCGGCAAATACGTTGTTGCCAGCTGCGGGATTGCTGCTATCAGTACATATTTTAGTTATAGTAGATTCGCAACTATTCTGCTTGTGGTTACCCAAAGTTCGTATCATCCAGATTAGGTGTGATGCTACGTTAGCTGTGGGCGTTCAAAAATCTGGAAATATTTCATTATACGTACATGTGAACCGTTCATTTTTTATTTTTGGGCTTAGAATATAATATAACTGAGATATTTTAATATCTTTATATGTGAATAGAATCAGCTGTCGGTCTGTCGGTCTGCCAGTCCGTCGGTCAGCTGGTGGAGGTCCGATAGGAATGCAGTGGCATACACTAGCACAGATACCCATATGAAATGAGGTCATTGAGAGCTACCTGAGACGTTGTAAAGACAGAGAAAGCAAACAGCGTTAGTATACAATGACGAGGATGAGTTTCCTAATCATTTGCTCGATGTAGTATATGGGTAGACTGCCAGAGACAACTGGAGCTGATGATTGTTGAAAGGCTCATTGCTGACCAGGCATAAGAACGAAAAGAAATTTGTTTGGAAATAACTGATATGGAGTATTATGATGCTAAGCAAGATATCTGATGATAATAATAGAAAAAGAAGCTAAAAATTAGAGCAATGGGTTATTGGGATATGAGCATGATCGAGCAGGATATGTGCGAGTAAAATTAAGGAAAAATAAAACTATTGTTAATATGGATTTCAACACCACGCGACCTTACCTACCATGACAACTAAATTATTTTAATGGATATGCCAGGTTTTTGGAGTCGCATTGAAGTCGTGGGAAGTGATATATTTGATCGGTGGTAGACAATTCATATCACAAAGCCAGTAGCTCCAGAAAGGATATAGGGAATTTCTATCCAAACATGATATCATAAGTGATTTCTTTCATTTATTTTTGAAATATCGATATCAGAAATATCGGGTGGATGAAGTCGAAACCAAATTTGCAGGATAATTAATTTGTGTCTCTAATAGAAGCAGTAAGTGTGTGTTACAATATATCTCAACGTGCTGATAAAGCTGTAGTTAGAATTTGTCAGTCAGAAGAAATTATTCTGTTACCTTCCGTCAAATAATGTTCAACCATCCATTCTACAATGTGTGATAAGTGCTTGAAGTTGCTAGTAACTGCTCCAGGAGCTGCCTTTGACTCTTTCGACATATTATTGTTTGTATCGGAGTTGGCAACAGCGCTAAAATTGACATGCGGCACCGATATTGTCTATGCGTTTGCATTACCCTCACCGCGTTATTTTAAGGAAATGCAAATAGGATTTTAGCAGATATGTACACGTTGATTTAAATAATTGATTTGCGCCCGAATCTCGATGACGTGGCCATCATCAGGACCCGAAGGAGAATTGAATTAAAACTCTCTGCAGGCCATCAACGTAGATGGAACTTCTATCAAAAAGGTATAGGGAACTATAAGTTGTTACTATCAGTATCTAATAATACATGGTTTCTTTGAGGTCAGATATTTGAAGTGAATATGATTTTCCATTAGTGAAAAATTGGATCCACTTTGTTCATCCTACATAGTGGCACCAGCTGAACAGCCTCGTTGCTTGCAATTTGTCTTCTTGAATATGAAGAGTGTTAAATGCTATTAATGGTTAAAAATACATGCAAGCACAAAAAAATATCTCAGCCGAAACGTTGAATGAGGTCATAGAATTCATGAGATTTTAACTGAAGATCAGAATGAGATGAATTCGATGGACCATATGATAAGCTTCTGAAGTTACAGTAAGGAATAAACATAGCTTGTATCATTCTGTTTTAATAACTGATAATTCCACTGCTACATTTGAGTAATTTGCGGACCATAGCCTAGCAACGCTGTGGTGATAGTAACTCGGACCAAGTTGTTGTATGTTTTCAGCATTACATTAAAGCTTTAATCCAAGTTTGGAAACTCAGGTGGAGTGTAGAATGGAATTGTCTGATTTATGATGTTGGACACTATTAAGCATTTTGAGTTGTCAGTCAGGTGTATGCATATTGAATCTCAGTGCTGTGGCTAAACTGGAGGTCATTCACAGAAATGTCTTATAGAAAAAAAACATTAGATGTGCAACACACTTTTTGGTATGACAGAAAACAGTTCTGAATCGATGAACTGAAGAGCATTATAGCCTCTATATGATACAGGTGAGGCTTAAATACTTGTACCTTTCTTATTCTGGAATTCTAGCGAGGATTTTCTAGTCAAAGCAGCTGTGCTGTAGGTCGGAGCTTGTAGGTAATTGGATTTAGTACCACATCTACTTGTTTGTCAAGTTTCACCATGTCAGGAGTTGGGGGCCTACTAATGTCCAACTATGATACCTATAGTGTCTTTTTCACGGTACGTTTAAAAAAATACTGGACATGATCGAACCATAACGCCATAATACATTGTTAAGATTTTACTAGCCTGTTTTGCTTATAGAAAATTGGTCACAGATATTAAACTACGAGCAACAACAATACTACGAATTTGATGATTAAATGGAACAGGTGGAAGTTATCAATGATTTTTGACAGTTGGTAATTTTTATAAGTAAAATATTACTCTACACCTCCGCCTATGTTTTCAGTGAATAGAAATTGGATTTTTGAGAGAATAATCCAATATTGTGCGAAATTGAAGTGTTCAAGTTCTCTGATCTCAGCGCGTAGGGCTTAATTGAAAACTCTACAAAAATATTTAATCAAGGCTCAAACTGGATTTCAATGCGGCATTCGCTTATATTTTATTTCATTTAATAGGTACTGATAGCATGGCACCGCTCCTCTGATACCTTTATATTAGTTTTTCAGTTGCCTCTTCACTCCGATTATATTGAAATCCTTTATGAAAAGGCTCCTTATACTGAAGCCCTTCAAGGTAGCTTCAAAAAAATGAGCCTTCCAATACCTGATTACTTTTTCAATGCCTTCAAGATTATAATTAGTGCTTGCTGTGTAGATGCCGGAGATACCTACAGCTGCTTCAAAAATTTATTATTGAGCACCAAGAGGTAGGTAATAATACACTTCTCCAATAGCGTTAACCTTTTTTAATATGTTTCTGCCAGCTTGTCTAATTATTGAACTTTTCGTCCTATTTTTGGAATAACTTAATCGTGGACCTCATTCGGATAATGAGTTTGTCGAGGAGTATGTTTTAAGCTAAAGTAATAGATGATTTTCTGATTCAAAAACTACTTTTTGAACAGTTAACCACCAATAATCCAGTCATATTAGATCAAGCTTCTGAGGTTAAACAACAACAATAACGTCACAGCACGACCAAGCTACCAGCGCTGCATACGCAAATTTCCAAGCTGAAGATTCTCTTTCTACTATTGTTTGAAACTTGTAGACAAGGTGGATTTATCAAAAGTTTGATTTCGGACTTCCATTGTCTATAAAATTTTGAGTATCACGACGTTTCGATTGATGTGCTATCTTCAATCGTCTTCAGTTCACCTGACATATAGACAATGGAAGTCCGAAATCAAACTTTTGATACTCTTTCTACTACTCCGATCAGAGCGTCATTGGAATACTGCTTGCATGTGTGACTAATGCAAACATCTAATTTTACCAAGTGTATCAACAGCCTCTATCATCAGAAAGTGGTTGATCTGTCCCTCTCTAGTAATTCCACCATGGTAAATGTTCGAGAGAACTGTCTAGGATAGTAACACATTAATAATTGTTTAGGTACAGAACAAAAGATTAGCAGAGCAAAACAAACTAAAAACCTATGTACATATTGCTCAAACAAAGGTTTTGAGGACACTATAAACTTGTCCATACTATCTTGCATGCGGTGAAACCACGCGACATCACAAAACAGAGATAGATGTTCCCGATTCACTGGTCAGAGGATTACGTGTACTCGACCGCAACATAGTTGATGCTTTAGATTTAGATTATCGGGTCATTCCGACCAGTGCGGCAACAGTGTCAGCACCGCATGCTGGGGGCATGGGTTCGAGTTCTAACCGCAACAAAATTTTTCTCAACACAAAATTTTGAGCCTCATTGGTATTGCCGGAATTTCGATTTGGCAGCTTTCATTGCTAGCAGCAAAAATGTATGCAGCTAGCCCGATGTGGAAATCAAGCCAATGAGGTGGCAGATAATAAACAACATCGATATACTGCGTATATTATAAACAATAATGATTCAGCGGCATTTACTCATCCTCCGCCGTGCGGCGATAATCTCAAAAGAACGTTATTCCCAAGCAACCAAAAGTTCCACAAGTATGAATATGATGTAACAGTTACTTGAAATTGAAACTTTAATCTCTCTTTTCTGTGTTAACATAACTACGAATTCAGACCCGTTCGACTGGTCTTCTCCCACTTAATTTCTTGAGTTTATGCCACGTTCCGCATGGCTGCTGTGTTTCTATGTGCAAAAGCACAGATTTGAGGACCTGGTACAAAATTCAGCGATTGGTTGAGCATAACAAGGATTGTGATGTCCTCAATAAGGTCCTCAATGTGACCCTTTTCGTAGACCGGGAAGTCAAGGGTACACCTGAACTAAATACATCCAGCAATTAAGGCCGTTGTGGCGGTTATAATCACAAACTGCCGTTAAGGGTACTTCGTAGAAACCCGCCTACCCGTTTAAGAGTCGCCGAATAATACATGAAGTTGCTTAATATGGGGCCTTCGAACTGCTTTTCGCTGGTGTTAGATGCATTAGTTCTATGGGAAACACCAGATGCGTCTTCCGAAAATGGCGGCGATAAAACAGTGGCGGGGATTTTCGTACATTCGGGAGAAGGTTTTGTAAATATTTTGGTACTGCAGAGCAAGAATTCAACTGTTTAATGGTAGCATTCATTCTTTTCAATTTTTGTAGTTGGTAAAATATTATGTATCTTGTATTACATTACACACCTCAGTTCTTGGGTAACAGCCACATGAATTTGTACACGCTTTCACCATTTATTCAGTAGGTATCAGTGATCCAAACATTTTTTATTCTAGTGGGAAGTTGAGGGAAAAGGATAGATATCTGTATGTTTATACTGTTCCAGTAGAGTAGAAGGTGAATGGCAAGCCCATCAGAGTAGAGTTTTCGAATATCTAAGAGCAAACTAAAATGTCAATTTCCTCAAAAGGAAAAACATAATTTCAGTTCAACGAAAAATTCTATGCAGAAAATATTTTATTCAAAATCAACAATTAATCATTCATATGGATCGGAAGATACATGAAATAAGGTTCATCTCATGCATGTACTCGCCGCTAATCGAAAAGACATGCTATTGGACAGTAGTTGTGTTGGCTTCTGGATGCCTTTTTGTGCTGTTTTTTGGGAATATACTGTTTTACGTTTCACCTTTTCTTCAATAAGACAGCGTTGCGATTCTAATGTGACGAAGCATTGCCTCCTTCAGTTTTTGATTCTCAATAGTGCAAGCGTAATCTGTATTCTATACTTCTGTAGTAGTTCTAACTAGAATCTCATTCGGAACAAGGCGGTTATCCTGTACATATATGTCAATATCATTACAATTTCATAATTCTATTTTTTAGTCTACCTGTGCTTCGATAGAGGCTGCCATTGTAACATCTGAAATATGTGTATATATCTAAACTTCGCCATTAAAGGTGTCAAATGATACCGGCCACTCGATTTGTAAAAAAAACTGTACAATATCAGGATGCGTATCGATTAAGCTTCACCGCCATTTTTCCCCTATTCTTGTCGTCCTTTTCTCCGGAAATATCTTCTCTCAAGTTGCTGTGTTACTCATTTACTTCTACTCGATCGGCCATTTCTTTTATACTTCACTGGTTGCCTCAATTCGAAGGTCTCTGCTTTGTTGTTAAGTTCAGGGTCGGATTGTACAAGGAACTAGCCAGTTCTTCAGTTTGATTGACTATAGAGTATTCAAGTATATTTTGTGGTACTGACAGGAACATTACTAAGGTATTGATACATGCTTCATTGTAATTGATATTATTCACATGTAAATGTGTATTTGCGGTATTAAACTGAATTTCCAGTTTCGTTGTATGATTTGAAAGCGTGGAAAATGACAGAATAACTCAGAAGGAAGGCCTCGGCGTTTGACACGAGGGTATAGCAAAGAATATTCCAAGTATCCTGGACAGATTGCGGAACGATAAAGTGTTGAGAAGGATCTATAAAAAACAAAAATATGTTTATGATAAAGAGCAGATGGCTAGCAAACCTTGGTCATATTATTAAAAAGATCACCCATTCAATAGCTTCATGGAAATGTGGATGGTAGAAAAAGTCTAAATGCGCAAAAAGAACATAGTTATTGACAGAACAGCGCAAAAAGAAAGAAAGCACTTGGCATTTGAAATGAGTATCGACGAATTTTACTGATCTGAAGACAAGTAGTAGTAGTAGTAGCTAGTATCGCTTCTAGTAAGTTGATTTTCAGGAAAAGGTGCATTACATAATGGGTACAGGCAAACAAAGAAACTGGTTCTGCTTGACATCTATGAACGCAAATCGCTATGTTAATCGCCATTTTTCGCACTAGAAAAAGGGAAAGATGAAATTTAAATTATAACTATTTGGAGAGCCCAATTCTGTGTCCAGATTAGAAACCCAGCTAAGGAAAAAGGAGACTGATTGAGCGATCCGCTTTTCCCTACCTTTCAGAACCCAGAAGCTTCAGAGATAAATGCTTCTTGTTCTTCACAACTTTTCCTCACTGCTGCTGGAGAATTTACTACGTAACAATGTTTTAATTGAGTGGGTAGGCATGAACTAAATATTCTGAATAATCGCCAACGTCTCACGAGGCTTGGCAGAAAATTGAATTCTAAGCTCAGCTCAACTAAGTACAGAAATTACTGTCTACTAATTATTCTCTTGTATTACGCGGTTACCGAGGTGAGCTCGCGGCAATATTTCACCCAGTTCACTTTTCTTCAAGAGGAAATCTTTATATCGTGTAGTGCATGGCCTTTCAAAAACCTCGCTAATCCTTCGGGTGCAAAAATGTAATTAAATTTCCGACCAGGGAACAAAAAGGGGATTGTAAAATTGCGACGCGTGGGCGTAGAATTCGTTTGAAAGGAGCGTGTGCAAGGATTTTTTGCCGCCTCTGGCAGTCTTTGTCCCTTCGATGGAATTACCTACTTTTTGCAACTGGAAAGGATTGTCCTATATTTCTCTGTTGCTTTGCACGATAAGAACAATGCCCACAATAATTCACATCTACTTATAATATTATTACAGCCTAGCGATGTAGTATGTATGTCTGAATAAAGTGAATATCCATTGAACCAAAATTGACCCTTAACTACAGAGGAATTGATATAAGCCCATTTCCAGATGTAAGATTTGTGGCACTGAAATGTTATAAAAATTGTTGTATTTGTATTGTTCGTAAGACAAATCCTTATTTCATTCAATAATGTTAGAACCCTATGGAGGGATCCCAATTAATAGGATTCTGTTCTCCGATCAGACGCTCTCCCAATTCAGCTACGAAGAGACGTTGATGTTTGGGACACTGCCCTTAAGACTATTGAAATGTGCGCTTATTTCGTATCATCTATAGACACTGCGTAAGTTCTTTCTGGGACAGTAGTTATTTCTGGTCGCGTTTTACTGGCATGATCCTAGTAACACTACGCAGTCAAGTAGAAACTCGGAACATACCTGGCCTATGATGGAAATTAACTCACACCTTTTCTGATTGTCGGACGCATACTCTACCAAACGTTCTACAAAGGTAAGTCACTCTCAATCAACCCTACCAATCCGCATTTAGAAATTCGGAATAAACGTGATCTACGGACAAGGGATCTTCAGTACACAATAGCGCAGTGTCTCTAGATACGAACAATGCGCAAAGTTTACAATTCGTAAGGTAAATTGTTTTCAGGAGATTGTACCTAACATTGGCGTTCGGATAGATTGAGAAACGTGGCTTCGTAGCTCAGTTGGAGAGCGTTGGCCGGCAAGCAGAACATGTGTGGATGTACAGGTTTTTCTCAGAGCTTCTAAATATGGATGTAACTTTGGTCGAAGGTAGTTCCATCCAATATCGTATTCTTTGATCCAAATATAATTGAAACTGTAGGTGGTGTAGCACCGTTTTCAAAATGTATATTTATGTGGGCGGTTGAAAGTGAAGCAGCTGACTTCGTTAAATAACGAACAATTTTGTGTAGGTATTATTCATAAGTTTTTCTACAGATTTCCATATTTTCCTTGGAAGCCAGGCATTTTGATTTACTCCAAAATATTACGTCCAGAAAATTTCATGGAGGCTTAGTTGGTGAAACCCTTCCATCCTGCAGATAAAATAATTGTGTATTTATCACGTAGTTCCACAAATAAAACTCAACAACAAAGATTACTCGATATTTTTATGAAACGCTTCACCTGAGGAAACATCTGGTTTATTCTAAGACACCTTGTATAAGTTCCAGTGTGCTGCCCCTTCTGTGACTTGTTCCTGCGGATCATTACAAAAGCTCGGCGTCGGGTCTGAGGGCGGGAAGGAAATTCAACACAAACAATCTGAAAGTTTTCCTCGCAGTTTTACCAAGTTAATTTTCAGGGTTTATGAGTGCGTAAAACGTTACGTTTGGATTTATGGCGCTCAGTATCATAAATTCCTATTAAATCGGCACAAGTTAAACGCAAAAACTCGACACTGTTCCATAATTTATGAACCCAATCAGATATTTGGGCTATTCCGGAATTAATAGTCCAGCCAGCAAAGCAAACATATTTGACAGCTGCAAAGTGGAACACTGTCTTTTAGAAATCAAAGCCGCTGTTGCATTGCGATTTTATTCTGGCAGGAGATTCAATGCAAACATAATTTGCTATTGCTGAGATTGGGCTATACAGGAAAATTGTGATCTATTACGGAAAACCAGCCAGCTGCGCCTTTTTGGTTAGGTTTATCGGTTTTTGTTGCTTGAAACTTGTAGACAAGGTGGATTTTTCAAAAGTTTGATTTCGGACTTCCATTGTCTATAAAATTTTTGAGTATCACAACGTTTTCGATATACTATCTTCAATCGTCAGTTCACCTGAAGACGATTGCAGATAGTATATCAATCGAAACGTTGTGATACTCAAAAATTTTATATGGATAGGTTGACAGGTTCAGTACAGTTTCCAAATGACCCCTTCCAACTTTGTTCACCGCTGGACATTTTGAAGGAAGGATCACAATTTTGTCTGTATGCCTGATATGGATTCATCCAGATAACTTACCTATATTTCTCTATTGCCTCCATTTACTTGATATTGCCCCCATCCATCCATTGTTTATATATACCAACAGTTTGAGTGAAAGGCCCTTCAAAGGCATTTTTCCAACAGAGAAGCTTTTTCGTCATTTCGTTTTATACCTACAGTATCCGTTACAAACCAAAGTAACAACAGCATGGTCGTGATGACAGCAGCCGCGCAGGGATCTCAGAGAGAAAAAGGTTAAACAGCTGCTCCACAATCAACCATAAAAAAGCTGCGTTTAGGTTACAACTTATAGCTTGATGAACATTCTTGTTCTTCTCATCATCCACTCTGACCTGCAATATTCAAAATTCTTAGCGTTTTAGGGATAAATTGCATAGTTTCGATCATGTTTGATCTTGTGATAGAAGATTATAGCTTATATAATGTTTATACAGTTTCTTTATATACCTATATACAACAAGTCCAAGCCTAGATACCAATATACCATCACTGATATAAATAAGTAAGCGAAGCGAGGTTGTGTCAGTACGTTCCGTAACTATTGATGTGAATGTCAACGTACATAAATACATACATACATACACATTTACCTGAAGAAATATTTTTTCAAAACGATTACGTAATTGTTGTGTTTTTTGAGTATCACCACTCTTGGTTAGGTCGACCAAAAATACTTCCGCCAAAATAAGAAATACAACGAAAGACAAATGGTCCTGATTGTTTTGTAAGAAACAAATAAGTTCGTCCATTGTTACCTTTCTAACATTGCATGAATGTTCCTATGCACAGGAAGTTGTATTGATATATCTCTACTAATATTACTAAACTATTGTCCGCTTTGAGGCAACTGGCTTTGAATATGGAGGGATTGGGTCCTGAACCTCTAATCGAGGTTACTATGCGAAGCAATAATGTTCTATTCTGACTGGTGAGATCATCGTTAAGAAGTGAATAACTTTTTCCAAAGATAGTACCAACGTACGCCTATGTACAAACGACGTCTGAAGCCTTCCAGAAGTTTTCCGAGCTCTGGTAAAACAAACAGCCTTGCTTCGAGTAACCAATCAGCTGCTTAAGAGAGTAGTTTACGATGTTGACCGACTACACCATTATTCCAGTAGCCGGCAGCCATCTGAGCCCCCTTCTGGCATCTGGGGCTCTGCGTACATTGCGGGCCGTTGCCGTCGGTCAGCGTCTAGAGATATAGATAATGTTGGTGGGATGTATGCCATGACATACAACATTGCAACTTGATTTCCAGTACTCGGCTTTCTCATTATTTAGGCTCATAGAAATTTGAGGAGTTCATTATTTGGAAGTTATCTCCAACCAAGACGTCTGCTTCGTTTCATACGTATCCAATGCGTCATAAAGATATACTGTGCACTGTTGTAATCGCATGTCGCAACAATGAGTAGTTCTTGGTGGAGTTTTAATATACATCTCTGGAAGTCAAATTTTTTTCACCAACAGCGATGATAGATGAGCTTTACGAAGTCTATCTCAATGTTGAACTGTACGGACCTACAGGAATAAATTGGCTACAGGTGAGATGAACCTTTTATGCGCCCAGACTGTCTTCTGGCGGTTGATTCAAATCGTATACTGGCTACTGAATGAATGAAGAAACTGTCATAATTTGGAATATACAAGAAATTAAATCATAGCTTAAGCACGAATTACTTCTTAATATACATATGTGGAGTGGCTACAACGTGAAAAATAAAAATACATTGGTAACGGCCTGGTATATCGAGTATGGCGAAGTAAAGGCGCAATATATGTCTATCTTTCCTGTCTTCAGTAGAAATACCGGTTTGACGCTTGACCAGTGGCGCATTCGCCATTCATCCTAACATGCAGCTACCAGCTAGCAGTAGCACGGTCCACTTGATCGGTTACAGCTGCAGCAAAACACAATAGCTGCCGTTCGACGTCTGTAGTTTTACCTGACTGAACTCTGGTACGTTATAGTATGGTTGATACAGTCTAGTTCTAAGGAATTGTATATGACAAGTTTCAGGATGTAGCGACTTGTCATATTCTGGTATATTGGAATGAAACTTTGCCTGTTTGAAATTTGACAAGGCTTAAGCTTAAGCTTCTTGATGTATTAGATGAAATTCTGTAATTACAGAATTTTATCTCAATAGCAAACTTCACCGAGTAGGTAAAAACATCTAAAATTTACAAATATTACATTTTTTTAATGCATAGTGAGACGTCACTCATCTTTGTGGACCTTTCTCTTCGTTCACCACGTAATCTCAGTAATTTCGGATGAATTGTCATAAAATTTGGGGAAGGTTATGATGTTGGCACGAGTAGCTGCTGCTTGATTTTATTATTTGTGCATCGGCAACGGTTTTATTACGGTGAAAGATAAAACTATGAAACATTTTGAATTTAAGTGTCTATTGAAACTTTTGTTCTAGGAAGTCCATTATCTTCAAATCTCTAATCAGATGACGTTATGTACATAGCAATAGTTATAAATTAGAAATTGCTAGGACGGAAGTTCTTCGGAATTGTATTACAAGATCGTTGCAGCCTGAGAATTACCAACTCAAACTATTTGACTGAATCCCTATTGTTATAAATGTGCATGTTTAGATATACGGTACCTGTTTTCTGTGAATTTGAACCGATGTTGATCTAAGGTCACTGGGCTATTGAAACACGGTCCTCAATGTCTATAATATTAAGTTCTGAAAAAACTCCCTCATCCAATTTCCATCACAGCCGCGTCAGTCATGCTTTTATATTCAACACATCATTCAACTTGAAGCGCACAATACTGGTGTTCTGTATTGTACGTCAATATGTGCTGTCCAAACGGCTATGGATTATAATAAGCCCATCTAGTGATAGAAGATTTTGTCCTTTAATCTTTAGGATTCGAAATGCTTACAAAAACTACACGTTGATTTTTCTATTTTGAAGGTGGATGAGGCGGAGAATTGCCGGTGTAAAATATTAACAGATGACAGTACGTCATTTACCGACACAAGGAAATTGTTTTATCGTTTTCAAAATGTTCAGGGCTCTCAAAAACATGTAGAAGCGAAATCTGACCAATTTAAGTTTTTTTTGGTTTTTAACTGTAGCTTCGCCGATTTTCCAAGACTCCAAAGCTTTTTCGTCCTTATCGTAGTAGTCAAAATTTTATTCTAATTCAAACAGTATGTTCCGAGTTATAGACCAAGAATTACTGGGCAGATTACAGACAGACAGACGGACAGTAATGTGTAATATATGCTTCTGAAAACATTATAGTTCCCGTATAGGTTAGATTTTCTCTGTTTTGTGCCCAAATTGTGATATGATCAATTCGAGAGCTTGGTATTTTTACTTCCAGGTTTGAATGAAAATATTGGATTGACATAACTCTATAAGATTATTATAGCATCGCGTATATAGAAAGATATGGTTTACTTGAATGAAAACACAAAGATTCTTCGTTTGAGAATTTATTTTAATGTGTATATTGCTGTTAGAAACAGCATTAACCAGTATTTCTTACTGTAGTGAAAACTTTGATGCATAATATGTTCGAAAATCTGAAATGAGTTTCATTAATGATCGGTAACAAAACTTTCTTCCTGTCTAATGGTTTGATGAAAATGCTGGACGTATTGAGAGGTGTTAACAATATATTCTATAAACATTTATTCTTCCTCAGAACGAGGCTATAGAATCAATACCTTCCCAATATTTTTTATGTACGATTTCTTTAGATCAGCGTTGCTACGTTTCCAAAAGAAAATGCCGTCCTGGCAAACCGTTACTTGCAGACACATCAACGATTTATTTTCTCTCCACTCGTGTTCGCTTTTCTTTGTCTGAAAACCACCGGCAACTCAAGAATTCCCGTTTCACCATTGCTGAGCTAATGAACTATTTCTCTATTTGCCACAACAGATGCTGCGTATCGATTGGTTAGCGGGAAGGAGGAAAGTTTCTTTATATATACTGGAAACAGGTGTACACCAGCTGGATAATAATTACTGCCAGCAACGTCATCAGGGGCGTGCGCTTGAAATATCCTCAGGAAAGACCACTGATAGACTTCGTATGTTTACAAAAACTTTCGTCAGATATTGGTGCACAGTTGCCAGAATTGACCCAAGGACTACAATAACATTAATTTTTCTATATAGCTAGATCACAAGATCTCATGAATATGTTCTACAATGATTATCTTAGCCATTGAATAGCAAGGAAAGTTAAAAATAACTTCATAATTTAGAACAAACCTGCAATGTTAATCACACCTCACACACTAGCTGGCAACATGACTTTATAGTAAATTCTGAATGCTACTGGCCGCTACGTATCATTTTTCATTCATATTTTGCGAATTTAACGTCTGTCGGCATTTGAACAGAACCGAACCGTCAACCGTCTACGTCAGGTCACTGTCAAGCGCTTTGAATTTTGACGTGAGCGTTCGAATCAGACATCGTAGTTTTTGTTCATTTTCTCTGTTTGATCTGGTTTGAATTTTGCTTATTGTTGCCAAAATGATGATATATTGTTATGTGTGTAAGCTGTTCAGCACCCAGGCTGAGGCTGCAGGTGTAACCTTCCATCAGTAAGTATAATTGTGTACTTTTTCAAATTCCCGCCATGTCAAATTTCGTGATTCATCCAAATGACATCGATGTTTACAAACAGAAATTACGGTCCCCATCAAGCGGCCATCTTGCCACCTACCGCTCTCCCCGCTGGTCCCCTCGCCAAAAGTCATGTTTGACTATAGACATGCCAGGTCTTCAGTTGTTCTATCGTCGTTGGGAAAGACGTATCTTATTACAGCTGGGCAGGGATTTGTTTCTTTTGTTGTACAAGAGGCCTACATTACGTCGTTAGAATTTGCCCTGGAAGGTCAGGGTCTCCTGAAGTCACAGATGTGCCCTTGTTGGTGGCTTCTGTTTTATTCTTCTATCCTTATTTTTTCAGGTGACACCCGGATCCGGCTGTCATGGGTATATGTATGTACACAATTCGTTGACTAGGTATGAACATTCATTTGGATCTGATGAGGCCAAGTAGCAGAAATACGTATCGCTCGGGTTCTCTTATGAATTTTTTGCTTCTTTACGCTCGACAGTTCTCCACATCATTCGATATACTCGACGCCCATGGAACCTTACGGAGGAATAATTCATTAACTTCAACATTTCCTTCATCTGGACGAGATATTTGCCGAAATTGAAAATAAAGATGTTGTCTATACTTACGTTGGAAATTGCGAAACCTGATTATAAGACTGTTTGTTCACTTCAATCTTGTGTAATTAATCTAACTACCTAAAACACAGTAGTGCAGTTATATAACCATGTTTTATGTGAATATTTTAGATTATTAATTATATCGATCCCGTTGATCTTGTAGATCTGAAAATCGTTGGTCAGCGTAAAAACTATAAGCGAAGAGATTTTGAAGTTTTATACGCAACCTCGATAGTGCGCAGATGCTGGAAATCATATACGTCATCTGTCAAACTAAAATTCAGTTAACCGAGTGAATGTAAGTTGCCTATAGCCCAGCCCTCATTGCAAAATGATTTTCCAAAATTGAAACTCGTCTAACTAACATAAATGCAGGCTTGTGTGTATAAACTTTATTTAATTCAGCGTATCGGAGTGTAACCTACGTCATAAACAATTCAAAAATTTCCAGTACAGATGAATAGGTGGATGCTTTGGATGTGTCAGTATTGATAATAGCATTATCAATCATCTCTGCATACCCTTTGGGTAGAAAACATTCAGTTTGAATGTTGCTTCTGGTTATGTTCACAATGAAATGTTTTTGACGTTGAATAGTGATACAAAGCAGAATAGACATGTTGGAATGATGTGAGTGGTATATTGAATATCGATTTGTTGAAGCATTGAGGTATAAAGCAGTATAAAGCAAAATTATCTTTTTGACCTCCTACCAAGGTACTTCGTTAAATTCGGATATCACTTCTTCTGTGAGTGACAGGAAACAGCATTATTACTGACTGAATCTACTTAACTCTGTATTCTAGTTTTCAAAGCGTTGATGTGCTTTTTGTGCTATGGTTACTATATTTGTCACTGTCAGACGGTCTCTAAAAAATCGATGTTAATACGTCCTAGATTATTTATACATTATAATTTTGGATTGTAGATAATATCCTTTGTTTTGCTCAGTATAATCATCCAATCATAAAATTTGTCTAAAAATAATTTATTTTCGTGTGTTCCAGAACACTGTCTTGTAACTATACATTACAAAAACAAATCACTAGCCTTTCTGATACATACCAGGCACAACTCCCACATTATCGTATTTTTTCATTTCAAATTACTATTTCCGAAAACATTATTATACTATAATCAATCTTACCATAATGTTATAGTCGTAGTAATAAATCAAATGACAGCCAAAACAGAGCGACATTAAATAAGGTACAAAAATATCTTGGAATGTTTGGAGAAGCGATGACGTGACCTACTCGTTCCAGAATTACACGCTGATAAACTTTAAGGTTACTTGCACAACAAAATCACGCTAAATTGGCAGGTGGTCCGATTGAGAGGTTACAGACTTTCTTTGCAAATATTTCGTGGAACTGCAACGATAGTGAATGAAAAACTGCCATCAAGAAGGTGGTCATTGTACTTCCCAAAAAATAGCATTAATTTACAGAGAAAGATTTGGTTCGGAATTTGGACCTGTTGATCGTTTGAAATTAAATTCATATAAATGCACTTGCTAACCCTTTAGCTCAGTAGAAAACTTTGTAAAATCATCGAAATGAATGCTAATACAGATAAATATCCTAGGATTTTTGCCCAAATCCCAATTTATTTTTACCTAGCCAATCACAGAGTACATTGGAAAAGCTATTTTAGTGAATTAGGGAACCCTAGCCATATATCATAGATTTAGTTCTTATGTGGTAAACAGTATTTGGATTCATTGGTTTTTCCTCATCTCTCTTCATTCCCTCTTTATCGATTTGGAGCGAAATCCGTCTTACTGACGTTAATACTCTTGCCAATATCCGACCGCAAGTCAGTCCTAAGACAAACTCGTTCCATTTGGGACAAAGTTTCCTAAATTGAATGTTTGAGAAAGTTTCCGTCCTTTTTTTTGGTTGGTCTGCATTGGTATTTAAAATAATTATTTGTACAGAGACGTTCATTATCTAAGTTATATTGGTAACGTTTGAAACTAAAGGATCGAACGGTATAGCAGAAAGTTTACAAGGATAAGTTTAGTTAGAAACTGGTCCCCCCCCCCATATGAAACCTTCGAACACTTTTGCTTTTTTTCTCCCAAATGGAAACTTAATGATGACATGTCCAGTAAAATCGGACTGGACGGAAGAATAACAACACAACTAAACTCTACTTTAGAGTATCATGAATAATGAAATACGTCCACCTCTATTTTTCACCATTACAGTCAGGAACGTCAAAGAAAAGCGTACTGAAACCAAGAATCATCATCACAACAAGCATTAAGGGGGTCCAACAGGCCCATCTACACCAGGTCGAACTTCAACACCTCAAACGAGTCTCAAACAACAACGGCGTTATTTTGGAGAATCCCACCGTTGTGGAATGGGCTGCCAAGGAGTTTGTTTCCCTATAGTTACCAGCGTTCTAAGGTCAATCTGAATATACATTCATCCTCTCGCAGAGCATTTGGAGCCCGATGGGTTTTCTGTCTTTGTGAGCCAACATAAAATATGGTGGCTCTAAAATAATGTAACGGATGTCCGGATATATGAGTTCAAATGCCGCCACAACTTGATTTGTTTTTCTGATTTTCCAACTAAGAGTCCATATTCAGACGATGTCTTCCTTTGATAAATTAAAATAAAATTGGAATAGTCTTTGTTCAGTTCTTTCATTATGGTGCTTATTCTCGGTTGAATAAATCAGTTCCCTTTGGTTGATACTCGGTCTCACTGAGTTACAAATATTGCATAATATTCTTTATACTGTATCTTTGCCCCCTTTACGTGTACATACGACACATAACTACCTCTCACTGTCATTTTCCCATCGTGATGTCGTTGCCTGGAACTCGTTGCAGTAGCGATATGCCAAGGGTGCAAAAAATGTTCGGAATTTCATAACACCGGCGGAACGACCTATTTTCGAGTAATGAAACTTCCGCTTTGAGAAGAAGAATACTGTGAAAAATAAAAATCGGAGTATAGCTGCTTGCATGCAATATTAAAAGTAATTTTTCCATTCTACTATAGTAGTTTTCCAGAGATAATAATGAGGTTTTTCAACGACATGTTAGAAACTACAGATCGGTTTTCTAGATAGGTTTTTTGTTTCTAGGGTTGTAGGAAACTTATGTTGGACTAATAATTGCTTCATGTCTATGCAATCTGTTAGATAGACAACATACTTTATTATATTATATATTGGCCGTTCTGGTCCAACACCTTTTGCCATCTTTCTGGTAGTACCATAATTCCAAGCTCATGAAATTTTTGGTCTTTGCTGGCAAAAAACTGATCAAGGTGGTTTTTGACCTCCTCATTTGAGGTGAAGGTTTTACCGTCTAAAAAATTTTGGAGTGACCGGAACAAATAATAATCCGATGGTGCCAGGCCTGCAGAATATGATGGATGTGGCATTGCATCCCATTCAAGCTGTAAAAGATTATGTCGAGTGACCAAACTTGTGTGAGCTCTCGCGTTGTCTTGGTGAAACACTAAACCTTTTCTGTTGATTAGTTCTGGCCTTTTCTGTTGAAGTGCATCATTCAGTTTGTCCAGCTGATGACAGTAGACTTCTGAATTGATCGTTTTGTTATCCGGTAAAAGCTCAAAAAAACGAGTTCTTTAAAATCCCACCAAACAGACAGCATCACCTTTTTTTGGTGAATATCGGCTTTGGAAATGGTCTGAGCCGGTTCATCTTTTCTGCTCCATGACCTCTGGTGTTTGACGTTGTTGTATACAACCCATTTTTCGTCCCCAGTGATGATGCGCTTCAAAAACGGATCATTTTCGTGACGTTTTTCAGAAGCGAATCGCAGACGTCGATGCGGCGACACAGATTTCTTTCTGTGACAACATAGGGAACCCATACATCGAGCTTCGAGGATAATCCCAGGCCTTTCAAGTGGTCATAAACTGTTGAATTTGATAAATTTAACCTCAATCCGATCTCACGTGTTGTTATTCGCCGGTTCGCATTTACTAATGCCTTTATCGCGTCTTTATCAGCTTCAATCCTCTGTCGGGAAAAAACGAAATTGCTTTCCGAACAACCCAATACTACGAAAAATTTCAGATTTAAACGAGGTATTCAAAATTCCAAAAGCTGAACCAGGGATCATTGCTAAGCTTGGAGAACGCTTCCTTCTTGAATTATACAGTGACAGTGATGTGAAAAGTAATACAGGGATGTCTTTAAATAATTATAGATATACATACTTCACAGAATAGGCACATAAAAGTAAATTTAATATTGCGTCGCTACCACTAACACAAGCAGAAGCAGGACAATATTCATTTCGAAGCCATCACCAGTTTCAGCAGTGGTATATGAAGGAACAAAATCAGTATCCGAACTGACGACGGTGACGACAGATAGACAGACGGAAATTATTGAAATGGTGTCTCATGATGTGTATGCCACTTATCCTGTGATTGTGTGTCTGGTTCGATATATTTCCTACTGATCGCTGATTGAAACCATAATATACGATTCACCAAAACACCTTTACAGCCGCTTCAGCTGCCTGGGTAGCCAAATTCATTTCATCATCTACTTTAAAAAAGGCTGCCAGGGCTGTCAAAACAAAGTAAAGAGATTTCAGTGAACATATTTTTTTGATATATACTCATGACGATCATCATTCCGAACATGGTGTGGTGGGCCGAATTCGAGTGTAGGTAATTCCAGAGCCCATTTCATTTAAAAAGATGAACAGCTGCTGTCATCAAAAGATTGCGTTATTATGTTCAATTTTTCAAGTTCAATAATCCAAGCTCAAGTCTAATGAGCTATTCCGTAAACAAAGAAGATTTCGAATGAGCTGAAAAGTGGGATACTTGTCTCAGCTCATTTCGTACTGATATCACCTTTGTGATGGATGGAGTGGTAGGTAATTCAAAATTGTTAGTTTTAGTAAGTTATCAATATACCAAAATTGTTATTGTTCCTGGAACTAGTGCAAGAAACTTTTATTTCAAACCCTACCGTCTCTCTTTTCCGAACAATATTCATTATTTGCAAAACCTGCGAAATCCAAACCAACAAAATGCCGACGGTAATGATGAAACAAAAATAGATAATAGTATGTAACAACCATAACTAGTGGATCCAAAAAAGGCATATCCACATGAGGTATGTATATGTATAAAGAATACCATCTTTATCTGCACTACATAAA
Organism: Bruchidius siliquastri; assembly: GCA_949316355.1. Taxonomy (NCBI): domain Eukaryota; kingdom Metazoa; phylum Arthropoda; class Insecta; order Coleoptera; family Chrysomelidae; genus Bruchidius; species Bruchidius siliquastri. Next base: position 3,441,451 of record OX438532.1, on the reverse strand, counting down.
TTCGCATTTAGAAATCCGAAAAGAAGACCCAGTGCAGGATTCGAACCCGCATCTCCCGATTTCATGTCGGGCGCTCTGACCAACTGAACCAACTGGGTATCTGGTCAGTCATTACAGAGCGCAGTGGTCAAGCAAAATAGAATCGTGAAAAATCAACTTTGTTTAATTGAGAAAGTAGGAAGAACAACTGGTATTAAATTAGGAGAAATTGAGAGTATGGCCTACAAAAAAGCAACAACAGCTGAAGGAAAGAAGCAAAGTGTCGAATACAATATCAATAAATTTAGAAATTTGAGCCAGAAACGACAACAAAAACCTTAGGAGAATAATAGCTTTTGTGAAGGGAAGGGTCATTACGCTCCATACCCCTTTCTTCCTTCGCATCAGTGCTGGGGGTCGCCGTAGTTTTCCAAACAATGGCGCAACTGATAAATAACGCTCTTCCTTGAGTAAGGGATGTACACCGGGGCAGCAATTTGTCTTAGTCGTCTGCACTTCGGGCCAAGGATTTCTCAGATTTACCCTCTTTTATGCCGCCATGGAAATGCTGGAAGGTTTTTATGCAGGAGCTCTGATTTCATAGGGAGGACGCCACAGCTGACATTCGTGCCACTTCAAAATTGCGCTAATTAGACATTAATCAATGCTCACAAAATTCTTTTGTCTCTTATCGCGCAGCCATTTCAGCTGGCTCATTAATCTTCACATTACGAAATGAAAGGAGCGTTACATTTAAATTTTAATTTATCGGTGATTATGTGGACATAGCATGTCCATATAATATTCTGACATAGTTTTCCATTTTGTCTTTTTTATGTATCATGGGAACATAGTCCTTTTTCGTCACTACATTTGCAGTAGGGTTGAAGGGACACTTATAAAACCCCAACCGTCACCATCTAAATATCCTCAACGTATTCTGTACTCAAGTATACAATTCTTAAGACACTGTGTACGTCAGAAATGACTGAATCATTTCACTACCGACCTGACTGCGGACAGAGTACACAATTAAGCACCACAATCTCGTACATTTCATTTATCTCTCTCTAACAGAGCGCATTTTTGCCTGGTCTTATCTAAGTGAAGGGCCTATTTGCCCGGAGAGAAAACGTTACCAGAGATAAAAAAGAAGTAGGAGCAGGAAAGAAGAAATTGTGTAATAAGTCGAGCTTTCAAAAGCACAGCAATTAAGAAGGACGGAAAGATTTACACTTCACTTTTTGCTATAGAAAGATTTAATAAAGGGAATTCTCGTTTGTACGCGACGAGTTATGTCCCGTTCCATATAGAAAAAGTGGTAGAGGAAAATTGGGTTGTAAAGACAATGTAGGAAGGTCATAGGCACTACATAATGAGAAAGTTATTCCTTCGAGAGCAGAGTGGAGTTACAAAAAGGAAAAATAAGTTTGGGTTTTGGATTTTCGTAATAGCTGTCAAAAAAGTATTTCTGTTTGATATCGATAAAATGAGTCGTTTTCAATGAATTCAAATATGTTGAAAAGCTTCTTTTATCGATTGTTATGTTGAACAGACAATTGTGTGTGTGCAGATCAGCATTCAGTTTCTTATAAAGCACACAAATATAATCCGACAAAGATAAATTCACCATAAAGTGCTTCGTAACATTGTGAATGCCATGGTACGTTCGCAATAGTGACCTTCATCGCGACCTAGGAATCCCAATGGTCAAAGATGAGATAAAACGATACGCCAATAAGCATGAAGTCAGACTACTGCATCATGTGAATACGGTGGCGTTACAGCTGCTGGACAACGAACATATCGTCCGAAGACTGAAAAGGACTGAGCCATTCGAGCTGGTGTAGTGCATTGTGCAAAACAAAGAAGTGGAATGAATAGTGCAATTTGTACAACTAAGCTAAACTGAAGGACATCAATGGATGAACTCTAGAGCATGAGTATTTTAGTTTCAAGCTTTATTGGAGACAAATCAATGGTTGATCTAACTTCAGTTTTGATGGACATATCACCTTCGCTGGTGTTTACAAAAAAAAAGAGATAAATTCCCTCTGAAAATTGTTTAATTCGATAATTTTTGGGAACGATGTGTATTAGATGGAGTCTCACGAGACAGCATCATTGAAGTTCATTTGACTCATTTAGTTCTACAGTGATGAATTAACCTTAACGCATTAGTGTGCTAATTTTTTAATATCCCGTAAAATGAAGGCACAAAATTAAAAATTCTCAGATCCCTGCATTAATAAAAAACTTTTCGTAATCATTATATGAAAGGTGCGATTCTGAGAGAATGTATTTTTGCCCAAATACCGTTCAACGCCATGATTGATAAAATTAATTAATTTTTTCCTTAAATGAGCCTGATTCTATCGATATCAAACAAAAATATCATTTTTTCAGCTTAAGGTTCAAACATTCTTGAAGTATAATTTTTATAAGGTATTGAATAAAATGCACATATTTCTAATCAATGTTTTCTTTTTATTTCAGGTTAGTACTCTATTATATTCTTCATCAAATAAAGTAAGTAATGTATTTTTGTTTCTCACTAGAGCATTTATCATGTAATAGATTTCCTCTTCTTCTTCTTCTACTTCTCCTCCTTTTCCATCTATTAGAGGTTTTGTTATTACTATAAATAATGTGACGAGTGTTGAAAACAAAATCGACTCCACCAAAACGGATTTTGACTATTGTAATTCCAAAATTGATGATTTCGATTACTCTCTTATTACTCTTGAGCCATCTGGTTGCATTTTTCTGGTATCAGAAGTGACCTATTCGTGTTTTCCTAGTCTAATACTCTTCTCGAAAAACTATGCTGCCAGTACAACACTAACAAAGAGACCGGGAAAAACATCCAGCAATGAAAATCAATGACGTATGTGTCATGGCAGGCAAATTTATTTGGATTGCCAAAAAGAATTAGAATGGATCTCCTGGTGGTGGATGATTGAATGAAGATAATGAACCTCGGTTTCCACCTACATGTTGGAATTTTTATATACTTCCGGAAGAATGGAAAAGGATAATCTTTCATTCGCTTCTACTGAAGACACCAAAAAAATGTCAAATCTCTATCAAGCCCTAAATATTCCTAAAAAAAAACTGAGATGATAAAATTCAGGCTTCATTAAAATGCACTTAAAACCAAAATCTTAAGATTTGATTCAACCAAATGTAAATTGTATATATATATATATATATATATATATATATATATATATATATATATATATATATATATATATATATATATATATAAAATAGCTTCTGCTTATTTGTTATTTTGGTTCGAATAAGAATGGGAAAGGGAGGACTGTCATTTTGAAGATAGTAATACAATTTATATTATTACTGATATTTATGAATAAATATCAGTTATAGTTTTAAGGTTAGAATTACGGTCCTGGGTGTCACATGAAAATAATTCATCATTATCATTTCCTAACACAAGTTTAGAAGATAGTTCGACGATAAGTGGTTCACGAGATACGCTGGTGAGATTTGAGTAAATATTATCCAATTTTATAAACATTGGTGCTTGATCATCCAGTCTGACTACAGCACTGTTTCTGAATGGCTTTGAATGACCCAAGCCCGATTGATGAATTTCTATGTGAAATGGAGCACCGGGCTCACGTTACACGAAAGAAAGAAATAGCTCCGACTTCAATGCAAAGCGATATAACGCTGCTATTTATGCTATGCTAATATATGTATATAAGAGGAGTCGCATTCATCTTTTAGTAAATCTCATCTGATGTACATTAATAAGGACCCAAATGTATTCAAGTGAAGATGAAACGTGAAAGCTTTTAAAGCAGCATCATGTTTATTAAATTCATAAAAGCCCGCTAAGAAATAACATCGTTTATAAGAGATGGTTTTCCAGCCAGTAAAAGACGTCTCTGTAGATATGCGATTCAGATCCGCCTCATTGAATTAGGGTAGAGTAAGGCTTTCTCAACGAAAATAATTTCATAGGAATCAAAGAAGATAGAGAGTTTTACAACTCGTATGACATTTCAGTACTCAGTTAATTTCTTTTCAAACGGAGACTAATTTGTTTTACAACTGTTTTAGCAACTATTACTAGAGATTTCAAAAAGTTTGATTTCGGACTTCCATTGTCTGTAAATTTTTTTGAGTTTCATAACGTTTCAAGTGAACTGAAGACGATTGATGATAATATATCAATAGAAACGTTGTGATACTCAAAAAAATTTATAGACAATGGAAGTCCGAAATCAAACTTTTGAGAAATCCACTTTGTCTACAAGTTTCAAGCAACAATTACTAGAGATAACTGTGTTTTATCTGAATAAGTGTCATTACGAATGTGCTATTTAAATATTTTATTCTAATTTATTAGATTTTAGGTCTGTTGATTGTTTTGAAGTAGGTTTTAGAAATATTGGGAACTATGGAAATTTCCGAAAATTCTTGAAAGTTTACTAGTATTATCAATATTTCTTATATACAGTTCCAAAGAGTCAAGAAATCCAAAATATAACGTAGATATTTATTTTCTAACGAACGAGCTTTGCATTCTGATTACAGCAATACTTTTTACTATAATAGCTAAAAACCGTCCTGCCTGTATATATGCGGCATTAGTTCGCCTATTACTGGAAAACCTTGTAAGACCCAAGGTAATTTAAAAACGCCAGAAGGAAACACGATTCAATCTGCACGAAAAACGACCGGGAATATGTTTTATCACTCAGCCCCGGTTTCCTATTGGAAACTACTTTTTCTATTATTGAAGTTGTATTTCTTCGACAGTCCTATTTCTATTCCCGCTCAAGCCTTCTTTGCTGGTACATTTTCAATTAGTTGCGAGAATTGATTATATTGAACCAACTGGGCTGAATTATACGTTCTGCATTTCTTGCAGCATTGAAGGAGAGAAAGAAGTAAAGAAGCGGAATTGGTGCCTCTCGAATATATGTGCATATACATTATCTGATTGTATAAAGAATCTATTAAGTCAGAAGTATGAAACAGGAGTAATGAAGTAACACTTAACATACGATTTATGTGAGGATTTGAAGCAAAGCGGAAATTACAAAATTCTTGATCTTAACATTGCAAGAAAATTCTCATAATTTTTGTTAATTCTGGAGTCTATCTAAATGAGTCATATTGGCAGAGACATTCTAAGCGAAATCACATAATTTTGATTAATAATATTTCTCCTATAATGAGGGTGGGGGAGGGGAGGATTTCACTTTAAATCAAATAATTGTAGAAGAAAAAAATGACACAAATGTTGATATATTTAGACAAAGATAATTAATAGATTACGCACGAATTCTATAAAATTTTCATCACACACCCAATGGCTTAACTCCTAATGCAAAGGCAGATACCAGCCACCATACTTGAACGTTGCGCTTAAGGCTTTCCACAATCTTTCCACCCATACGCCGAGTGGGCTCCGTATCGTCACTGGCTGCAATCGAAAATAGATTACGTTGAACGAAGGTCTGAATTATGTCCCTCGCGTTTGGTGAGTATGTAAATTTGTCAATTTGGCTCACTGATTTCGGTGCGCGGGCGACAATTGGTTGCTGTACGAGAATAGTCGTTGTTTATTACAACAGTAATAACATCATGTAACACGCTCGGTCGATGTGTAATGGCCAAACAGGTAATGCGATTGTGAGTGTATATCTGTGTGTACGCAAACACTTGGGCTATACAGCTGTCTATCGGACATGTCTGAACCGAAGAGCAGCCAATTGCTTGATCAGATCAAGCAATAAGCGACCATAATCGGCAAGCTTGCTTTGTTCTGCTTTGCTGCTTTGGTGCAACCACACATTATAAATTCTTATTACACTCTAATAGAATCAATCGAAAAGCTTACTGGAGTAGGAGTATTTTCAAAGTCTCATGTGAAGCACACATGTACGGTGAATCTGTATCGAAACTACCAGAATGTTCTACATGAAGCCACTGTAAGCAGGTCATTGATATCAGCAATAGCGATAGCATATGTTACGAGAAAAATCCCTTGCGATTGATGTGGTTAAATTATCTAATTGTGTTGGGATACATCAGTTACAAACAAGTTTATGGGGCTGTATTATTGTTTATTAAGACACTTTCAGTTTGGTCAATTTTTTGTACATGCTTTTGGTTCAACTCCTCGAAAAAGATCTCAAACGACAAATTCTTGGGCAGCAGAAATGTTCGTATAATAATCAGAGAATTTATTTCAAGAAGTTGTTCAGGATTATGCGTATTGAGATCGTTTTTGGAAACTGTCAAAACACAGATGTCAAACTTATAGTGCCAGTAGCAAAATCGAGAGCTTTTCATTAAGGGTCTAAAACAAGGAGTAACATAAAAATAGCACAAAAATAAAGCAATTACTGGACTAGATTACAGAGCGTTGACAATTACTTTTGAATGAGCATGCGCTAGGTCTAAATATTATTTAGGGTATATAAAATCTACGTTTTTGAGAGATTTTGTTGTATGACAGCAAATCACTGATATTATAAAAAAATGGAACAAAATCTTATACACAAAGATGTGTAATCTAAAACCGTCTTTAGTTGCAAACAATATCTCTGAAAATGAATATCTGGGGTAATGGTAATATCTGCCGCGGTCATCTCGCATTGAATCAAAAGATCAGAAATGACCTACATTTACAAAGAACGTTTTTGTGAAAACTCTGATGGTCTGTAGCGTACAGCCGTTTGTTTATTTCAGAAACTTAATCCCAGTTAAAAGCTCCTATTTCTAGACGAATCACGGGATACGACTGACGGCAGTAATGGGAAAAACAAACAGTAACGTATGTCCAGGAAGTCTCCGAATCTGGGGTAACATTTCAAATTGGGTCGATGCATTTTTATATAAAATAATATTGAGCTTTTGGGAGCGCAAGTTGTCTAGATTTTTGGTGATGAATATTGCAAATAGTTTCTTTATTCCGACATAATAGTCAAATGGAATTTGTTTTAAGTCTGTATTGCCATATCTTCTGAAAAATTTGGGAATTAAATATTGCTAATAAATAAATCACTTTTCGGCGCACAACAGTGATATGAATGTTCGTGATGTTTTGGCGTAAAGCATCAAGAAAACAATATCTGGACAACGAGATATTTGGCAATTACAATGCCTATAGGCCTGGGAACCAAAAAATATAGAATATTCCAAAAATTATTTTTTAGTGCATCCATATTGGGTTACAACGCAAAGAGGCAGTCTATTTCAGTCTCCAAACTCCCCTCTTAACCTACATTTCGTGTTACGACTTTGTTTTGGAGAGTCGCAAATAAATTTGACTCGAGCGGGGGCGAAATGCCGAAGAACCAGAAAAAACACGCTTAGCCCAGTCATTGTAGTGTCTGTTTGTTCTATTGTATTTCAGCTAACTTGAAATGGAATTATTGTTTATTGTTCTTTTTCAATCTTTCCAAATAGCTGTACTCAGTTATTAATAAAAATCATGCAACGAATAGCCTGGCTACACAATATCAAGTATCCTAGGAGAACGTTCATAACATACGAGAGCCAGTGAATTAAGTTATTTATATTATCTGGTTCATTATTATTATTAAATATACACACCCGAGGCTGATTAGATATGTAAAAAAAACAATAAAATCCCCTTTTTCACTGCAAAGTAGACTATACAAGTTTTTCAATAATTGGTATAGGAAAAGGGGAATGGTCATCATATTGAGGATTCAGTTAGTGACTTGATGTTATATTCGAATTGAAAAGCCTCACTTAGCTTTGAGGAATTTATGCAGGCCTCCATTGTGTGAAATCACTTTCTACCTTTAACTAGGTATTTAGGTACTTCAAGGACTACATATTATCATAGAAAAATCAAGAACACATTGTGATAGTTGTTTCTGTCCTACACTATTGCAGTAAATTATAAAAATATATAACAAATAAACATAATATGTTTGATTAAAATAAAATACAAGATTCGTTTGCGTACAGAGATTGGATAATAATATGAATGATTAACAAATGCTTCGTTATTGGCATCAAAATTGGATAAAACGTATAAAACCAGATACCATAATTCGGAGCCTAGGAAGAAGTCACAGTGATTTACTATATGAATAAATATACTATAAGTGTTACCAGAAAAACGCATAACCATGGATATGCTGGAGACGTAGGAAGCTAAAATAATTCTATATCTACAAGTACATACAGTACTATGATCTACAGCAGGCAGCACAAAGAGAGATCATTTTTGGAACATATACTTTATTGGAGTAAAACCGCTGATTAAATCTAAATAGCAGGTTCTAGAAAACATTTTTAAAATTCTATCTTACGGTCTATTTGCTGAAGAATTTTACAAAGTCTCCGCACTAGTTTAGAAGTATGTCAGCTTCAAGGTGGTGGTCATTCAGATGACGATATTATTTTCAAAATTTCTTTTTAATTTACTATATTTTGAATGAATCATTATTAATAAGTCGAGCAGTTTCCTTTGTATAATTTTTTCAAATGTTGTATTCATGGCTCACTCCGTTTTGACTTTATAGAAAATTTGATGTTACCAAATATATGTTAAACGTAATTCAAAAATACCAAAATTTGCACAATACGATCAAAGTCAGGATTTCCGAAATTATTTTTTAGGAACGCTGCATTAACCTGACTATGAATGGTAGGGCAGCCGAAGAAATAAAAAGCATATTATTTATGTTCTTCGACCAGTCACAACACTTTTGTTAGTCGACCGTCGCTTAGACGGAAGAAAGATTAATGGTTGCGGTTTCCCTATTTTTTCCTCGCTGATGGGGAGAAATGGGAGTTGAGAAATTTCCGACTTCAGCTGCGAGTCGGCTGCGTTTGCAACTACAGGAAATGGACGTGGTCGAGATATATGTCAACAATCATCCGATGAGTAATGTGAACCTTTGGAACGTACACAACCAGCAGTATTGATGACCTGCGGTGCTTTCGGATAAATAGCATGCCTCTTAGCTGCTCCTTGGAAACAGCATTGTTGCTGTTTTGATCTCTGAGGGATCATTTGAAGCAAATATCTGAAATGTCAAGTGAAATGATTTTGCACTTTGTCACGGTGCTAATTTGTCCTCGAGGGAAGTAACGTAAAGTTGGCTTGAGTTGAATGTGCCATCGGAAGCCGATCTGGTCACATACACTGAACTGTTCACCTGAAGACGATTGAAGATGGCACATCAATCGAAACGTCGTGATACTAAAAATTTTATAGACAATGGAAGTCCGAAATCAAACTTTTGATAAATCCACCTTGTCTACAAGTTTCAAACAACAATAATCTTTGCATATTGGTGATCAAGCACCGGTCCATTTCATAACACTGTGCGTTGGATTCTAGAAAAAACTATTGAACTTTTTCAGACACTAGGTATATGATAGTTGACATAGCAAGATCCTGGGAGGTCTGCTAAAACGTTGTGTGGGCCACATTTGTGCGAATGCACAATGGATGTGGACAGAACATCCAAATCCATTATTCAGGTAGATCCACAGAATAGGTCTTCATTACTGTACGAAGCTAACGTCTCGCTTTTTCTGGGAGGTAGATCATACTTCTTCTAACGTGTTATTACTTAGTTCAGTGCGCCACAAGGAAGACAAAATGTCTATATCTAAGTACCTCGATAAACCAAATAGACCAGTTTGTGGTGAGTCGGCACTTAGAGGCACCATACACTTTTGTTGACAGGTATAGTCAGTTCGAGGCACTTTTGGGTACGTACACTCCACAAAAGGTTTTGTAAAGGCGTAAATGACAGCTCAATCATATCTTAGTTTAGGAGTTCACCACGTAGTTATTAACATATCCCGACAGTTAATTCCATGAAGAAATATTTGTTTTTGTTATAGGAACCTCGAAGTTTATTTATAGTTATATAAATCTAAGAAGTGAAATTTCCGATGTCTCATTTGTATTTATCGGTATAGATGTTTTCAATTATTATCCTTACCATATCAAAATCTGTAGCTACTAATGTCTGATAGGTTTCCTGTGAGGACCTTAGTGAAGGAATGCCGATTTTTCCCTCCTTCAGCTATTTCTCTCCCGTTTTGGGGTGCTACATCAAGCGAGCGAGTTGGGAGCACAGAAAGAGAAAAAGAGAACATGTAATGGCGGAATCGCTGACATGCGCCAGTCTACGTCCTTTTATTCGCTGACTAATGAACTGGAAATAATGGGACACACACGCAAATCTGTTCGCCAGTCAGTGGGTCATGCACATTCTTTGATGTTCTTTACTTCCTTTCAGTTTCTCATGCGATCTCTTGTATATTGGCATGTGATATTGCAGTCTTTGGTACTGATAGATGAAATATGTACGGTTCAATCAAAGCAGCCTTTGACATTGAATATATTATTAACTAATTGAACAGTTCCGTGTAATAAGTTTCCCGCGAAAGCATCCGTTGTATGCAGGTGCCATGTGAATTTGTATTACTGTAAAAAAGGGCAAACTGAACCATCATTCAATTCGCTGACACGAAGACGTATGCCTGAAGGGCTGTTAATTCATTATGATTGACTTATGACTGATTAAGCTTATGCTAGAAGATATGAGCGTGGTTTGATTAAAGTAGGAGAATCGGTGTGAACAGTCAAATATAGCAAGAGGTGATGAAGATGCTGCTGCAACCTAATGGCACACATGTAATGGAACGTCGAGTGGTTTTCTAGATCAAAAAGTGTAGAGCTCTACTAAAATGTCAAATATAGTTGATAGAGGAAAGTATAATCGAAATGCTCTGATGTTGATAAGTAGAATTCAAAAACCGACGTCCTATAACTTTAAAATAAAAGCAATATATAGGTGGCTTTATATATATATATATATATATATATATATATATATATATTACCACAATTTACGGTATTTCCCAATAACGCCTTCATTAGCAAAGGTAATTATGACCATACAACAGCCCAGTCACCATTGCTATGGCTTTATGATTTGAAATAATTGGTAATTATTCACAGAATAAGGTATTTATATCTCATTTTGCATGTTCACAATTCTTTCCTATGCTTATGTACAACTACAAAGTATACGAGCTTGACATGTAAGCGAATTCATAACATCCAATCGTATAGAAGTGGTATGATTGCTTATGCATAGGTGATACTGAAGGTGGTTAGTCTCAAGATAACACGTTAGAGAATAAAATTACATACCAAGATATCAAGAGTCTACCTTCGGTTTTCATCCTTCAGAGGTATATCGAAAATACGGTCATTTGTGTCTAGATACACCCACAAATTAAATCTGAGATATTCTACGACAATGGGTGGTATCCCAGAGTCATCGACTCCGAAGGACCATATGATCGATCATTTCCCACTAATCTATAAGATTCTTCGATAGCAGTTGTGATAAATAAAACTCGGTTGTCAACTGGTTATACCAAAATTAAATTAACCAAATAAGATAACTCAACCTACGTAAAAATTCTTCTGATGCTCAAGAACGAATATTGAAAAATGAGGGTCGGTCGAAAGAGTCATTATCGTTTTATAGATTCTCAATACTACCGAATATTTTCATTGTTGGAGCTGAAGAAATATTATAGCCAGATGGCGTTTACTTACCATCAGATCAATGTCATAGGCCGGTAGATAAGGTGCTGAGGTATTCCATTCGATCTTAAAATCCAAACAATACGCTAATACCTAGAACAAAAATGCTCTTTTTCGAATCTGCATTACAATAGGACATAAAATTTGAGACTGAAATTATGTACAGAGGCTTGTTCACTCATGTTGTCATAAAATGGGTTCTTCCTTCCAGTATGTTATTTCTGAGGAACTTATGGCTCTTAGGAGTAACATAACACTATACACATTAATCTATATTTATAAAACTTTATTTACAATATGCTACAGCATGGGGATTGCTGGAAATATAAAAATTCATCTACATCAATTTGACCAGAAGGTCATGCGTAGACCGAATATTAACTTTCATCTAACGGGAGAAGCTGAAGCCACACCTAAATTGATAAACAATTCGTCTAATGCTATTGGCTCATCAAGTTATATAGTATATTAACATGTTTATTGTATATCTTTAAATTTTTTATTTTATATATTATATAAATCATAGAACGCGGTATAGATGGCGATATACCGGCTGTCTATTCCTACAATAATTGTTAAAATTTTTACACAAACGTACACTACACATGAAACATAATCTAACTCTCCATGCTACATATCTTTAACATCCGCTAGTTTGGGAAATAATTAGCTTCACTGGTGACTAGAATTAAAACACTAGAAACGTGGTAGTTTTTTAAACTAAAATAAGTTCCGCTATCCTAACTTTTGCTATGGGAGCGTCGGTTAGCACCATCTACCGGATAGTGGTAACTCTACTCAAAAGTTACAAGACAAAAACTCCAGGTTATTCGTTTAAAATATAAATGCGTCCATCTAAATGTTTTTGATTTATTTCTTCAACTACAACAAAATAGAAATGACTCGTTCCAATTGCTAATGAAATGGAATCATCGAGTACTAGTCCTTTTGCTTAATACCCTTTTAGACGCCTTCGAGAGTTCGGTCCTTTGAGATAAAAAAGGCAACAGCCGAGCGTAACTTTTGTGAATGTAATGTCGAGATAAGACATCGAATCAACCTACTTTCTGCACTCCCCTTGGCCGTTTAATCAGACGGAGTGGCTGTGTCATTGTACCCTGGGGATTCCCCATTAAATCAAAAGATGGCAAATTGCCCTACATCTACGGAGATACCAGTCTGCCTGCGTGTTTTCATAACTAAATTGCTGTCGGGCATTACATCGTCTGTTTGCGTATTTTTCGAAACATAATTCAGTTAAAAGCTCCTCATTGTTCTACGTCTGATCGGAAATAAAAAAAAAATGATAAAAAAATTATTGTCAGTTAAGAAATATATTTCTACGAAGGCAGGTGCTCAGATCGTCCTCATCCAGGTCTGGTAATAAATTTTTATATATATATATATATATATATATATATATATATATATATATATATATATATATATATATATATATATATATATATATATATATATATATACGTATATATTGTGAGAGACTTGAAAATGACCGGCAATAACGTACAGTCAATAAACTTTTAATGGGCTTACGAAAAATAAAAGAAAACCAGATTAAATAAGAAAAGCTGTAAAATATATCTGAGCAACCAAATATTTCATCTCCATGTCAAATGTAAAAATCGTACCATCATGACCATAAATTCGAATAAAACGTGGTATAAAATGGTCAAACCCCAAGATTATTAATGACTATTATCCATGGCAAACCATTATAAATAAAATAATTGAATAGAGTTTTTTTCGGTATTTCTAGCTTACAAGATCAAATCTACTTAAACTTGTACGGTAACGTCAGCTGTTATATCTTTGTTATCAGATATATTACCTAAAAAAATGGGGTAAAGTAGTTTGACGTCGAACTGTTTTTGGAATAGAATAAATTAAAATATTAATTCGTTCAAAATGTTAATGATTCCAATAAAAGCCAAAACGTACAATATTTCCAAAACTTACAGAAACAGCCCTAAGTTAATCTGATCTAAATATTTGATCAAATAACCGATACCACAGCACATCAAATACAGAGTCACTTTGATTGACACCAGTTTTCAAAAGACCAAACAGCACTTTGGTAATAAGTTACTAATCAGTTGAAAGGCGGTAGTAGTAGTTGCAGAAACAGAAGTGGAATTAATTAGCCCCATTCATCAAAAAAAGTTGCATGTATTGAAAATTAATCCATAGTTCTGTATTTTGAAGGCGATAATGGCCATCTAACAAGTGGTGATCCTCTATTTACCGTGGTCAAAAGTGCAAATATGACATAACATCGTTTATAAACGCCAACAGACTAAGATTTTTCCCTCCTACCACCCATCGCTCCCAATGTTTGATCCTTTAAATTCATCTTTGGAAACTATGAAGCTTCTTCGTCCGCTATTAGTTGTGAGCCAGTGTTAAAATTTTATTAAATATTAATGATACACTCTTAGCTATAAAGGGGCTAAGGATCACCAAATCTTCCTACGATTTTTGACAATAACCACGCCGCCGCTGTACCAATTCTTAAAAGCTTCGTGGTTGAACCAGCGACGGAAATTAGTGACATTGTTTTTCGTATCGTTATGTTTATTTTATTTATTTATTTATTTATTTATTTATTGGCAATTTACAAGTATCCATTCTCCAAATATTAAAAATCTAAATTTGTCCCGTTTGCAATGATTCCTCCTCCCATTGCCGTGAGAAGCAAAAGTAAAACCGTCCTTATTTTATGAATTCCAACATAGTTTTAAAAAGGCTGCAAGTCACAGCATTTTTAAATTCCCAGATATATGCTACTTGCTTCTGAATGTCATCTGGATAACTGTATTCATAGTATAGACATGCATATATAAGCGTTCATGAGCCGTGTGTATAGTGAAAAAAGCTATCCTTTGAACTTGCTAGGGATGGATTACCTAAGAATCCTTATCAACTTTCCATATAATAATTGTTAGCATGTAACAGTCAAAACAAAGTCTAATAGCTTGACTAACAGTCGATTACCGAACGTCGAGGGTAGAAGCTAGCTGAAACAACATAATCGATCCATTAATAATTCATTAGCCTCCAAGACAATGAAAACAACATACACATTCCCGCTATTATTGTAGTCTATTTGTACTGGCTCCCAACATCGATATAACTACGATTCTCTAAGTGCATTTTACGTGGCCTCGTTTACTTTAGTATACTCATATGAGCTTGCGGTGATAATGTTTTTATTACCAAATATCGTCCAAGACAGCTTATAGTTCTTAATGAGTTTATTCATAATGGAAACAGGATATTCTCATGGTATGCGCTTTGGAGGTTTTTAGTATGTCAAGAAGGGTGTGAATAGTTTCTATTTCTACCTGAATGTACCTCAATATCGGAATAACAGATACAATAGCAATTGCAAATTCGCCTAGAGGAAGCTTGATGCTAGAGTAGCTGAAAAAAAAATTCTCGACAAAATCGAAACCGGTATCGACCTAAAAATAACAAAAAACTTTAAGTGCCGGTGTGAAATATGAAGTTTCATTCACATATAGCTGAGCTATTAGCTGAGGTTAGAAAGGAAGCGTAATATAACATTTCACCTTGTTCAGAACTCCAGTCACAGTGTAGATGGAAAGCAAAGTATACAGCAATTATTTGTCTAGCTAAAGTGGTACTTGCGGTTATTCAACCACTACTCGTAACTCAGAATGCTGAATTCGACACTTGGAACTCATAACTCAGTACTCAGAGCTTCGTACTCAGAACTCAGAGCTCAGAACTCATAACTCGGAACTCGGAACTCGGAACTCAGAACTCAGAACTGAGAACTCGGAACTCGGAACCTAGTTCTCAAAACTCGGAACTCGAAACTCGGGACTTGCAACTCGGAACTCCGAACACAGAACTCAGAATTCAGAACTCGGATCTCAGAACTGGGAACTCGTATCTCGTAACTCGTAGCTCGTATTGTTGGTTCTCTCTACTTTTTTATCTTATATATTCTTCCTGAATCAAGTTTAATTTATATACAAATTATACAAAGCTTGACAAATAGCTTTTTA
The DNA here is from genome assembly GCA_949316355.1 of Bruchidius siliquastri. Taxonomy (NCBI): domain Eukaryota; kingdom Metazoa; phylum Arthropoda; class Insecta; order Coleoptera; family Chrysomelidae; genus Bruchidius; species Bruchidius siliquastri. Next base: position 3,425,815 of record OX438532.1, on the reverse strand, counting down.
GCTTCAATTCTTAGTGATACGTTCCGCTTTAATCTTCAAAGCATCAACAGACTCAAAACCGTCACATAGATGAATGACGACATTTTGTTGGTCTATCAAACTATCAATCTGGTTCCTTATAACTTCACATCTACATATTAGCTCTGAAGTTTGCAATATCTAATATCGAATATGCCTCCTTTTCAGTATCGCTATGAAACAAGCTTTATATGGATCAGGGGTCTAAATTTGTGCTATTCATGTAGGCTTTCGAAACAATTAACCATAAAATAGGCAGAAAATTAGTACAATATTCATCTTAACTCAAGGTTCTCAGCCAGATGAGCAACTCAATAATGCAGTGTCATTAGCCATATGATATTCTTGGCTGATTTATTCTCAGCTTTTCAAACTGGTACACATTTATATCTATACAGTACTCTCATAGTTATTTAGTATGGTAGATTAAGTTTAATTATGTTTACAGATTTCATAACCAAGAAGCGCTTTAAACATAACCCAAATAAATGAGGTCCATTTTCATGATACTGTCTCGTCACACTGTTGTATTATATATAAGTTGAGTTCTCGTTTACATCCGAAATGAGGAAGGCAGAGCCCGGTGCATTTCCGTTACTTCTCCAGAAATAGCATGTCATTAGAGACTAACGAAAAAAATATGAGCGGTTTGCCGTTGCGCTGCATCGACGACTAACATCCACCAACGTTAACTTTATAAATTAAAATGTTTATATATACGAGGGTTTTTCTTAGTTAGTTAATTTTAGAAACACCAAGTAGGTCACGGTTTTCAGATGTATTTATAGTGATCTTAGATAGGAATACTTGATTTACCTGGATTTTCTTTCAATAAAATCAAGCTATTTATCTTCACACTGTATAATATCTAAATCATTATCATCAGATATTAAATACATTTGATTCATCATCCTCTTCATGAATTCTATCTGGAACCTCTCACCACCTTTCCAAGCAATTCACGAGGATTCAGATCACTCAAGAACTTTCAGCTGAGCTGAACTTTCATCTAAAAATTCACCATTTTTGAGCTGTACGGCTGTCTGAAGTTAAATGTACCACCCGGTATAACTCCATGGAAGGGAATAATAATTAGAACATATCTACTGAAGGTTTGTTCGAAGCATTCTAGCTTTTGTTAGAAGCGAATTAGATCCATTACATTACTTGCAATATCAGTCAAGTTTGACAATGAGTTTAGTCTAACAGACCATCGACTTGATGATAATATTTCGACTACAATGGATTGCATCATAAATATATTCGTGAATCTACAATTAAGTCGTATTGAGGTATGAGCTATGAGGTAATGAGATATTTCTCCAGAATTTTTGCTTGAAACCAAGGCGTTGTTAAAATCCTGTAATAAAAGCTTAACGGAATTCTTCCGTGAGCTTAGAGAAAAGGCTACAGGAGTATTCTTGTGGTTAGGTGATGATTAGAACTGAGAGTTCAAGTAAATCCCAGCTCTATGCGCGTTGGCCGCCGCTTTGTGTACATCTCACAGAAATTCAGTGGAAGTTTCAGGGGAGTCTGAAGAAGGACGGAAGGAAGGGGAGAATTGCTCAGGGTTGGACTTTTTAAGCAACACATTTTTTGGAAAAACCAATTTCTGCAATGTCGTATATATCATTTCATTGTTCAATTGTACCATCCAGGAGAGGTGTTAGGCAAATTACAACTGATCATATTCAATCAATTGCTCACTTGCTCAATATATAACTAATTTAGACATGCTCTTTTATCTATATAATTACATCCTAATGCTTATTCTGTATAATATATCCGTGAAATGACCAGTTGTGGTCATAGTCATGTGTTTCCTTTTTTGGCTCTTCTACCATTATGGGAATTTTGACGTTCAAATGATATGTAATTATAAGAGTCTAGATTACCACATAAGGGGCATGTGAAAAGTGATTTGAGGTTAATCAACTCAAACTAACTAATTATCTGTCCTTGCAGGTTGTAATCGATTCTCCGAGGGATCCTCCAAAAATGTTGAGCAACCTAAATATAATACAGAATGATATTTTAGCGAGCAAATTCCTCTCCTACCATTCCTTTCCTACCCTACCCTACAAAAAATATGGATGAGTGGGAACTTTTGACAAGACTCCAATTTTTTATCACGTCTTATGAACTAGTCAGCAAAATTAGTATTTTTATATTATTTGTGTAGAGTTGGATAGGGCTACGAATGAGAGGTACTCCGACTCTGTGTAAACAGTCTGAGAGAGATAGAGGGTATGGCGTTGGGACCTAAGTACGGCCAATCAAACATTGCATTCCAAGGGCCAGCGGCCAAGGCTGGTCGGATAACGAGATACCACATCGAGTTTGTTTTGAAGCCGCTCACTATTCGCATAACTACTGCCTCAGCTTTCGGTATCCTAAGAAGAAGATTGAGGCCGAAATTCCTAGTGAAAGGATCGATTTTATCACATGTTCGGCGCCGATTGGATTTAATGGAATATCGAAAAACGTGGTAACTATCGGACTCACGCAAAGCAATTTCGTTGTTTGGAATAAGTATATTACATCGTTCTCGGCAAGAACCAGAGTTGAGTATCTCTCTATAATGACATATTTTATAGTAGATTGTAGATGCTCTTGGTGAAACTCTTCCATCATGCAGGTATATTGTGTAATTAACACATAGTTTCAGTTCTGAAAGAGAAAAGTATTCAATTTACGAAATGTTATGGTCTAGAATGGTTTGCTCTCTTTACTAAACAAAATTCGATTTATTGAAAAGTTCTTTACGAAAATTCAGCCTATAGGCGATGTTGTAGTGTGCGAATAAATACAGTGCACTTAAAAGTAACTTTTATGTGTTCAGGTGCTTTGGCATATTAAGGTGAGTCAATCTGACGGAGCAATCTATCTTACCTGTTGAAGAATTTTATCTATGAACGATAAGTCTTGAATGTTTAGATATTAGTTAGCTTTTAGGTCTTATGCTGAATACTGTTGAATAATAATATTCGCCAATTGACCTTTCATATTTAACTAGCTCTAAAAGTGGGTACTTCGCGAGTTGATCCTTAGTGGTTTACAATGGTAAATAGTCTTTAATAATGCGTTTAACGTTATTCTCCAAAGCGAAATGTTTTGCCAATTGAACTTTAACATTTTAGGCCTGGTGGTTAAATACGAACACTATAATCTATATATTCCTTACAGTAATGAAGTATTTGATTTTTCTACATGTATTCAGATCTGATATCTCGCATCTCTGATCTCTACGTAATATTTGGTCTCGAGCCTTGAACACTACGACAATCAACTAACTACTTTCAATGTCAATTTATTTTGTGTCTATTTATCAAGTAACTTTTGCCTAATTTATTTTCAATTATCTTCTTAGGCCTATCGATTTATTATTTTTTGTTTCTCTGTTTTTTTTATTTGATTTTGTTTTCTCCAATTATCGTAAGCCTATTGAAATTACCGTTGAGTGTATGCTCCCCACTATGCATCAGCCCTGCTATAGAACAAGGGATATCCCTGTAAATCAGTCACCCTTGTTAACAGGTGTCGTGATGGACATCTGTCGTGGCTTCAAGGAAGTCCATGTGTTAAAACCTTTGACTTCGCAAGTTGCTAATTGGCAGCGCCATAGTGCGCAACGCTTCGAGATGAGTGTTGATGTTTAATACCGTTCCTAAGTAAAAGTAGTATTTCCATTTTCTTCATATATTAAATGACAAAGTCAAATTACAGAATATATCTGTTTGCTCATCTTTAATTAATTCGTGTATAAATACATTGCAGGAACCTTACTTAATCTTATGAAACACGCTTTTGCAGATACGCATTTGCGTTCTAGATTGTTATTGACGAAAATGTATGAAAGCGAACTGAGTCATAAATTTCGGAAGGTATGAATAATATTACAGACTTTTTGGACATGTTCCAATATAGACAGATTAGCCGTGTATCAGTAGGTGTTTTATACTTCATCAATGAGTCATTCATGGAAATTTATTTGCTTTTACGAAGTTTCACGTAACGCAAGGTCGCCAAGATATGTGCATACGTTTTTTCAAGGTAGTGATTATTTTATAGTGGTAGCGATTATCATGCCAGAGTGATAAAGTAAACATTGTGATTTATGGCGTCAATTTCTGGGTATAGTTCAAGTGGAGCACAAAAGCGCAAGGCACAAAGCCAAGTATACGAACTCATTTCCGTTGAATAGAATTTTTTGTATTGTTACATTTTTTCACAGCTGTGCTGATTGAAAGTTACGTTAGGAGTTAGGTCAAAATATATAGCAATTTCACAAGGAAAAGTAATGCCGTTTATAATTTTATGTTTCGTCATCAACTAGAACCTTTCCAGGAGTCTAAAATGTCAATCACAGATAATATTATTTTTTCAACGGCCTAGATGGAGACGTTCCTTTTTACTTCCTAAGCCAATATGCGGGAGAAGAGTTGTAACCGGTGAAAGATTTGAATTCGGTGTTTCATGACAAATACATCATAAAAATCATTACATTCATCTCCGTTAGTCCATCTGAGGTATGCAGTCTGTTACGTTATGTTCATATTATGGATATATTTGGTGGCTCCATAACTTTTCCAATGTTTGTGGAGTAGAGCACACCTTAAAAAAGCCCTACTGATGGTTTCTGAGCAACCATACGGAAAAAAATTAATTGTTGCGTAAATCAGGCTTTGTTGGCTCCCAACAAATTAAGATTGGTTAAATGGAAGAAACTTGATATACCTTGTCATCTCAGAAACAAAGAAATTTTTAGACACATTTGCATTGAAAGCAAATTTTGCTCGGGTGACAGTCAGAAATGTCAGCATAATAAAGCAATTACTTCCGGGCAACAAGCTTAATTTGTTGTTAGTCGAAAAGTGGTGTTATGGCCAAGCAACACAGTTTTTTGAGGTGAGGATAAGTATGGAATTGATTTATTGCAAAGAACACCTGTTTTTACCTTCCTCCTTTGGTTTCGTAAACTACCGAATTTCCCGCTACTGTTCCCTTACGCAAATTAGTTTTTCATCTTATCTCTCCTAGTACATACTAGGGATATGAATCATAATAATAGGGCGACAATGTAGTAAAATCACAATAAAATTGATATACTGAATAGAAAAGCAAGTTTCATCTTTAGTCTAGGCTCGTTAGTATGCATACCTATTTCTAGTTGAGGGTGTGTTTCTCAAACTCCTCTCGAAGTGTCCCTATTAAGTAGCGGCCATCTGTTGGCACATTTGAATTCAAAAGACGCCTGGGGTAGCGCCACTTTTCGCAAAAATTTTAATAATTCATCAAAAAGAAAGAAAGAAGCCGTTTCATCAATGATCTGTCATCAAAAATTTTGCTGTGTTAAGAAAACATTATTTATCTCAACTATAGTTATCAACTGGTATGCACTATCAACCTATTGCTGTCAACAAAAGTTTTACGAATAATATAAACTTTGAGAATATAAGAAATGATGACTGGTTTATTTAACAAACTTTATATTTTTTTTCTTCATTTTGATCTAAAAAACGGAAGCGTTTCATCAAAGACGAGCCCGTTATTTTTATATTGCTATTATCTTCGTTAATATGTCCAAATTTAGGCAATACCGTATTGTAGATTATTCGTGGACAAGATAAATTACCGAGATAAAGAATTTTCCGCATTCTCACACACAAAGACCCCAGGAAAGAAAAGCATTCGTTACACAAGAAAAGAACCTGGGTTTTTGGCCGGTAGAGAAAATGTTTTTAAAAGGAATCGTGATATTTAAGGATGTATGGCCGTTTCTCCATTGACGTCGTTCGGAAAAATAAAAGGAAATGTTGTAATAAAAGGAAAGCTGGAATTAATGGCGTCCTCTTTTCGGGGCACGGCCATTTTGTGACCGAGAAGAAGAACGAGTCTTTGTCTTTTAGCCATGTACATTGCACGCCTTGCTAATTGATATGTCATTGTTCATAATAATGGCTGATATTTTCCTAACTCTATCCTGCATAGGTATACAGGCATGTGAAGAATATGCGGTATATCAACATTTTTGGATAATTTTCAATTCTTAAAATAGGAGTGAGTTATATCACGCGGAAGCTATATCTTATTAAAATTCTATATATACATTGTGGCTTGCTCAAAGGCTATAGCTGTTCAACTTGTTTTAAATGGTGGCAAAGCAACTAAAATAATGCTTGACTGGTCATTTTGTGCAGCATTGATCGGTCCCATACTTCGTTGTTTCATAACTTTTTTTCTGCGAGTTAGAAGTTTTTGTTTTAAGCAAAACGCCGTGCCCCTGGTTTCTAAATAATTAGGATAATTTTTGTTATTCAGTCTATGAATCACCGAACACATTTCCCCAAAAACTAATTCAGGCGATTCCTTACATTTTTTTATGAGGCGTTCTGAAAGTACCGTATCTCATTTTTATAATTGCTGAGCTAATTCTAATATACTATTATAATACTTAATGGCGCCGATAATTTCAGTTATAAAAGCTTTGTTTGTTTTTTTTTAGTAAATACATAAAATTCTACCTAAACATTTGTGTCTTACTGTGACGTTAATAGCAAATGGATAGATATTGTAGTCGAATTAGAGACTATATAATATATCTCAACGTATCCAGTGTTGTTTATGCTCAACAGCAGTCTACTCGAGATAAACTATGAAACTAGGTTCACCCAAAATCACTGTGTACATAATAGAACAACCCTCAGCTGCATTACATGCCACCATCATCTGATACGGATACTCTGTGTATAATTATTACCGGTAACGGCTTACACGATCTGACATATCTTGTGTCGCCATGTTTATTGATCCCTTCTTGCAAAAACAATCTATTAGTAAGCTAACATTAAGCAATCCCTCACAAGTATATTTTCTCGTAAGAAATTCAGATAGTTGAAGCAGACTTAAAAATATACGTTGCGATACAATAAAAGAATATTGTTAGGCATCTTCTGTCTAAAGAGCGAGTAAAATTTGTTAGGGTAACTGTCAGGATTGTTGCTATTGTGAGATAAATCAATTACAGCTACAAGCTAGATTTGTACAACAAGCGGAAAATAAATTAATTGAATGGACAAACCGGACTCTGAAATTTGCCTGCATAAATTTATTACCAGAACAGCATGCTTTTACCTTCCCTTTTCCACTCCAAACTCTACTGACATTCCTCTGTTTCCTCCCCTCTCTGTCCCTCATTTCAAAATTTCCCTATTTTGAGTCAGCCACCTTGTATATAATATTTACTACAATATTTGTGTCGGTTTATTATGATAACTGTCAGAGCAATTGAAAACCGAAGAGAGCATAGTTCACCGATACAACAAGTTTTACAATATTGCGTTACACCCCGTGTGAAAAGAACGATCATAGGGATATCATAAGTGTGAAACATCTAGCCTGATGCTTTTCAGCCTTTTTCATTTTATCCCAGTTGGAAAATCTCCAAAGGATTTCTGGCACGGTCCTGTCTTTCCGAATACAAAAAGAGTTCGCGGCTTAATACCCAAGGGAATATTGTTGAAATGTATGAAACTTTTATCCACGTTTTTTACGAAAACACTAACTGTGATTGATATGGAAGCTATGTGATCGATTCAATAAAAACTCTGTTGAAGAACGGGAGAAGATTCTGAGCATACTTCTGTGGCTAAAATGCCGGTGATGAATAAAACAGGCTTTATTCGACGCATTTCTAGTACGTTCCATTTTTCGTGGAGATTGTCCATATCCATCGTCTCACTAGGTGGGATTAACTTACTACCGAAATTCGTTTAATCTCGCAGTTCAATACGTTGTGCTCAGTTGCTTCATCAGGTTGATATTGCCAGTGCTGTGTACTTAAGCTATTCTGACACAAAAACTGACAAGTCTGGAGATCAAGGAACGCTCAGTCCTTGACGTAATATTAAAGATATCACGGCACGGGTATGTTGCTGGCCTTCTGAGTCAGCTTTCCAGGAGCTGGGCTTTCTCCATCTCAGAAGGTTGTAATCAACAACAACAGCTACTGCTACTCTACAAGGCTCACATCAGACCATCGACTTCTGGATAGAATAAAAAACGAGCGATACGTCTAGTGGATGTGTCGGACCTTACAGTCTGGAATATTCAAGATATGTGGTCAAGCTATTCCTATTCCACAGATACTATCATGGTAAATGTTCGATCAAGCTGTCTCGCATAGTAATACCAAGCGTTGCCAGTACAACAAACAATAGAGACACAACTGGCGATTCCTCACCAGGTCAAACTTCCCCTCTTCCACAAATTGCTCCTTTGGAGAACCTTGGCGTTGTGGAATGGGCTACCAGGGAGTTTTAGATCGTCCCTCGTATATCAAAAAATCTCTTAGTATTTCCGCAAGCCGGAGCTCAGCTGTACTGAACGCCATAGCTCCTGAGCTTTACGTTTGCCTTTAATCACCAGACACTAATCTTCCGCAGGGTGAAAAATTGCCCCGTCAAGGTGTACAAATTGCTAGTCAATCCAGTACACGTTTCTTGCGGACTATTTATAAGGGTGGTCGAAGAAGATCACTTTGGCAATTTCTTTACATAAAGCATCTTGAAGTGGCGCTACGGATGTTTTCGAAACATCTGCTAGCTTATGATATTCAAAATTTATTTTAAGCTTTCTGAGTCATTTATATATCTGCAGACTTTTGCAGATGTAAAGAGGTACTCGAATTTGAAATTCAAAATTCTAGATATCCCTACTGCAACTGAATCTTATGTGAACTGAACTAGAAATCCAATTCAGCCAATGTTCTATCAGTTGTATGTACTTGCTTTATGTTATCATAAAGAGAATAGAAATAGTAAGTAGATTTGTTGTACAACATAATATCAGTATAAGATAATTCAAATTTTATGGAACATTAAAGAATTGGAAATGTTCAGAGGCTACTGATTATCACTAATAAATGAGGGGTGAGATGATTATAAAGATGAGATAGACTTTCATACGTTGTCGTACTATTAGGTGAAACTATGCAAAGAAGTTAAATATGCTTTTCACCGGTCCAAAACATAGTAACCTCATCAGTGATGAGCCAAATCTCAGTTGCCGTAACACTAGGGCTTGTAATTTTATTTAAAAGATGAGGATATATGGGTTGGTAGCAAACTATAACACTTGGGTACCACTTTTTTTATGTGTGACAGTCCTCTGAAAATTTCGAGATACATTTTGTTCCATAGGGTCGAAATGCGAGGATTTGTTTAAGTGCGGGGGGATATCGAATCATATGCAAGCTTAAGAAAAAATACATATAAATTTTTTGAAAATAGCACCATCGTAAATCTGAATATATTCATTGTTAAACATAACTGTTGGAATAGGAACCATCCCATTCACCAAAGTATGAATTTTCCAGCTCCCAGCTAGTCCACAAATATGCAGATGGGTAAACTTTTCACATAAACAATCGCTTGCCCTGTGAATGCACGTATTTTCAGGCACTACTTTTTATTTTATGAATATCGCACGAATTTTCATTTTTGCCTTTACTTCCAAAACAAAGGCATAACGGCCGTAAAATTGAAAAAAGGCAATGGAGATCTAGTGGACAAACAAAAAATCTATGCTGGATACAAGAATGTTGGCAGACAGTGGCGTCATAGAAGTATGAAAATTAAATAAGGGATTCAAAATTATGATACTCTCGTAATACTAAAATATATAACTATACACTGATTACTACACATTATGCCATCACGTGATTGATTGAATTAAACATAGTAGAATCTATGCTGAATGTAGACTATGAATGGATAACAACGAAAAGGTAAAGAACATTGTGCTCATGAAAAGTCTCTCTAAATGCTGGTTCACAAATAGGTGACGATTTAAGAAAGCAAATTTATTTACAGTTTGAGAAACACTAAAAAAGCTGTTGAAGACAGGATTCAAATCCAACACTTCGGTAATCTGTAGCAACACTTTGCGTGTTACACCCACGGTTGAGTGTACCAGTTTGTAAATTGTTGCAGTAGTGCTATTACATTGATTTGAATAATCCGACAGAAGATGTCGCTAGATTCTAGAGTGTATGTAGAAATTTTTGGTACGAATCCCGCAGTTTTTCGTCGGTATTACTTAGTTGCTTTACTACTAAAAAAATCCATGTTGAGTTTTTAATGTCGTTTACGCCAAAAAATTTTGTTGGGCCATTCAGTCATGTCATGAGATTATTTTAGAGAAAGTTGAATTTAAAATAAACATTGAATGCTTTTGATCAAATAAAATCAGTATTTAATATTTAACAAATCTAAAAGACAGATGCGCTACTGGTGGCCATCGTCCGTTGGTTTTCCGTCCTGGTTCCAAATTTAGCCGGTTTTAATAAATTCGTCCATTTAAAGTGCATTAACGCTCACTGCAAGATTATGCGCCCGAAATTTATTTCAATAATACAAACACTGTGTAATCCCTCGAAGCAAGAAGGAGGAAGAGCGAATGAGAGAGAGAGAGAGGTGGGAGGTTTACGCTCATAGAAAACGCATTAGCATTTCGGGCGGGAGTTCTCTCTCAAAGCTACTACCACGTTTCGGCGTGGTAGTAGCTGCATTATCGATGTGCTTCCAAGCACACATCCAATGCGTTTGGCTGCAGTTACTGCTAATATACCGAGAGGCAACTATCTGTAGGTGAACTAGGTTTAGTTGTACTGCTGGAATATTGGAACGTACAGTAACTATGATATTTACAATGGCACACACATTCGGAAAATACACCATATAAATCGTTCGGCCTTCTCAATGTGATAAATATGCTTTTGTGTGAACGTACGTCCATTGCTTGAATCATTTTCATTCAAACTTCAGCTTTAGCATATTACCGGCCTTGCTAGGTGGCGTTCCAGAAGTAGGGCTACTTTTCCGCTCAGAAATTATATTCTTTGGAACATCTGCAAGGCTCAGACCAGGCCTTCGCTGGAGTACCGATCGCATCTGTGGGCATGGGCTCCGAAGTATCTCTAAAGATTCTGGACACAATAAAGGAACAAGCAATCAGTATAGTGGAAGCGCCTGACCTCACAAGTGACCTCTCGAGTCTAAAACATCGAAGAAAAATGGTTGCAGGTCTGTGTTTTTTTTAGGTGGAGCTGCCTCGTATAGAACCACAAGAGTCTCAGGTGCATCAAATAATAGAGTAGCTGAACAGGCTCATGGTCACCAGGTGGAGCTTACAACGTTTCGAATGAGCCTATTCCAAAAGTCTTTCTTTTGGAGAACCTCGTCGTTGTGGAATGAGCTACCGGAAACTTTGTTCCCCGATAGTTGCACCTTGTAAGGTTGAAGTTAATTCAATTTTCACATTTGTATGACTTTTTTGACGTTTTATGATCCCTTCATCACTGATATCTATGTCAATAATTTCTGTCGGTCTATCTGTCTAGTTGTAGGTCTGTGGCCGCCTAACATCAGTGAGCGTTACACCGAATTCGATGAAATTTGTGTAGCGATATGCTGTGGATTATTAAAATAGCTAATGCTGCTAATTTTCCCAAAGTTAGTGCATTTGAGGTGCATATAGTCATTAGTAAAATATTCAAATTTTAGAACTCCCGTTTCTCAATTTTTGCGACCATTTGGCGTGAGAATGAATACTTTTTGGGGTATAAAAGTCATGAAATGGCATCCATTTCTATCTATTTCACAAGCCGCTGATCAATTAAGCTCGTACTTAGAAAAAAATAACAAAACATTATATCCAAACAGGTGGTATAAACTAATGGTTGTGGCGGGATCAGATTTTATTGAAGTCGAGCACTAAACTAATCCTCATAGTTTATTGGCATTCTGTGTCTTATGTTATAGAGTCCTTTTGAAGTTTATTGGCATTCTATGTCTTATGTTATCGAGTCCTCTTGAAATTGTCCGTTGGCTCCACATATTTCATGGAAGTTTGTAGTTGTTGCAGTTATTCCAGAGAGAATCGGAATTAAGTATGCATCAGTACATAAATTCATCGCATCACATAACAACGAAATATTATCCCATTCGTCCAGATTCTCTCAGAAAATATGATACTTTACTGGAGAAACTAAGAGGGTACCATAAAATCCTGATACCATTGTACTAGATAATGTTATATCAACGATACTAGTATAACGTGGGAAGTACCAAGTCATCGGCATTTTATTTGAAACAGTCAATAACCAAAAGCCAACGTTGAGCCTGTAGTGAAATTAAATCGACCCAAAAAACAAGACGTTTTAGGTTGCTGCAAGGAATATAATAAAAACAGAATCGAAATGTGGAGTGGAGATGATATGCTGCATTCTATGCCCTCTTTCCTAAAATTGCTACGCCTCTTTTTGAGCTACTTTGTCATCACCCTCAAACTAAGTAGTAAGAGGAAAAAGTTATCCTCCTATCTACACCAGCAGTTTCCAAATGAATTTACTTGAATTAATTATGAGAATGTTTTCATTAACTAATGGATCCTTATATAGAGACAAAAAAAGGCAGTACATCTAAAAGGCTTTTTCTTCAACAGAAAGAAACTGTATAAAGGCAGGCTTTCGGCGACGTCAGCGTGGACAGAAATACCAACTTTCTTAATGTATATTAGTAGGTTGCGACGTTAGTGTATACAATATTACTTCTTCCTCACTGTTACTTGTACCATCAGTATTGCACGATTGAATCTATAGAGCATTTTTTATACGTCTTATATATTGAAAGAAATAATTTTTAACTTACTTTTGATAGTTCTTTGCGATTGAGATGGAGATTAGCCTAATAGGTATCATCGATCAGCTTGCTTGTCCTGGTCGTTAATCAAAACCACGTATGGCTGATGGACAAAATGAATAACGTTCCGACTGCTTTGTCAGCCTCTCACAGGTACGTTTGGCAGAAAAATGTGGCTTGATCAACAGTTAATAGTTAAACAACAATGAAGATTATGGAAATATTATGTTAATTGATTCAATTTAACAGTTTTAGGCAGATTCCTTCTTGCCGAATTACGTTTTTAACTGGTGTGGTCTGTTTTGGGAGAGTGCAACAAACTGTTCTCGTATAACCTAAAATATTATACATAAAAGAGAGAAAAAAAGGTGAATAAAGTTGAAAATCAAATACCAAATGATGCTCAAACAGTGTAAAATCAGCATCGGTACTGTGAAAGAATATCTGCATATCAACCTTTGCCTCGCAACATCCAAATTAATGATCTAAGGCATGCTAACTGTATAATAATATATAATTTCGTACACACAGAAGCCTTTATTTCTTAATAAACTACAGATAATTTATTGTTTAGCTAGATGCTCAATTATTTTGACTGTACCTTCAATGGTATCAAGCATTACTTGTCAACATTGGGCTTTGCTTCTTCTAACCTAGTCCGAGGAAGTTGGATATTATTATCGCACTGAAGAAGTGAAGAGCCTCAAGACGATGGAAGGTTTACGATTGCTTCTGGATGAAATTGCGATTCATTGCTCATCGTAAACCGTATCAGTTAATCAAGCGCCTAAACAGATATTAATTCCGCTATATACTCCTTGTTAACCCCACTCGATAATGAATCCGCGCTTCCGGTTTGCCAAACTTGCTCGTATTTCAGCAAACTTTTAACAAGTTCATTAAATTTCGAGTATATATATCTATGAACGGCAGTGGGAGCAAAGTCTTTGGCTTCTTCAGAAGTTTGAAATTGTAGTGAGTCAATTTATCACACAAATATCATTAATTATGTTGGGCTGTCTAGTAGGAGAACGATACGGCGTACCTGCCTAATGGTTTGCTGTTTGTCAGACCAGTCGCCGGTCGACTGGTAGTTTCTCTCCACTTTTGTGAAATATGGGTCTTACTAGATATATTTCATCCAAAGAATTATTATGGTTGGTCTATTGGGGGCTGTTTCTTAGAATAATATGACTTTTGCGGTCCGATTCTAATTTTTTAATAACTAGGACACCTACCCTCTACTCCACTTTGACACCGTCACGCGTGAATAAAAATATTTTAGTGCGAGGGAAGTGTAAATGCATACCTTTAAAATGTCCCACAAGCTCTTATGACATATTCGTAGTATCAGATATTATTAAAAAGAATTTATTTTAAACATAGATTCTCAAAAAGTGCAGAATCGCAAATACCTCCACTTTAAGCATCCACAAGAAGACCCCCTCGTCAAAATCTGATTTGATCACCGGAGAATGACAGAAATATAAAATAAATTTGACTTTTATACGATGCTTGTTCTGAAAATTCCTTCGGGGTTTTATTTATAGACACCCATTAAATCTCAGCAAAGCCGTTTTCGATGAAACGCCATTTGCAAAATAGCAATTTAACTCACTCAAATTTCAAAGAAGCCTCAAGGACAAATATAATTTTTAATACTTCTGACCACCAAACATACCTCGAGAGACACCACTGTGAACGTCATTTAAAATAACCCGGCACGGCGTGGAAATTGCCTTGCTTCCTCCATGTCGGCGCGGCTGCGGCGGCCGTGGCTGCACAGCCGCCATGCAATTGTTTCTTCAATTGTTTCATTGAACGTCGGCGTTGGCGATGGTAGCACGATTGTGCCAGAGAGCGGCGCGGCCTAGCAGACACACAACCAGAGAGACAGCTCCCAATTGCTACCTTCCACTGCCGCTTCCTTTTAATTCATCTGAAAATGGTGTGTAATTTAATGGGGGATGGAGATGAGCATTGAAAGCAACTAGGCATTGGCGGGGCTGCTGTAATTTTAGGGACTGAGTCGGCAAAAATCTTTGGTATATAACTACCGACGCTAACAACGTAGATAGAAGTAAAATTGCTTTTGTTTTGAACGAAGGGACGAAAGAAAAACTGCCTCGACCTACCATTGCACCAACTTTGCTGCAAGAGACATTGCAGATATCTCTAGTTTTCATTATTGGGACCCCACAGGTACAAAACATATATTTCCTCATGAATGTTTTGCTGCAAAAACATGGTGACATGCCTGGAACGGAGAGGGACCCTGAATTTTAGAATAAAGGCAAAGCATTTGCTGCCTATATACATTTAAAAAAATATTGGAATTTCGGGGGGGGGGGGGGGGTCCGGACATTGCCGACTCGGAATTTCATAAACCAATTCAATAAAGTAATACTAATTTTATTTATTTTTCTTTCGCAGGTAAGTGAAGAGCGTGGGCAAGATGTCGTAAGTAGATGTTCAAATAGTATTTATCTCACAGAAACGAGATACGATAAGACGAAGAGAAAATCATGGCTCTTGACATAACGGTTTCAAATGAATATACATCAACCTAATGTTATCAATCGCATAGCTTATCTCCCTGTTGATGATATACTCAGTCTATATCGTAAGGTCTGGGTATCACTTTGTTACCTTGAGCAGAATTAAAACACAGCTGAGATAAGCAGTCTCGTTGGGAGAAAATTATCTGGAATATCGATACACTAAAGAGCTTAAGGTACACAGAATATCTGAAGAAAAAAATAAATAAATAGAAGAAATGAAGAGAGGCATACGCTTACGTAATCGAGTTAGTAAGGATAGTAAGGATTACTGGTACACGCGGCATGTTTTTTAGATTGGTTTGCAGACACACTGCTACCCACATAAATTTGTTAAAACGATAGTTTTGTTTGGTTTTTGACGCTACCATTGCACAGATTTTTAATAAGTACTATTCTTTTTTGTTATCGCCATACCAAGTGTAAAAATTTTATCAAAATCCGAATGCTACTTTTCGAGTTGAAGAGGGGACATGGATCACCGGACACAATGCATTGTACGTCTGAACAATCAAAATGAGTGACATAATTTTTCGAGATGTATATTTGCTCGAATATTAAGAAATAATATATCGATTTCGATCGATTTTTCTCCATTATACGACCACCTAATGGCGTGAGAAGTAGAGTCGGCGATAATATCTTTAGGCTGAGAAGGAAGCCATTTATAAATCATTAACATAACCGACTCCGTTGTTCTTATAAAACATTTATCAGTTTCCAAAGTTTAAATTGTCCGTCAAATTCGCTGGTAATAGGCCGTTTCCATAAATCTCCATTTACAAGAGAGGTTCGTCTGAAACCTAAACTGCCTTAAGGGTAACGTCGGAACTTCCTAGGGGACCTTAATCCACCCCCAATAATTACTCCCCTTGCTTTGCCACCCTAAACATTCACCTTGGATTCAAGAGAAGCTATCAAGTAGAGTTTCGGCTTTAGTAAAGTCGATCAGTTGATATAAATTATTCGACAGTGTGTGAAGTGAGCTACCGAAGAACACCAACCAACCAGCACCCTTATGTCTGTCTGTATACGGAGAATTTGAGATTCTTAAGACAAAAGTTAATTTATTACCGATTGCCTTGCTGAAACATTGAAAGAACGAGGTGCTCCTTAAGCGCTGTTCTGAGAACGTTTCATAGCAGTTACCTATATTTATAGAACAATTAATTGACTAGCCTCAAGAAGCTATAGCCTTTTTTGGGTTGCTTAATGATCGATACGTGTTTTTCACAGTGTCAACAAGGTCCACGATTCGGATTGGATGGACGAATGGAAACTCTTTGTTCAAAGCACGAGGTCCTTCCCATTATTCCAGTTCCAACACCCTATTGTTACGCTACTGTCCAAGGGACCTAATCTTCTGACCCATTCATTCTGAAAACGTCTTCTGCCAAAATTAGATATTTACTTGCACCCCTCAATTTCTTATTCAAATACGTCGACCAGACTATGGAGCATTAACCGTACCTTTTATGTAAGGAAATGTCTGGTTTATACAGGTCGGGCGTGAGTGCTAAATTGGAAAATCCAAATTGAACTTAACCCACTTATCCTACTCGACCTTTCAGGGGTTGCAGACGTGGAATCTACGCCTCTCTTGTAGAACACGCGCAGTAAATCTACTAAGTGAAATGTGTGTGCTAGGTACTTAGCTTTTGACATTACAATTTGGAATAGTCAGTAGTGGAGAGTTGATTTGCCTGAAATCTTCACCGATTATCTGTCGACCGACGCTTACTAGTAATTTATAACCTGTACTATTCTAGCGTCGCCTACATGTTGGTAGTTTAGTTAGTTGATTGTCAGGCGTGGAGTTTTTGTAGATAAAAAATTATAAATAGTAATTTTGTTGTCGATGTTATGCAATTTTTGCACGATGTCTTACAACTTTTCATGTATAATTTCGACCTGGTATAACCTGTCAACAATGCGTTGATCACTTGTTCCGTATCTACATGTATGGGCGTAACCACGGTGGTCAAGCGGTTATCTCATAACGCTGATGGTCAAAATTCTAGTTTGATATTACTTATTGGCTGAGTGGCCATTTATCAGGGAAATTTTATTGCTGGCAGTGGCCTCCACGAGTGTCTGGAGGCAGTCCAGCGGTGACCTCGTCTATCGTTGACTATTCGAATCGTTGTATTTAATGGCCCTTGACATTCAGAAACCTACTGTCGAAGTTAATCTATAAAGTTGAGCAATTTATCACTAACAAGAAAGGACTTAAAGTGGTGAGCGAGAATACAATTCCTTCTAGTGCACCAACTATTTCCAATTTCTCAAGAACGTTCCTGAAATCTACTATTCGATATCACTTTTCCGGTCTACAGTGACCTTCAGATAGGTTTATGATCAATTCTGGTACCAAATACATATGATTCAATTGGAAGTCAGCATACAGGTTGTTCCTTCGTTCATGCAACACATGAACGTAACACCTCAATATGTAGTGTATTTTTTTCTGACAAAACGTAGAGTTGACTATCTTTTATCCCGTTTCCTGCTAAGGATTTTCAATATAGCATCCCCAATTGACAGAATTTCTCGTCTCAAAATTCAAACGAGCTGCATGCATTTCATCGCACAAACACTATTCAGCAAAACAGGTCAGAAAAAGTAGCAGCTGCCGCTGCAGATTCCCATCCGTTCAATGTTGACTCAGTATTATGGAGAGAAAATGTTGCCGTTCGGTTTTGTGTCAATATTAGGCAACAGCAAGCTCTCGTTGGAAATAGACATTTGCATTAGTCGCCTCTGCCGTTATCGTTCTCGTTCCGTCTGACGGAATGGCGATGGATCCGACTATCTACATGCACTATGCACTCTTCGATTGCCTCGAGTAATGGCGTACTGTCAGGGAGGAGCAAGAGGGCGTTTTGGTGCCCTACCATTCCAATCCCATGTGAGGTCGAGCGTACATTAAATGGATCAAGTAGTTTGATAATTTCCAAAGAAGAATGAACTTCAACTACTAAATATCAAAGTATTATCCAATATTTGAGATTGCATTCGTACGAATAAACGACGATAGAACAACTAAAGACCTGGAATCTCATTCATAAATTCATTTGTGTCTATAGTCAAACACGACTTTGGGCGAGGGGACCAGCGGGGAGAGGGGAAGGTGGCAAGATGGCTGCTTGATGGGGACCGTAATTTCTGTTTGTAAACGTCGATGACATTTGGATGAATCCCGAAATTTGACATGGCGGGAATTTGAAAAAGTACATAATTATACTTACTGATGGAAGGTTACACCTGCAGCTTCAGACTGGGTGCTGAATAGCTTACACACATAACTATATATCATCATTTTGGCAATAATAAGCAAAATTCAAACCAGATCAAACAGAGACAATGAACAAAAACTACGATGTTTGATTTGAACGCTCACGTCAAAATTCAAAGCGGTTGACAGTGACCTGACGTAGACGGTTGACGGTTCGGTTCTGTTGAAATGCCGACAGACGTTAAATTTGCAAAATATGAATGAAAAATGATACGTAGCGGCTAGGAGCAGTCAGAATTTACTATAAAGCCATGTTGCCAGCTAGTGTGTGAGGTGTGATTAACATTGCAGGATTGTTCTAAATTATGAAGTTATTTTTAACTTTCCTTACTATTCAATGGCTAAGATATTCATTGTAGAACATATTCATGAGATCTTGTGAACTAGCTATGTAGAAAAATTAATGTTATTGTAGTCCTTTGTTGAATTCTGGCAACTGTGCACCAATGTCTGACGAAAGTTTTTGTAAACATACGAGGTCTATCAGTGTTCTATCGTCAGTGGTACGAATACAAGTGTATACATGCAATCTGTCTGCCTCAGCTGAATTGCGTCATATGAGTGTGCATAAATCTGCTCCACTGCTGTTTCCATGCTACACGGTACAAAACTGTCTCCCATTTTTTAAGAAGGACATCAACTATTGCGAATTCATAATTCCTCTTAGTTTAAATGATGTATCCCTTGATAAAGTAACGAGGAAACACCAATGTGGTTGAGAGAGATTGAAAGCAGCAATATCGCATGTTATCCACTATACCCCTTTTAGTGTAAATGGATGCTACTCAAATGCAATTCATAGCGACTGGCTGTATTTGTTTGTTGTTAAAATGGGAAGATTGTCAAAGCTCTTTGCTAGACGATCATGAATATGGAGCACAATTTATATGTATATGTACCATTAGATAATGAATATCAACATGATGCCATCTTACAGCTTTTGCTGTGATTTTGTTGTGGTCAAAAATGGATAGTCCAGACTGTGAAACTTTGATTTGATGAATTCTTGAAGATAACCATTATATTGAAGATTTCTTCTAGCAAAGGTTTGGTTATTCTAATCGCCTAAAATGCAGAATCCAAGATATTGTATTTTCTTGATCTTTCAGCACATATACATCACGAAAAAGTTATGTGATCCATTTCAGTCGGTTTGTCTGTCAATCTGTTTATTTGTACGGTAATCCCTGGACCTCCTAAAACTGAGAAAGTGCTTTTGGGAAATTAAATACTTTTTTTTTAAATTATTTCTAGGGTGGATAAGTTAAAGTGAATAAACTAAAAACGCGCAACAATTTTTTGCGATGGTAAAAAATTCTATCAATTGTATGAACCGTATACCCCAGCATTTATTCGTACTTGTCAGATATAAACGATAGCTCACACATTTGCCTACATAAATGATATTTGCTTTGAACAGCTTTAAGCTGCACGATACATCTGACTCGCAAACATAAAACATGCATATTTGGTGCATTTCAATATTTCTAAGATTTAATCCATTTAATATGCACAATGCTGAATGAGTACATTTACAGTCGTACATAGAATATAACTAATGATGCATCAGATTAGGCGTCTAGGCTGAACTGCAATACTGGTGTTGCGGTAATACTCCCTGCAGGGAAGTCTGGTACAAAAAAGCGGAGAGTTACCATATAAACACAAGGAAGCGCTGGTTCTTGGAACTACTATTCCAAATTACTGCATTTGATTTCGAAATGATATTTTATCTGCTTAAAATAACGGGTCAGGTCGTTTGATTCAGTTTTTTCATGATTTTAATCGGATCCTGGTACTGTTGATCCAATTGAAGCATGTTTTCAAAAAATTACGAAACATGGAAATTAACGGAACATTTTTTTTTATTTTTTAAAAAAGAAAATGTTTAAATGTTTTCAAATATAATTGTAATATTTTTCAAATTTGATACTAAACAATAATTCTACGATTCGATTCAATTATTCATAACTAAACTGAGATCATTTCGTGGAAAGTACATCGTTCACCTACTTGACAGCATTTTGCATTCATGCCACTGGTTTACCGTGAAGCTTGATATTAATTTTCCATCAAGCAATTCAAAATAAATATTTTATGCCTCTTGCAGTTTTTACGTATCAAGCTTGCTTTTCAAAAATATAAATAGTTCCGTTTACCGACAGAAAAATATATTCATGACATCTGAGTGTAGTCAGACTGATATAGCAAACGAGATAACTTGTAATAACTAGCAATGAAATTTGAATTATCTCATGTACGTGAAATATTTGTTTCTGACATATAAGAAAATTGCTTCTGTAAACAATTTTTCAACACCGTGCATCTCGGAAACGATTCCTTCAAATATATAAGTTTACCTAAACTTTCCTGTTGATTCTTTCTTTCTAGAGTGAAGACCCAGATATCCCGACTCTGTTTGTCAACAGGAAAACATTTTTATCTCTTGATACTCAATTTGTGATGCAAAAACTGTATCAGACATATTTAAATATTTCTTGATCCAAAAATAAAATATCGCCCTCGGAACACCAGTTGCACAGCTAAGAAGAAATCGAGATAACTACTTACAATTCAACCACAAGTGCCGGTAATCCTCAAAGCTTGATGAAAATCGTCTCTATGCACATGGACTTTTTTTTCCATAAAGCTGTCCATGAAATCAAGCTATCAAATATATGATATTACTCATAACTTATCTTGTATGCAATACAAATTGTTGGATACGGTTTGGTCTAAGCACATTGGAATAGCAGCTTTGTTGTAATGGAATTTAGTTCTTCTTAGTCAATGTCCTGCTCTGTACTACGTTTCGCACTACATCTACACGTGCAACCGAGCCCTCTTGGTCCGCATAAAGCTAACGTGAATAGCGGACATACCCAGCTTTCATATAACGACAAGAACAATATAACCTGCTAAACATTGGCGCACGTCGGAACATTGTTGTATGTACGTTCTCACATAACCCGAAATATACGAGAGCCAATTTGCATAATAATTTGTATTTGTATGCCCAGCCGCTTCGGGTCGTTTTCTCTCTTCGTCTGGCACTTGCTCGCAACTCGTATTTCACCGACAAACAACATTATGACAAGATTATGTGTTTCAATGGTCCGTAGGCCTATTACCTTTGTGTTAATATCAATACATTCAGGAAAAGGTAAAATAAAAATACTGATCAAATCAGTCATTTTAGTTCCTTTCTGTTAGCAGAGCCATACCAACGTATCATAATTTTTTTATTCGGTCCTGCTATGACGAATCATACTGGCAACCCTGGGTGACAACATACCAGACATAAGCTATTGTATTTTATGTAAATACACAAATAGCGCGACACTAGTCATGAAGAATATTTTGTACCGAAATTTAACTTTATTTGGAAGAGCCAATGTGAAACTATATGTTTTTTATTCGCATACCGCGCCGGTCGGCGTATATCACAGCTTTAATGCCCCTATGATAGAAAGCAGAATAGATGATAGGTATACTCACATGATTTAAAACTCAGGCTGCCATACTGAATACGTTCAATGCAATGGGACAACTGGCACTGCTGAAATTGCCTATAGCCATGACCTTGGTCAAGATGACTATGCTAAATGTAGGACACAAATTTTTTCAACGAGTATATGCTGAGTATAGCTCAAGAATCAATAATCCAGATCTTTTAACTCCGCTAACTTATCTTCTTGCCTACAGAGTGATACCGAATTTGGACACAATCCTGTAATAAATTTATAAGTATCTGCACTTGCACTGAAGTAGAGAATCACCTTACCTTCTGATTCTCACAGGGAACTGCAGACTGCTAAGATACTAGACTTGTACGAGTGGAAGAAAGTCCTATCTGCACAAACTGCTGACAGGAGGACGTGAACTCCTTCTGCTCCCTAGGCCAGTGCGCTGTATTTCGTGACTAAAGTTGAGATATCCGGAATTACTGAGTTTGACCGAGAATGCGGGAATGGTCAGATAACATAATCTTACATAGTAAAAAATCATAATGCTAGTTTCAATGTTGGTTCTCGGGGTCGGTAAACACCACCACTACTACTAGGTACGACTTGCTCTTCTTTTAGCAAATACTATTCGCTCTGGAAAAAGATATCCCATGAAACCGTTGCCCTGAACAACGTACGTCTGGGAGGAAAGAAAGATCGGATATTCTGTCTATTTACCTTTTCCTTCAGCAAGAATGATTGATTTGGACGTTTCTGTTTGCATACCATTTTTAATTCGATGGTCGTATTTACCCAGTACGAGAGAGCCATATTGCCGTGTGAGTATATTTGTGTGATCTGATATAAATTATTAATGGTACAGGAGAAGTGACGAATGTGTTCAGTCTTTTCCAACACACTTGACTAGATACATGAAATTATATGTTTTCCGTGGGAAATTTATTTCGGGAACATACTGTGTTGTCGAATTAAGTGGACAGATATTAAGAGCTTTAGGATAAAGGATGATAAAGGAGTCAGACTATTCTGATTGAGATTCATGTTGAGTAGAGGTTTGTGCAGTAGGGCTTCAGAATTAACTTTATACTGTACTCTGGGTTGATATGTCATCAGGGATGACATGATGTTCCTCATTGGAAATCTATCAATAGTGCAAATGTATAGCTTTGTATTCGAGCATCAATGAGAGTTCTGATCCCAAACAAAAAAAATCCAACAGGCATCAAACATATCACTAAAGACCTACAGACTGACGTATGAATCGACAGGCGCACCAGCAGACAGAACGACAGGTGGACCATTTTGTAGGTCGCTATATTTTGGACGTAGTTGTTTTTCTGGGAATGTCCAAAATACGTGTTGTCGGATAGCTTCAAAAGCAACAAATTAGGAGAGTAAAGCCAAAGTTAGCATAAGATAGTGGGAAATACGAGATAGTATGCTACAATCTAAGATACCGGTGCTGACCAATGAGCATGAGAATATGAAATGTTTCAACTTCAAAGATATTCATATCAATTTTCTTTTTTGAAAACATATGAGGGCACAATTAGATAAATTCAAAGAGTACAGAAAATTATAGAAATCAAAGATATTGCCAAACATTTTTGATCTGACAGATAATATATTTCGAAGGCGCTCAACAGTCGTACCTAGGCAATATTTGAATTATCTCGTCATATGACTAATAACTAATTTTCAAAAACCTAAGCTGGCCCACTGTAAAAAAATGTGGAAGATATAGTTTTACGGAAGTTTCTCAAAATCCAAGCAATTTTGAACTTGCTTCCGTACCTGACTTCTCTAAACTCAACTTTAAAAACCATTGTCCAAACACTATGGTATATTTCATCCTGTTGGCTTAATGGCTCATATTTATCCTTTGGATATTTAAACCATTGAGCATAGAAGTTCAAGAGTATTCGGAGAGTGTTACAGATCACCTTCTACCTACGTCGTTCGTGATTGAAAAATATGCTCATGGGAATATGCATAATATTGGGATTCTTGATAAATCTGATATGAAATTAAGGTTTGAGACTAATAGATAAAATTCCAACGCATATATCGACAGAACAATTTATTTTTAAAACCATCACATAAAAAACTACTTGAGCTGTTTCAATATCCTATGTGCTAGTTTTCATCTAACTACCGGATGTTGAAGTAGGAAGAGCATTCTTTACCTTGAAGTATTTTCTAGACTCAATGCAACCGCGTATCACGCAACTAAGAACTTCATCACCTCTAAAATTCTACTGAATACTAATTAATAATTTTATTTTTGTTGTAGCAACTAAAATTTACATTTGATCTGTCCACTCGTTTCATATAATGTTGTTATGAAGGCGCTAAATTCTATGAAACGATCTATATTGTGGAAGCAACTTCACCAAGAAGCTTAGAAAATGCCGGTTCGATCTTTTTGACTCAATTTTTAATCTGGATATGCCACAGCCAAGCTCATTTTATGAGGCGCAAGAAAATATCGTCATATCCTAAAATACTTTACTCAGGATCTCGAGATCCTGTGCGCTATAAAAACTCCCCTCATGCGGATTTTCCGCCGGAAGTTGATGTGATACGTCAATCTAACAGATAGGATTATTACATATCATAACCTATATATTCTCACTCCCTACTTCACACGATTCGGCTTTTGCCGGCAATGCGGAGTTAGAATAGATTCGAAGCGGATTATAATTTGAATGCTATGTAATTTGGATTGTGTTGATAACACATCGGTATAATACAATATTTTTTGCGATTCATAGTTGAAAGTTACTTTAGCATCAGGTTGATATATTATAAAAATGGTGCCAAGTAGGTTGACACTAAAATTCCTGCTCAGTAATATCAGTTAAAAAGATTTGTGGTCACAGCTCCATTAACCCTCATCAACAATTTTTGCTCCGTCCAAAACATTTTTAGAACCTAAGACGCAAAAAAAACGCGTGAGAATTTTTTTAATATTCATTTTTTTATCATGATTTTACTGCCAACTATTAAGTTTTTTCGACCCTACGCTAATGGAACTTGTACAGCTACAGAGGGTCGAATGATTACCTAGTTCTGATGACCACTTCGCCACCACGACATTAATACTTAAAAAATTAATTATATTAAATTAAATTCATTTTGAGTCATAAAATTTATAGTCTGAAGAAGTATCTTCGTCTTCTCCCACCTTGGTATGCATTTGAGATTTGCGTTTTTGTATTTAAGCCTTATGGGGTGTTTATAACATAGGCATTCACCATTTTTGTATTTTTAAGGAGGGCGAATACGTATAACTTGTTATTTCAAATCTTTAGGGGAAACAATAAATACCTAGAAGAATGGTCGAAATGAAGCGGTTAAGAGCCTGATCTTAACTGAACGAAGTTGTTTCAAAAACAGAACGAATGTAAAGACAACGACAGCTGGAATGTATGATATAAAATAATAATTAAAAAATCAAAATGCGACTTCAAAGTTTCTTTAAAATTGTAAAAAATGATTTAAATTCAATAATTGAAAATCAATGAATTTGTAGCCCTTGAGCTTCTGGAAGACATGCTAAGGCAACAAATTAGCTGAAACTATGAAACAAGTTGAATGGTAGGTAAATCCACGTCCAAATAACGAAGCAGTTACTAAAGTCGCGACTTCAACTATATTCAAATATCAGCACCATTCATTAGTAACCTTTTGAGACCATTGAGACAATTTTTTTTCGAAATTATTATTTCATACCTTTTTATGATTCTTAGAGCACATCCCATTACTGATCCAGAGACACTGCTACCCCACAGACCCGGGATGCTTCCTTATATCTAGTGAGCAGTTTATGAGTGCTTCCTCTATACTATAAGAGGAACCCCCGTTGGTTCAATTTTCGTCGAGATGCCAAGGTTTGAACGTCTGCTAAAATTTATCTTCAGGGCAAGAAGTTAAACCAGGTCTCAAGTTGCTGTGTGGAGGGTGTAGCCCGTACAATAATTCATAATTCAATAAAATGGCGCCCCGTGGGAGATTCATTTCCAGAATGTCAAAGATATATATGAAAGTTTCTCCTTAGTCGGTCGCCTTGGCACTGGCGGTGCTTTAAGCTGAGACTTTTTGCCCTTATGCCGAATAAAAATGCCAGGGATGGGTGGCTCACTAAAATGATTTTACACACCACTTTTTTTATACATCTAGACAAACTTTGGTACAGAGAAACGACTTGACACAAATTTTATTATATTTGAAACTTCAGAGGTGAGCTTTGTCCAGAGTTTGATTATGGTAATTTATTAAGAGCTTAAGCAGGGTTTATTGATGATGACATAAGCTGATTGGCCGAAAAATGATAAAACCTGTATGTGGATTTCAGTATCTAGTCTCCTGATGATGGGATGGTGGGACGAGAAAGCTGTACAATCAAATACACAACTAATTTTTGATGACGATTATATTTTCTTTAGGTTTTTATTTCCGTTCTGAGATTCATTGCGACTTTCCCACTCTTAATTGATAAAACCTGTTTTGGCCATATAATAATCTTCTAAGTTCAGGGCTCAGGGTACCTTAAAACAGAGTTGGTCACAATATATGTAATTAAAGGTATCTTGTGTCCAATTCCAAGATACCAGAAGTCTTTGAACACTGGGGACGACATCATGTACCCAGCTAAGAAAGTATCTAATAGCAACATACAACCTTACATCGACTGGTAGTCTAAAAATAACTGGTCACGTAATAACAGCTCAATGGGTACGCGAGATCCATCGAGCAACTATTTGTTTTAACGCGGCGTAAGTGAAATTTGAATATACTTCATTCACAAGATCTTTTCGAACGATTGCTTAACTTTCATATCTGTAAACTGCTGTGTACTGCATTTCTCAGGCAATAAATACTATATATAACAGGACTGTCGTTTACAGGCGGATAACAAATTGCTATCACATAAGAGAAACGAAATATATACACATTCATTATAATCATTAATCGTTGTTAAAAAACATCTGCAAATAGCGTTTTTCAGAATTAAAATAGCCGACTTCCCCGTTCAGACTTTTACCGTTCCAATTAGTTATTGCAGTTTTTTTTTGAAATAAAGATAAAACTAAAAGAACCAGTTTGAATATTCGAATCAAATTTACTAGATCCCTGATATCCTTGACTTAGACTAAAGGTGGTGGTTAGGAAATATGTGGCTTATTAAATCATAATAGTCTGGTGTAACGTTAGTTGACTGCATTCCAGTTGCTTCATGTACAAAGTGATGCGTCTTCCTAGACTTTGTCCAAATAGGGTTATTTTGTAATTGACAAAAACTAGTCGCATAGAGATGCGACCAAGTTGAAGTAGATAGTATCTAATCTTTCTTGGTGGGTTAGAAACCATTCTATATACTGAATTAATTAGGTATACAATCATTTCCAATATACAGTTTGATTGAAGGAAATCTTGAAACAGTAATAATAAGCAATTGCATACTGGAAAGTTTCTTTCTTATAAAACTTGTTCTAATCGTCTTATTGTTATTTTTTCATTGTAGAATTCACTGTTGAGCTCACTATGTCCGCAAAATATTTTCTTTTGTATTCCGGATTATACTTGAACAGTATTTACTCTTTACAAATAATTCCATGTGACCGCCATACCTGGCTTAATCGCTTTACTTCTCTTGCATAACCGAGAGGATTAGTGGAATCGCAAACATTTCCGGATATCAGATTTCACATTTTATATGCTTCCCGATACTTTCAAATCAAATATGACTAAAACGTGTTTCGCTGAGTCACAGACTCGAAAAAGCAGAAAGCATGTCCCGTTATGGATCTATGGAAGGTCAGCGTGAAACTCTGATTCCATTATACCCGCAAATTAAACGTGGGAAGGAATGTCAATATACCATTTTTTCCCACCTTTTCAGCTTTGCACCTGAGTTCAGCTTTGTCCATTTTGATACAGGAAAGCGCAAACCGCGTGAATAGAAACCGCATGAATAGTGTTTCGGTAATTATTTTATTACTTGAAAATCCCATTCGATTATTCATAAAAGGAAGAGGACCAGATAGTACAAATCTATTTACAGTTGAAAAATAGGGGAAAAATCTGATGATGTCGGTATTCGAGCATGCACTTGTGGTAATCTGCACCAGCACATCTGCCAATTACGCTAAGTCCCTTTGTATGGAATTGGTACAGCGTTTGGATGAAAGTGAAGCTTGCATTTATGCTATAATTCTCTTGGATACGCGGAAGAAAGAATGGTGGAATGGATAGATCAGTCTTTCTCACAGTTTCGTACACGGCTTAACGTGTAAAGGTGCCAGTAAAGATTCGTGACCTATCACTATGAGATTCTGTTCAATGTACCTCTCAAACTGAAAATAAATTTGCATCATTTTGTTATCTGCCATTACTTTGCCAATCCCTCAACTGATGAAGAAACAAGGATGAATTGCGACATTTGGAACAACCATTCGTATCTACCTTATATCTGCTCAGTGAATCCGCCCCTGGTAACTGATGTGCCATGAAACCGCAGCAAAGTCGAGTCTGGAGGGAAAGCAGGGTGGAGTGAGGGAAGAAAGAAAAAGAATTATTGGATGTCAAGAGCGGGTCCCCCCTCCTGGAGCTTAAAATATTGCGGTGGATAGGTAAAGAGGTCGACGTGAGAAATACCCACTCTCTCATTTTAATATAAAGCGGCTGCTTTTTGTAGGCGCCCGCATACGTTTCTGGTTAGCTTTGGAACTGTAAAAATTGCCAAACGAATACCACTGGGAGATAAAAATATCAAATACAAAACAGCTACCTTTGGTGGAAAATTTATCGCAAACTTCATTCGAAATTTGCTGTCAGAGGTGAACCAACATTATATTATGTGGGATCAAACGACCAAAAATGCTGGCTTAGTCAAAGACCTTGGTTCATTGTCATCTGAAACTAATACTGTGTTAATCTCTGCAGAAGGTATTTCATCCTTTAACTATAACTAAAATCGTTGAAAAAGAAAACCCGTGGTATCAAAGTAGATTAACTCATTACTTCCCACGCAATATGACCATTCCTTGGTATCAGGATCTGAAAATTTTACCTCATTTTACTTGAAACTTTTTCACTTTTATTATTAGTATTTTGTCAAGTGAAATATTTTCTAATATTTGGTAGTTCTCATGGCTGTTATGTCATGTATAGAAAATCGTGGAATTGCGGATTGGTGTGTAGGTACTTGGATTCAAATTCGTTGGAAGGCTTTTGTTGCTCTCTTCTTCTTTCGTAAAGTTCGTCGAAGGTCTCATGCTCTTCAGATAACTGAAGAATGTTTTCATGACTCCAGATTATGAACGTATCATCTACATAGCGAAGCCATAATTTCGATTTAATATTTGAACGTTCGATGGCAGTTGACTCAAATCATTCCATGTACAAGTTGGCTACAACCGGAGACAACGGTGATCCCATAGGCAGACCTTCTTCTTGTTTGTAGAATTCTTCCTTCTCTTGGAAATAGTTATTCTTCAGATAGACTGTAAGCAACTCCATTATCCCATCCAGTGGAAGATTTGTCCATTCCTTCAGTAGTTTGTCTTCCTGTAACTTCTTCTGAATTACCTCCAATGCTTCTTCAACTGGAACGTTTGTGTATATCGATATCGAAGCTTATGAGACGATCTTCAGCGTTAAGATTTGTTTTTTTTTTGGAGTATTTCGACAAAGTGTTTGGAGTTCATCACATACGACTATTTTCTTCCTCCCAATGGTAGTATGATGTGAAGAACTTTTGTAGACAATTGGAAGTACGGAATCAAACTCTTAAAAAATCAACCTTGTCTACAAGTTTCAAGCAACAATTTATTACATCTGACAAATTACCAAGGAAATCAACTAGTCAACAATGAATTAATAGCTCTAACTATTCGATACGAGATATGACCTTCCTCAGAACATCCTATCAGAATTTCAATATCATAAAATAGTTATGCGTTCGGCACGGACGATTAGGTTCACGTAGTTAATGTGATTTCTGTATTGATACACCGGTTTTTCTCCATAGTGGCCAAGCATGTTTGTTATTTACATAATAATGCAGTCACTGAGTGGAACGTGACTTGGGCGGTTCTCTTGTCTGTGTGTGCATAATGTAAGTAGAAAATCTTATTGTTTAATTCGTATATTCTGGCACAGAAAAAGTGTCTGAAATAGTTTCAAAGAGATATATATCTTTTGGTACTTCGGCAGTCAAGAACCACTACAGCATTTCAATGAGTAATTAATTATAGCTAATGTTTTTTCGCATCAGAATGTGGCAGAATTTTTTTATAATCCGCCTGAGTGTTGTTTTCTGTCACGATTTGAATGATCAAACTATGCAAATTCCCTTTTTTGGTATTTTTGGCATCCAAAAAGGAGCTTCAGAAGGCATATACGTTTTAGTATTGTGATAAAAGTAATGATCAGTTGCCGTGATCACTATAAGACTGTTACCATAGGATTACCATAGAATCTGAAAGATGAAACCCTCTAATGCCTAATAACTCATTATCAACTAATTGCTTTATATTTAATGATGGAATGAATACACTATTGCAATGTTTTTGTCCACCTAGATAATGGTAATTATTATTTTAGGAAGTGTGCTCTATTACTTGCTTCAATACTAGCGCTATCTATAGCATCGGCGGGGAAAACCAAAGAAGAATGTAAATGTTTTGAAGAGTTTGAGCCAGAGAAGGAAGGCGATGATTGGTTTTGTCGAGGAAAAAAGAATTATAGGTAATACCAATTATTTTATATTTAAACTACCAAAAAACCTTAAATCCATTAAAATTAAAAAAAAAATCTAAAAATTTATATTTTTTATGAATTCCCAAGATTTCAAAAACTGACTTAAGCTGGATTAACAGTTCTAAAATCCGATAAGGATATTCAGTAAAATGATAACACCGCACGAGAAATACAGATTCAGTTTACGTGGCTCTATTTTTCACAAACCTTTGTAATTATGAATTTATCATCTTACAATTAGTTCAGATAAATGTGGCAACATTGCAAGGCGTGTAGGTTGGTTCAGTTGTCATATTATGTGGTTTTAACTAGCGGCTAGGATAACAGTTCTTTCCTAATTTGTATTTTATATTTGCTGGGGCCAAAATCGTCTCAAAATAAGTAAAAACCAACTTTTGTATTGTTTTCAAAATGCACTAATGGTAGATACCTTTTTCGGTCATAGATAAAATGTGGGCCGTCCATAACATTTAATAGCATAAACATTTCTGACGCAGTGAGCCATTGAATGGATAACATTTTAAATGAAGCTAGGGAAATGTAGGATATACAATCTACTAAAATTGCTGACATTTCTGGTGGAACAAAGGATCACTACTTTTTTATAAAAAAACAATGGCGCTTTACAAATTTGAGATTTTACATATTTTTAACATTAATGATTGTTTTACTACAAGAAACCATCTACAATCAGCGTCTATTTGAGGTAGTATCGTTGAACTTTCTTCAGTTTATAAAAAGTAAACACCATGAAAATCAACAGATAAGCGAATGAATTACACAAAGAACACTACATTATGACACGCCCGAATGGAGCAAAAGATGGAGTGATATAGATAGACTTGGTCTTTTCCACAAAAATATTGATATATTCTATATCTACTCGAGCGATGAACTGAATATGTATTAACTGCAAGTCCTGATTGCCTCCAAAAGTCCTCTTTCAAGATACCTATTTCGTGAACTGCAACAAATTTAATATTTTCATGGGCAAAATCAAAAAGCATTGCAGTTGTAAGATATAGACCTTGTTTCCAGCTATCAATCCTATAAAATGTAATCTTTCTAGAATATTCGAATGCGGTGAAGAGAGGCCTCCAAGATGTAACTGCACTGAAAAAGGGAAGAAGATTACACTGGATCTAGGAGAAACCGATTGTATCTCCACACACCATGACGCAAACGATCTTTTCTGTGAGCCTCGTGCCGAGTGGGATGAGTATTTCAAAAAACATCCCCATAGGAGGCTTATTGTTGAACCAAATCCACGTTCATAGTTGAGATTTCCTGATAAAACTATACAATATGAAGCTCAATAGCACCTGATGATTTAAAATTTCATACAATCTTTTGTTGTTTATTTTTTAGGAGCATTGTAGTTCTTACCCCTTGTTAGGAATTAGATTATTAGTATATTAATACTTAATGAATATATATTTTTATGCTTTTTGTGTAACGTTTTATTATATATTGGAGTAAAAATAATCTAACGAAAATACTATGCATTTCATTCATGAAACATCATCCTCTTCATAGCCAGGTCTTGTCATATCCTTCTAATAAGTTAGTCTATGGTACTTCATTACAATGATGATCAAAACATATAAAGATGAACATAAAGGACAATTCGATTCAATACTCTGGATTTTGCAGCGTTTCGATTTACATTGAATCATCGTCAAATCTGACAGTCCTACGATGATTTAAATATAAATCTAAAGGCTCCACTGGAGGGGATCTTAATTTGTGTAACTGTGTGTTAAATAAACAATTATTATTATTTTATCTGTACAAAAGATATTTGTTGAAGAAACTTAATTAAAGTTCAATGCATTCCAATTAAGAATAACCATTATTCTGATAAAGTACAAAAGAACAATATTTACCCATACATACGTATTACTCCCTCCTTGATTAGGGGTAGAGCTGACCATTACAGACTGAGATTATAGGGTAGCAAACTTCCAAGCATTAATGTGCATTTCACGTGAGGTTTGGAACTGCCTCGTTTGCTTTTAGTTCTCGCTTTAATAGCTGATATAAAGTATTTGATAATAACGTGCATATTATTTCACGCCATTCAAACACTCATCAGTTTTCAGAAACATAATAATAAACAATCTAATTAAGTTCTTTATAACTATGCTATATTTTTTTGAATTGCGTTATAAATATTATTATTGAGAGAAAACATACTGTCAAAAATGAATTTGAACTAACTGTGGCATTTTATAAAAATAACCTAAAATGCCACAATTAGTTCAAATAAGGAATGATGGTTGCAACTTTCCCATTTAATCTGGATACTTGCTTATCATAATAGCAGCGTAAATGTTAGTAAGGCTTTTTGTACCGACATAAGAGCTTTTGATTGTTAATCACCTTTCTCCATCTCAAATCCGCATTTTTAGTGGCTTTTCGGCTGTCTTCATAATTTTCTGCAAGAATTTCTTCAATAATAAGCCAAGCTGAATCTCTCATATTAATAAATTGATAAAGTGATGGCACAATTCCTTTACAGGTATCTAAATATATGTGTGCGGGGACGCAACCCAACAGAACACCTCCATTGGCGTTGTAGAAAGAACAGGGGGACCCATTCTTCAATATCGTTAATCTTGCTGGAAAATGCGCTCAATCACTTAATCCTATCTTCCGTTACAATGAATATGTTCAGTTTTTCAGTGATTCGATTTACCGATTACTATTGATTGGCCTTCAGCGGACGACTGACAGGACTCAATTGTTGCTTCTTCTAGGTGGTAGTTAAGGGCACGACGTATAATAATGGTAATAATAATCTTCCACCTCACAAAGGCTATAGGCAATAGCTGGAAGGTTAATATAATACAGTCTAGTAACGCTACATTGATTTTCCCATAAACATTATATTAATGCAAACAATTTAACAAATTGCTCCAATATGTGTATGAGGTATGCGTACGTATATAAAACTGAGGAATTTAAATATTAATTTTGAGCATTGTTATTGCCGTCGCTGAAACTAATGAATATTTGCATGAATGATTTGCCAATTATGCAAATTTATATATATATATATATATATATATATATATATTAATTCAGGGTGGAGATTGTTGTATCCTATGCCGATTTTCGTTTTTAAAGTTGGAAGTTAAATGATTAAAATGCAATTAATAGCAATAACCATATCAGTGTAAATACTGTTTAAAAAATTGTGCTACATGGAGCATTTACCTTAAAATGAATGGTTGGAGGTGATCAGCCATGCCTTGAATTTATATACAAAAACGCTGTGCGTTGTGATTTGCACATGGAGTCCCTTCGTGCAGTCAGTGAAGCGTTGTAGCAGTTCTCCAAATACACTGTATTGCTCAGCAGGTGAGATAATTTTCAAGCCATCCAAGTTTTCTTCAAGCAGTAGAGTACCGTCTTGCAAAATATATTTTGAAGCTACATCTATAAAAAATGTGTGCTTTGGATACTAATCTACAATAGTACAAATACATAGTTTTTATTGAAACACTCACGTGACACTATAAGTCAACTGATAAAATACAAACTGACATTAAAGTAACCTAATATTAGAATGTGTATGTGTATAATCCAGTGTTCATATAAAATCAGGATACTTTTTGAAAAATTCATCCCACTCTTGAGTGTTCTCGCATGGCCAACGTTTAAATTCCGCTCCGTTCCTGTATCTAGTACACCAAGTACCTGTAAATTTAAAACAATTTACAGTAAAACATAGATAAGTGACATTATGCGTGATGTCTGTATAAAAAGTGGTATCGAACGCATTTTTATTGGTATAGGAGTTCAAGTTCAGCCTATTTTGGAGTGTATAATGCAGGCCAAGATTCATGACGAGTTTGTGGACAAATACACCTGACAGGTGACATTATACTGAAGAAGGATAAAGGAAATATGGAATATACGTCCAGCAAACTTTTCAGCTTGAAAAGAGGTTAAAAGTTTCCCTAACAAAAATAACCAAAAAGGACATTTGTATCTGACAGCGACCCTATCAAAGTTGCAGAAGACATAAATAAACAATTATCCCTGCTGGGCCAACATCTGCCCAATAATGCCATATGAATACAATTACAATACCTCTCAGAAGGGATCGAAGAAGAAATCAATAAATTGTAAATATGTGTTTCATACATTAAAGGTATAAAGAGGACTGTTCATATTCTTGTTTGAGGCATACCCAAAGAAATATGGAGAACACTGAGTAGTTATCATCAAAACGTTGTGCTTTTGTGGTGAGGATTAATTATTCATTTTATTTTTTATTCATTAACAATGTAAATGGTGTACTGTTTTCATGCATTTCATGATAGTTAATAGTGAGCTGAAACATTGATTTCAGTATCAATTTCTTACAACTTATGTTTCGCTGAAGGCTGCAAAGATATCCGAAAACTTTATAATGATTATTCCTCCAAAAATATGTTAGTGTTATTGGTCAGATAAAGCGCGATACATGAAGTTTTGTATTGTACGCTACATGCAAATATATACCAAATAATAATTAAAGATTACAGTATAAAGTCACTAGACTTGAACCAACGACATTTGCTTTCATAGCCGGGAATTGCATTTCCGAGTATGAATGCCATTGCGAGCTCTATGTTATCTATCATAGGCTTCAAGAGTGTATTCTCTTGATTGGACAGAATTGCTGATATAGGTCGTTCGACAAATGATTTAAAAAAATACTAAGGGCTCTAAAACTAGCCCAGTTGCATCGCTTTATCGTAGTTTCCAGAGAATTTTCCAGGGTAACACGATGACAGCAACTCAGTGTGGATGCATTGAATTAGTTAAGATGGTGTAAGATTTTCGTCATACAGCATCTCTATTGTCCATATGATTATGAAAACTTCCATAATACCTGTGTTACCTAGCCTAATGATATGACCAGTTAGCCCAGTGGCCATCAAAATTGTGTAAAAGGATTAACGGTGAAGAATATCTAGATTGATTAATTTTGTTTTCGAGATCACATTTATTCAAGGCATACCACAAATAAAAATTTAAACTACCGAATTAAGGAATAACATAATCCAAACGCAGATATTTTCAACTGTACTCACCTGTTCTGTCTTTTAGAATACTGCTTACATTCCCTGAACACTGACACTTGGGAGCCCTAGGCATATTGCAGGGCATGGTATGCAACTCAGACATGGCTACACACTGGTAACCATTGTGGCTGTACTCAGCTTTGTACCCTTCCCAGCAGATGCAGGATGGGTTGTTTCGCTCGCAAGTTGTAACAACCAGTATCAGGAGGAGTATGAGAAACTTTGGATACCTAAAAAAATGCAAAGCCACGTTACAAAGTCGACTCTCGATTTATAGCTCATAATTATTTACATCAAGTCATCTAAGAAGAATTCGGACCGCCTAAAATAAAACATGGACATTCTAATTTATTATCCTATTTCGTATTAGGTCCTTTTTTGTACAAAAATTAAAATTAAATCATACCTTATGGACCTTGAACATCTGGCAACCCTATTAGAAAAAGTATCGATGCTTGAGCCATGAGAAACAACGTGGCAACCTGACAAGGATGTTATAACTATGAATACATATATATTACTGCTACCACCGGATATCTCAAATAAGTGTCTAACAATAGTAGGAGGTTTATCGTAGTCAACATTTTATAGTTGATAGGACGTATTGTACCAACACTTCCCCAAACCCCACCCCAATTTGTGAACACCAAAAAAAAGATAAAGGGCCTCCGCAATCTTCAAAAATGAAGTTTGAGCGTTTTTATCTCTTTTGTTTTTTGACTATAGCTCTGCACACATTGAACCAATTTTCGAAAACTACTAAGATTTTTTGTCCATGTCATAGTATCAAGCCAGCGTTAAGGTTTCATCAAAATCCGAGAGTACAGACAGACTAAAGGATTTATGGAACATTATTTGCATGTAACCCTTGGATTTTTTATTGAATATCTTAAAACCTCGTTCGACATAAAAAAATGCTTAGTGGTGTGTTATAAGTTGCTTGTATAACTACAATTAATCAATATATCAATGTTTAACTATACTGTGTTGGAGTATCTACTGAATTTCTTATCTCTTCTTCCCTGTCGTTGAATTTTATAGTTCCCTTGAATTGATTGTTGAGATGACCACTACAGTATCAAAAATGTCTAATAAAATACACTCACATTTCAGAATTTATCCATATAAAATTCACACTTCCCAGTCTTGTACTACTCCTCGATATAAACAAGCACCAAAACCACTTCTTATTTCTAGAAACTATTACTCCTCACCGACAAAACAAACAAATAGTTTTGACCTCACCAATGCAGTTCGTATTTCTAGCGGTGCTATATGCGAGTGCTGAAGTCAGTATGTCTCGTCTTCAACAACCACAGGTGACACCAACAGATGTCTTGTATTAGAACAGTTACTCGCAACGTTTTATCTGTGTCAGTAAGTCTCTGGTACATGACAATCCAAATCTGCACGATCTTCATCGACCATGGCTCATTAACATGCAGAACAGGTGGTTATCTTCATAATAGACACATAAGTTCATTGCGGATTTAGGTCCGAATGTCTTTAGACGACTGAGCTCAGACGAGTGGAGATTTTTTTAAATATTGGTATCTAAGGAACGACAATATTTTCTCAAAAATGAAACTGAGCTTAGAAGCTCCATCCAGTACTTCGTGAGCTAGTGTTTTTTCCTTTCTTGAGGCGAAAGCATAATTAAAAAAATTCAAATAAGCTATCCTGAAAAGAGTTTATAATATTAATTATAAGATCCTTCGGAGACTAGTTTGCAATGGCAAATCCCGTCTTATAGACGTGCTGGGGGTGCAGTGCTCATTGGTAGTAGGCAAGGCTGCTCCCGGTTGAAAACATGTAAAATGAAAAATATCCAAGAATATGTAACAATCTAAGTAACTACCACACTACACGTTTGCTCTTCTTCAAATCAGTGCGCGGTTGGAATGAGAGGAATGAATTCAATATAGGCGGTGGCATTAGAAGGCAGCACATATTAACTGGTCACTGCAAAGTGACGGGCTAGCATCAGCAGTGTCAGGACGGGGTGTTCCCCATTTGCATAAAATATTTTTATGAATATTTCTTGATTTAATTTGTGCCTTCATTACCATTTCCTGAAGTAAGAATGTTTCCGAGAAATTTTAATTAATTGATACGAGGGAGAGGTACTCAAAATTACTCATCTTGCACATGGGCGGCGGGTACCTCAGTGCACCTTAGGCACTATGTATTTTTCTTACACTCTTGGAAATAACTAAAAGTTTTTCTTTTGTGGAGTACAAGTTGAAAATGCTGATTTATGAGTTTGTAAAACACTACATTTAATGATGACAAGTATTGGATAGATTAGCTACTACGACTTTAGGACCTAACCTAAACTTTATGGAACTGTTTGTTATTGTGATATGAAGCTAATTCAAAAGCTGGTATTTATATTCACACAGCAGTAGCAAAAGGACCGGTCTTTATTTGAACATGCATTTGGAATGTCCAGGGATATAGCGAAAAAATATTTTTATACAACTTTCTAAATCTCGGACTATGAATAAGAATGCAGTAACCTGTCGTTTCATTAGTCGAGCAGTCATTATTTTCGTGGAATACTGAATACTTCCTTCATGTTTCTTAACACAAATCACAAGAGTTTATCCAACGTTTAGTAGCATACCAAATTTGCCAGGAGTTTCGGAACGCGGCACTGTACTTATTCATTATCACTTAGACTCACTATAAAAAAGCGTCATTTGTAGTGGATATTATCTACCTGTTTGTTATGAAAAAACTGTTCCGTTAATGAATTCTAACCCTCACCAGCAAAGAGTGGTTTTCCCTCGTCGCTTCTATTTCGCGCATCACCCTGTATGCGGTGATTCCGAATATACCCCGGGGAAAATTTATATTACATAAATACATACTGACAAGCACCACCAGCAGCAGGACTATACAACTTCGTCGTCTCTTTTAATTAATTAAACGTAGGAGATACGCAACCTGGTATCATAGGCGTCGTTGCATGGCGGGATTATCAGGGAGATTCGAAGGTAGTAGGACTAAGGATATTAAACTGATGTAAATTTCAGTAAACTGTAGATACCCAATATGGAAACCAACAGGGCTTCGTATGACGTACTGTATAGTGAAACACAGAATGATAGAATATAGAATACTCTTCATATATTGGACGCGAATAAATAGAAGGGTGTATGACTAGTAATCGTTTATATAATTTATATAACAAGTACTGTCCCTGACGACATTTCGGCTAGGGATAGAAACATTTCTAGTATAAATACAATTAAATATCGCTTACTCGTACCGGACAAAAAATAAACTCCTCCAACACTCTACTACAGGTATTATTGAATTCATGGTATTTTTCCTAAACTATCAAGCTACAAATATAGGCCTCCCAGCTAAAATATGTATAATGCAATCAAGTTTGGAATCAATGTGATAACCTGTGTGTATAATCTCGAGAAACACTCCCAACTGTAGTGGATAATGGAGATGCTTGATATACTTATCTCATTTTTTATGTTTAATTGCCAAGAATTATTCTCATGATGAAATTTATTCATTTCTTTGTGCGTGGAAATTTACCAACAGTTACATGAATCCGACTTCTAAAACTTACCTTGTGGTTTTTTAAATCTGATTGATTTTATATCCTTTTTGATGCTGACTGTTACTAGATACATGATATTTAAGGAATAACTTCTGACGTTTTGGCATGCATTCTTCATCCAAGTCAAAAATATCAAAAGATGTGATGCAATTATCAAATTATCGTGAAGTTCCCATTCTCTATTTTCCTAGAGAATCTAAATGTTCTAAAAATCTTTAGATGGACTGTAGCCGTATTTTTATGTATTCTTACGGTTTGTTCTTCAAATGTAATTGTGCTAAGCACTTCATATGTTTGTAATGTAAGTATTACGCCTCTCATTTTGGATTTTGAACAGTTATCCGCTGAATCACTCTATTTTTATTATTATATCAATTATTTCTATTCGCTTAATAATTCCTGTTTCGTGGAAAGATTTGGCAAACATAAAGACCAATTCAAAGCTACATGTACGAGTATTTATCTAGTTGAAGGCAGCCAATTTGTGATTCATACGATTCCATAAGTCTGCGGGACTTTTTGAATCTATCTTGCTGTACTGAACACTACTACTCTTTTATCTGTGATGTTTGAATATAATTTTGAGTCTAGGAAACTAACGCATCCAGATCTCTCTCTCTTCAGTGCAAATTTAATATTATCATGAACATACTCCATGTTGTATTGGGGAAGGTATTGTAAAATTAATTGTTATTAACTTTTAATAATACAATAACTCCATGCACGTTCCTAAAATTTTCATTAGGTTTGTTTCTTTGATCTAGTTACATTGTTAATCATGCCTAAAACAGATGAAACTATGATAGGGCTTCACCTATTCTTATTAAATAGAAGCATGTACAATATAAATAATATGACCTCTGACATCTGTTTAAATCCAGCGATTAAAATCCGTATAATGAGTTTTTCACTAACTTTGTAATAAATACGTAACGCTAGGCACTGAAATAAGTACC
Organism: Bruchidius siliquastri; assembly: GCA_949316355.1. Lineage (NCBI taxonomy): Eukaryota > Metazoa > Arthropoda > Insecta > Coleoptera > Chrysomelidae > Bruchidius > Bruchidius siliquastri. Next base: position 3,385,393 of record OX438532.1, on the reverse strand, counting down.
GGAGGCAATTTTAAATGTCGGGGGCGGGCACATAGCAACGTACGGTCATAAAGCTCATTCCGGTTGGCGAGCAAACAGACAATAAATTCGCTTCAAAATGTCGGCTAATTCTGTCTCTTCTTTCGTTTCAGGTACGTAGAACAAGGGCAATTAAGCCAGCTACTCAACTCTGGTAGGTAAACAGCTAACTTTAAATTTTCGACCAAACAGAATGCTGTGTATCTCAGTTAAACAGACAAGCATGTACAGACAAGGCCGCCAGCACCAGGGGGTTGTGTAAGTAGGATGATCCACCAAAAAACTTTCGGCTCATGCTAGTTGCAGGGGGTAAAAGAAATTTATTGTAAATAACAATAATGAAAGATAGGGTTCTGCTGCAAAACAACAGGTAGAACGAGCTCTACCTTTTTATGTTTGTATAGTTCAAAAAAAGCCCTTGTCGCAATTGCGTCTTTCAGCGAATCCTGACCACACTCGGTATATTAAGCAAACAATGGCTCCAGAATTTTTTCTAGTATAGACAGTATAGACATATGGAGCAGTGTATACGTACTGGCAGGACTTGATCAACCTTTCAATTGCAGACATGGCTTCTACTGATGACAACGGTCTAGTCTTCTTAGTTTGGTAGACGCTTTGAATACAAAGACATTAAGAAACAAACAAAAAATATTTTATAAAGACTGGTATCTTTCTGGACTCTTTCCATAAAAAAAATACCGAATTAGCTAAAAGTGGTGCTCCACAAGTCTGCACACTCATAATTACTTAAGGATGACGATACATAACTGTGACCTTGACATAACGAGCATGACACTTCATTCCATGTTTTATACCAATTTGAAGTACGCCGCTTCTTTCTTGTCTCGGTTGTGATATTTTTATGATTTTATTTGCCACTGGCACGGTTCACAGCGGTAAATAGGAATAAACTCCTCCGGTGTTTTTTTTCCACGCGACATACTGGTAGTCGTGCTGGTAACCGAATTGATGGTCTGACGACCTGGCAAATGGTCATACACAATACAAAGGCTTCAGATGTACCTACCAGTTGACTTATCCGGAAGGCTGAAGGCGCGTTTTCACGGGTCGATCGATTTCGTTCGAGTTGTGTTAAAAGCAGAAAGGTTTGCACCATAGACGATTTATGTTCAATAGCTCTTGTTGGAGTTTGCTGGAAAAATGCAACTTGCATTGGTTGTATAGCGGACTATGTTTCTTGCTGATCAAAACGGATGACATGGAAGAATATATAACGATTTCGGTAGATGATGATCAGTATCTGTTTTAACCTGACGACAATGTCAAACTTGTCATTTCTACATTCCTCCTTGGCAGGCGCGTCGATAGGCAATCCGGGAGCGGGGGGATAGTTGAACTTCGAGCCATCTTTAGCAAAGCCGAAAGAACAGTGAACCTCAAAAGCAAAAGAATTGGTACACCTCACCTAAAACGTTTCGCTACACCATATAGAACTTAGAAAACTCTTCCCATGAAGAGGCAGCATCAAGTATCACGTGATTTTAGTTTTGGTTGTAGGAATGAGACAGTTTGTTCATCAATCTTCTGATCAAAATATCGGGAATCACATAGCTCACCAACATTTTCTAACAGACCATACTCTACCTTGTTTGCTTCTCGGTTAATTATTTAATTCCTACTAGTCGCTTATAAAATAATATATCACAGTCAGTAGGTATATGTCGCGAGAGTTGGAATTAGTACATGTCTTAGAAGCCTAATAGCAAGCTCCACGAATAGCGATTCATCGTTATTCTGTCTCAGATTAGAACGGCGACGAATGTGCTCAATATTTTCCTCCAAACATCGAACGTTGTTCTGAACATCGCAGTAGTCAGTCTAGTACAACTTATATTCTGACTACATAAAGTACTAAACAAACCAAATGACGACCGTTGATGGTATCACGCAGTCGCTGAATTCTCTTTTATTAATTTTCTTAGTAATACTAATTTCTTTTTGCCTGTATTCCTTCTAAGTTCTAAATACGTACAACACGCGATCAAATCCTAATGTGGTATCGAAGATTATATAGTTTAACTTTTAGCACAAACCTCCCGTTGGCCTTGAAGGCTCTTTGAATTGACCATTGCATTTTCTTGTCTAGATTTTAGTTCTGCCATCGCATTGTCATTGCGCTTTATTTCTTCGTCTCGTTCTGCAACTGCTTATTTTTGACTCAACTGTATGTCGGATCAGGTTTGCTATGGATTGCTTGACTACTTTGTAATCCTGCTGACTGCTTCATGGATACTCTAATACTTTATAGCATCTCCATCAAAGTACTCAGCCAAAGCTCCGGTAGCCGTCATCGACCATAAAGTATACGAACTACCCTACATCTTGATTATTTATTGTTTGTCTTTGATTATTTCTATTCAGCCTATGAAACATTAATCAGGAACAAAATGGCAAAACGTATCCACTTAATAATAAGAGGAATCCGATAAAATCCTATATATGAGCTCCCTTAAATTCTTTCTTACAAGCCCTGGAATAATTAGAGACTTGAAAAGTTTCTTCAATTACATTCTTCAGGATAATAAATGAAGGTAGAGGTACTCTTCATGATGATACAGTGATTTTTGTTTAGGAGCTTTGTTTAGATCCTACCGATTTGTCCAACATTATTAATATAAAATTTTGCAACTTTGACACTACATTTCACAAATAAAAGTCGGACTTTCGACTTGCATTAGTGAGATATGGACAAGTTACAGAATGTTGTCTTAGAAATGCAATAATTTCCCCAAGTAAATGCATCAACAATCAACAAGTACTTTACATTCCATGAGTCGAGTCGTTCTATATTGCTTTGTGAGCACTGTCTGCATGGTTTGAACAAGAGCAATTAATCTAGCTTTACGCCCTGTTAGGTGAATAGCTAACTTTAAATTTCCGGCCGAGTTAGTTCCTGCATGGTGGGTGTATCCCGGTTAAACAGACATGTATGTACAAACGAGCGAGATCCAGGTGGTTAACGAGTTCTGGCCTGCTTTCCGCTGCAAAGTTAGAGGTAAAAATTTGTTTGAAACTTGTGGTAGAACAGTAGCGTAGGGCACCAGGCAGGAGGTCCTCCGCAACTTATATACGTTTCTAACCTGGTTAAGTTATATCTGTATGTTATATAGTACTAAGTTATATGTTGTTGTTTCTGCTGTAAGTTCTGTAGTATGAGCAAGTGATCTTATCTGAATTGCGTTAAGTATGGACAAGGTGATTGGTATTGAAGCATTCTACACATTGGAACACCTTTCCAGACCAAGCTTTTCCTGGACTTATATAAATCATGAAGCTATAATAGTGACCACACCTTATCGCTAGCTTCTGTTGCAATTGACGAGAACCGTTTGTCTTCAAAATTACCTACAAGGCTGAATATATACTTCTTAGTAGTGCCTGATTCTGCATGAGAACCGGATTCTCGCTTCAGTAAATTCAGCTATATTATTTCATCAGCAGGTAGAGAATTATCAGCATCGTCGTACTGCCAAGTGGTCGTTGGTTCACTTTTTTTCACTTTTTAATAATTCTCGTTAAATCCGTATTTTGTTACTTACGAAGTATTGGTTACGATGATGATCATCCAAAAGAGTTTTGAATTTTTCAGAAACAGATGCTCTTTGTAACATCTAAGTAGCATTTGGATAAAATTCTGTTATTCAAACCATTATTTGTAAACCCCTGTCTGTATATTAGGCAATTTTATGTGAACACTATTTTTTCAATTTCATACGCTTTCCACTGTTTTACCAAGGATTTGTTCAAAAAAAGTAAACTGTCATGGTTTCAAGGCAATCTATTTTTACAAAATATGTTACATTTATTTATTATATAACATAAGCAATGATACTTCTAAAAGACCTTTATAAGTATCATTTTATTATAAATCATAAAACTTAAATAAATATTTATTAGATTGGAATGAACAGTCAGAGGAACTCCATTACTGTATTATCGGTTTTTACCACGTACATTAGTTTCATAAAACATATCCTTATGTACCTATAAAGAGTGCTGGTCTACAGAGATTCAGATTACAGAGACTACGAGCAATATGATGATAAAACCATTTTTTTATTGAATGATACACAACTGCTCCAGGGTATTGCATTTAAGTTTCATTAGCCATGCTTTTTCCATTAGGTTTGAAGTCCATATAACAAATTTACGCCGCCTCGTGATGGAAAATCACGATTCCTGGATAAACTTTTCTGTGCATGTGTAGCTATGATCGCTACGAATCAGGAACTTCAACATCACAGAACAAAAAGAGCTGTCATTCTTTCTATATTTGTTATACAGTACTGCTAACATTAACCAAGGAGGTCTAACATTGATATTTTCAATTTCCACAGGTTTAAGTAAGAATATCTACTCCCATCCATAAGTTACAGGCTATAAATTAAAAGCTCAGTGCTAAGATCAAATAATGAGCTATGGTGGAACCAGTTGTGAAGTGCCTTATTTTAATCAACGAGTGTGATTTTACGTGACATATGCCAGCAAGTCCGGCACTAGAAAATGCGTTATTTGTGCCAGGCTGCAATAGCGACCATGCTTACAAATAGAGACAAACATAGTCAAACTGAACAAAAACAACATCTAGCTTGTGACATATAAGGAGCGAAATGCACACAAGTCAAGCCATGGCTGGATCTCCCTCCTATGGAATGGGGGGAACTAGGGTATCAAAATTCCGATTATGTAGTCAAGGCAGTTGGGTACTTATGGATGCAGAGCAAGCAATGTATGCAGGAAAGGGAGTAAAGAGCAAACTGCTGTCTTGTCGGAGATACAAAGATAGGATATCAGCATCTAACTTGCGGAGAGTAAAGTAATTTCTCCTAAATACTAAACCAGGCGCGTATCTGAGAGGGGGGTAATGGGGGTGATTACAAAAATGGATCTTGACATTTTACAAATTTTCACCCGCGGTGATCCTCGCCCCTCCCCCATTTCAAAGAGAACATTACCCCTCCCATATGTTAATTCTGAATACGCGCCTGTACTGAACACATCAATTTCATAATGGAGTATCTTGATAAGTGAGTAGTGAAAGTTAGGGGTTCGCAGGCCAATGAAACAGGGCAAGTCTGGTTCACAAATGACTTGCCAAATGAGAAAGGAGCTGGTGCCTGATTCCTCAGACTTATAATAAAACCCTCGCTGCCCCTGGGGCAGTACAAAACGGATTCCCAGGCGGAGATCGGAAGTTGTAGGCTTAGCAGGCGACTAACTATTTGTTCCAACGGCCAAGTAGCAGCTAAAGCCATAATCGTCTGGTTTTGCCTTACGGTATAGAAGCCTTCAGATCATATTGAGGTACAGGGTACCTGGCGGCTTGTTACTAAGAAGAGAAGATTTTATTACTCTATAAGAGACTTGTAAGAACTGTTGACAAGCCGCAATACTTTCGAAGGTCATCATGTAATCAAGATGGGACCCAGGGCTGCACTATACAAATTGCAAAGGATAGGGGCGCAAAAGGACCAACAGGTGGTCCAGACTCCCTACACTGGGCTGCCCCATTGTATCATTTATACACTAATCCATACTGTAAGCTATCTGCAATGACCTCCACCGAAGAAACAAATGTTCCACATCCCTCCTGGATCTTTCGTTTTGAGAACGACGTGCATATATTGAATTAAAGATTAAAATGACATCGTTTGATTCACAGACTAAATTAATTATAGCCAAACTTCACGTCATTAGTTAGAAAAAATACAAATATAAAATGGGCAAAAAATTAACTGCGCTATTGAGGTGCTTAGCATAGAATTGGGAATACCTAGAAGTCTTAGTGTAAGCGGAAAACTTTTCATTATGAAATTACGTCGTCTAGACCACAACTGCCACCATGTTCTCTGGAACAAAATGGCTCTAATTATACACACAAGACGGGCAACAGAAGAAAATCTAAATAAAGACGGAACCGTCTACTTTATAAACATTTGTGCACTCGTTGTTATATGGAAAGCAACGAGAGTGTTCACCTTTCCACTCGCTGCCGGTAAATCTCAATTACGCTTCTTTGATCTGGATTTCCATTCAGGAGCTCGGATATCTTGCGCAAGCTGATACGTCAGCTGGGAGCAGAGTGAATTTTCTGACATGCTTTTCCGCAGTGATATGGGACGTTTATGAGACATGTTATCATTATATAAGTGTATTAAAAAGAAAAAAAATAGAAAAATACCAACATACAACAATGGGGATGAAAATAAAATAGAAATATAATATAATCTATTGCATCCATGATATTATGAGAATGAAAAATGGCCGGATATGTAAGATTCCTACCCTTAGCAGATATCAGACATCAAAACAATAGCACATTTTTTAATTTAACCCACACAAAGAGATCACAAAACATCTAGAAATCGATGATCTCATAATTATAAGTTCTTTATAGGAACAACAACTTGCTCATTTTAATGTACGAAAATGAGGTCGCTTCCCGACCACCATGGCACGTGTTCAATGGAAGTTTTAGGGGCAGCACACCAACAGCTGAATAACACGTTCCGTGATAAATGCCCCCCCAACTTCACTCCGGGCGTTCACCGAGTGTCAGTGAGGAAACGACGAGAGGCGACAGAGTTGGGGTTTGTTTTGTTCCGCCAAGGGTTGATTGAGAGTTCGACGTTGTGTCAGACTGCGAGACGATTTGGTTAGATTCTCTATAAATCGCTTCGGGAATGTTTGTGCGCGGGAGGGAAATCAGCAAGGAAATCTAGGCTTACATACAGGGAGGCTATCGAGGCTCAAATGTTAGTAGTTCTTAGTGGGAACTAGAAGGAGCGTAACAGTGAGAAGAAAGGTGAGGTGAGACGCAAGGGCAAGTATGCGATTGTTTATTAATCAGCTGAAGGTATAAAGCAGTTATTGTTAACAAAATATTGACCAAATGAATCTGATAGGCAGAACTTGCCTTGTATTATGGTAATTGATATATCGAGAAAGATTCATCTCTTATTGGTATATCTCTTATATTTCTGATGAGATGCTGTGTTCTTGCCGTTATTTATTGAAATATATGGAATGCAATCTGTATCTGACGGAAATATTTTATAAGTCGTGTTACCGAGGAACTTGCAAGGAAAACAATGTAAAGGCTATCCTCAAACTATCAAAACCAAAAAGGCAAAAGCCATACACTGAGCGCGCATCTAGTGAGTTTTACCAGAACACCGACGATATTTTCATTATGTAACTTCAGTATTTACATAATTTCGTATTTTTTTGTAAAAACTCTCACACTTCCTCAGATTTATTTGTCCACATCTCGCAAACTTGAACGTGAATATATCATTTTATGTATCTTTATGTATCCCTTGGATTCATGGTAATTTTTAAATAACTTGCTATGTTCGAGAGCCCGACTAATCAAATGACCAAGTGTATTTGTCTGCTATATGATTTGTTTGTTACGTGAAACAGCTTCTAGATTAAAAAAAGATTTAAATTTACGTCATACACCTGTGGTCTCACTACATGTCTCGAAAAAGCGCTCCACTGTGGCAAACATTCGCTACTACTGTCTGACTTGACATGAAGAACAGATATACATACGTCTCAACATCTCATCGACTAGGTAACAAAAATTTTTCAGTTTTCACCTCTAGTACTATCTAGTCATCAAACTGGTAGCTCTGTGGTTAGCACGACGACCCTCCCAAACATAGGCGCCTTGTGGGTTTTCCGTTTATGATTTTTTTATGCATACTTTACATCAAAATGCAAATTTCAGCTGAATGGAAGTTGTACTCTTTGAAGTTTCTGTCGGCAAGAAGGGCGCGCATTTATTAAACTTGATGACTGGAGTGTACTTGAGGACAGCGAAGTGCATCTGGAGTCATTACATGGCCAGGGAAGTTTGAACAAAAAAGCGTTGCATTGCATGTTAAAGTAATGAGCTTTTTTTTGGAGAAAAACTTGATTTTATGATGTCGTTGTAAATTAGTGACTTAAATCCTAGCACAATTTGGTTTGACATCCAACTCAACAATAATTTTTGATTCAAGAACAAGTGTTGCTGCTTAATTTTTCATATAAGAAATGGTTAATCTAGACGTCAAAACACATGATGGCATTTAATATCAAAAATGTTGTTAATTCATTCTCATACTGATATATCCAACTGATGTAAAGGTTAATTCTCAGTAACCAATATATGAAAGGAAAGTCGCATGAATCATCATCCGTAACTGTGCAAACAGATTTAAAACCCAAAAATCAGATTTTTTTTGGAGCGGTCTCAGATTTTTTTCACTCTAGGATTGGGTTTTTCAGGAAAGATGAAAAAATTATATATTTTTGGAAGGGTATTACTATAGATAGTGGCATTGACAGAAGTCTTTACAAATCTTAATCATCATTTCGTGTCGTTCAATTAATCGTCAAGATACTAAAAACTTCAAAATAGTCATTGTTCTGCATTTGAACATGTTTTTGGTTGCTGATCGTTTTCGATTTTTTTCCGGAGGAAAAAACGCTGCAGGGTGGACTCAATTCAAATTAATTGAAATCTGTTGAATCTTTTTCTATGCAGTTTTGCACCTATAGCTTCTGTTATAATATTGCTGAGTTGCAGTTAGTTAGACAGTCTATAGAAAAGTATGTCTTAACAGCCCTCCATAGGAAAGTAATCGTAAAATTGTAAAGCACTACGGTTCTTTCTAAAGAAGTATCTTCTTTAATTACTAGCATTTTATCCTGATTATCTAATCAAACCTTCAAACTCGCCGATATAATTGCCAACGTTAGAGAGACATGACATGACACGAAAAGAAGAACTTACTTTTGTTAAAAATCTAATGAAGTTAAGCGAAAAATAAAGATGAAATTTGGTCCAGATGCAAAAAAATTATTATTCCTTCATTTAATAGGAACCATTGTTCTATTAGTTAACATACTGAGTATCATTTAGTCAATTTCGATCTTAGCCAAGGTCCTCAAGGTTTATAAACTATTACCAATGTGTAACAGAGACATCCCACTTGGCAGCACATTATGTCAGATTTTCATTAACAAGAACAAAAAATAGGAAGAATTCCCAAAGTCAATAACTTCTCGCCAATCTCAGAACTAGCTCCATTTTCCTTACTATCATCTACCTTCGCAGCAATAAACCACAGCTACTTGTGACCGTTGGTGGGTATACAGCAAGGAGGGTCGCAATATGAATGAAACCATATTCCAAATATTATTTAAATTACAATTATTCGAGAATACACTTAGCATAGACGCTGTTTAAATGTAAAGTTCATTTTTTCTTCTTCTGCTTTAGTAGATTCATAGATGAGTAAAAATCTGGTACATAACGGAAAATACTTTTGTCTATCGATAACATTGCTAAGGTTAATGATTTAACCTTGGCTCGACGTACCTCTTGCAAACGGTTTAGAACAGGCTCGGGAGGAATGAAATTTGCTTCCGCGTCCTTAATAATAACAATAATATTATTATTAGATGCAGTAGTAGATTGCCTTCAAGGCACTTAACCCAAAACGTTGGAAAACTGACATTTCACATTCTGTAGTGACTTTGCTCACTTCAGTACTCCAGAGCATGAGGAAAAAATCTGCTGGATTTTCCTTACAATCTAGTCGATAACCTGTAACACCTATGTTTCCGACGAATAGAATAACAAAGGCCTTTTAAACGACCACCCCGAAGCAATAGAAGGAGAGTAACGCCATTTTATACTCTTGCTTTGTTTTTGAATCCATTATACTCCCCGAAAGATAACGGGTAGGGACTGCGGAGTGGAGTAAGCGATGAAAAAAATAGAAGCGGAAGAAGTTTTAAGTTCTAGGTCACGATCTCACTAGATGGAGAGCAGATTTAATGGTTTAGAGACACGCAGGTGTGTACTGAGGTTATTCGATGGTACTTTGTAGACAATTGGAGGATTAGGAACAGGATTTCGTTCCAGATGAACTAAGTTAGTTTTTAAACGTAATTTCACGAAAAAGCATGGACTCTAGGAGGCGATTCTCTTCATACAATAATACACAAAAATGTAAGATCATCTAAGATGTACATGAAAAAACATTACGTCAAAGAATATTTTAAACAGAAAACCGCTTACAAAAAAGGACTGTATTTTACATAAAAAATAGTTCAATTTTTTATCACCTGAACTTCTTTTATTTATAAGTTATAGAGCTACTCGCAAAGTGTTCCATGGGAATTAATATTTCGCGGTTATTTTTTACGTGTACAACATGCAGACATCGGGATACCTCAATTTATAGAGCTCAAACTGATGCTCTTATCAGTTCTGAAAATTCTCAACACCGCACAACATACAGTTTATTTTTTATAAAATTTGAAGTTGGAGTTTGAACAGGTTGGCATGTACTAGAATTATCTTCAATGACTGACAACAATATTTGAACAACTTTAACTTTTATTTAGATACATTTGTGTGTATTTCTTCTACCAGATTACACTACTGAGAGTGTCCAATTTGAGACTCGTTTCAAATTTTTAAATTCAAACGATATCTAACTGTATTAACCGTATCGTAGGTCAAAATGAGAGCGGAAAGAATAATATAACAATGTAAGAATGAAAAACTGCATTCCTATTAAGTAGTATCAAGCACATGCATAAAATAGAAACAATCCCTCAATGTGCATATAAAAAAACTTTTGGACATATGTCACTCCCATGAGAGGCTGTGTCTAAAACGGTTGACATTCACGTTGAGGAAGAAATTATAATTAAATCACATGACTTGGGTGATATTAGCTCAGCACAGTGTCGGCGAGCAAAATTTCATAACTGCGGATATTTGATGCGATAATATATATATTTTTTATCGTATATTCGTCTCCGTGCAAACGATTTCATATCTGTGACAAGAACAATGATAGGCATTTCTTCTGAGTCACTTTTCAGAACTGTCTCCATACCTTTCCTTTCAACATCATAGTATTTGTTTTTTTTCTTGAAGATGCAACATGAATTCCTGCAATAGCACTATTTTAAGGCCTTGTATCCTTATCAGTCAAATAAAACCATTTCTAAACTTTAAATTGCCTCTGCAAGTGAAATCATATCAGTAAAACCTTACATATGCTGCTAGGATGAATTCAATGTCTCAGACAATCATACTAAAAAATTGCAAACAAACTCCCTTTCCATAGATAAGCCATTACATGTCACATTTCCGGAAGGCATAAAATCCCAAAGAACTGAGCACTGTTACACTTGAGAAATTGATCTTTAAGTAGATTTTGTTGTGATATGTACAGATGGATCAAAAATATTTGACGGAGTCGGTATATCCATCATAATGGATTATGCTGCAAATACATCTGCTCTAAGTTATTGACCTAGTAAATATCTTCGCAAAATCCTGTGTGATTTGGCAAGACCTTCACTTTTTCACTTTCTCAAATAAACAAAAATGTGTTATATCCACTTACGTTGCAACAAGAACCTCTCAATCACACTACAATATTGGAAGAATCTAGGAACACAACGCTAAAACAGCTTCATTCCTATTGATCCTAGTCGCATCTGGTATTCCTTAGGATGGTATAATAAATTGAAAACGGAGCATCTCATTGCGTAACAAAGTTGAAGTCATCAAAACAAAAAATTTAAACAGTTGGTTGGCAAAATAGGATCAATATGAAGAGCATTTGAAGCAACTGAAAAAAGGATAAAAACGACCTACACACCTAGAACAACCAAAATTACACAAATTTATGCACACTTAGTGAAGATCAAATGTAATAATGCAAGTTTTACATTTAAATATGGGAATTTAGTATCTTCTAATATCTCAACTATGTTACGCAGTCACTTCAAAAACGGCTCTCTTACTAATTGTGCAAAAAAAATTAGTTTGAGGATCTAAGAGACGATGTCGTCTGATTTCCTTATTATACTTCGAGATTAACTTTCCAGGTGAATTACAAGATTTGAAGTACTAAGCCAATCTAATTCACTCCATTTTTGCAAGAGCAAGGAAAGCAAAAAATGTATCCTTACAGAATAAACCCCTTTGGTCCGGCTGAGGTTGCAAGCAGTGTTCCGTACAATATCAGACAGACGAAATGTCCATCCGCTTGTGGCCAGAGCACGTTTACATATTAATTCATTATTTTTCATGGGGGATTTCAGCTGCTGCTAGGCCGGAATAATTATTTAAATTTTTCATCCAGAAATTTTTATTCCTCTACTACAATTAACGAAGCTAAGAGGATTTTTACCACCCTGACGTGGCGGGATTTGCCTTGACTCCTGATGTTTGATGGTGTGGAAAATTCAATGCATCTTGAAGTAAATGCAAAGGCAATGAAGAAAATGTAATTTATTTTTCCAATCGTGGCCACGTTTTGTGAAAACTTATATTGATACATTTCATCTCATTTTTATGACTTTGTAACTTCTGCGAAAAAAATTATGAACCTGCATACATACGTAAAACTCACCCTGCTTCCTTGATAATGCTATTCAGAATGTCTGGATGAATAGAAAATAATATTCAGATTCTGATTTTGTTGTTCTTTCGCTTCAGTATATGAGAATCCCTTTTTCGGGATTAAATCCTTGGACATTTACCCTTTCCTGCGACGTCTTTGGATTCGTTACTATTAATTTGCTGACCTACATTGTTTTCTGATACACTTTCTTAACTGAAACTCTCAACAGACTCCATCAAACCCATCTAATCAAATCCGCACCCACATAACCTTTTTAATTTCAGTTAGTACAATTAGCAAACTCAATAGCAATATGGGCGGAAACAAACTCACATCCCGGCTTATTTTATAACCCTTTCAAACTCGTTGCCGGCTGCTGGAAATTAGATTAGAAGGGGAACGAAAGTGTTGGCATTCGTTCTAATTTCTGATATTTGGTAAAGTTTGCCGCGAGGGTCAGTAATTGCCCTATAATTCGGAGCGTACATCTACCAGTTCGACGAGGCAGAAATTTCCTTCAGAAATATCAATAGCAAAGTGTATCATCCATTTTTATGTAGATACTACAAAACATTCATCGATTTGTCGTGTAGAATCTGGTAAATGTGATTGCATTATAATATCAAAAACTTAAATGAAGTCAGTCACCAAGTTGGCGAAACTTACATCTGTTTTCTATAAACAAAAGAACGGTGTGTCTTCGAATGTTCAAATGATCAATATCGAGGAAGTTCTTATCGTCTATCCAATAACCAATCGGAGAAGGCAATTCAAAACATGAAGGCAAGTTGGCCGAGCCATAGCGGCAATTGCACGACTATAAACAAACGTAATTTTGTTACGAGGAAGGTTTAATTTTCGATTTTAATCCAACTGGTACGGGTTTATCACTGGCGTAGATAAAGGGTGTATCTGTGAATAACAGAGAAGTACTCCGAGGTACGTTATAGTTATATAGTCTTAACCAATAATCAACCTGAAGCTGAACGAGCTATTAATGGGTGACTGTTGTTTGAAACTTGTAGACAAGGTGGATTTATCAAAAGTTTGATTTCGGACTTCCATTGTCTATAAAATTTTGAGTATCACGACGTTTCGATTGATGTGCTATCTTCAATCGTCTTCAGGTGAAGGAGAGTTCACCTGAAGACGATTGAAGATAGCACATCAATCGAAACGTCGTGATACTCAAAATTTTATAGACAATGGAAGTCCGAAATCAAACTTTTGATTAATGGGTGACTTATTGTATTTACGGTACAAGCAACCACGGTTCGAAAATAAGTAATACAGATGAATCTCATAAAAAAATCATTCAAGTGGATCGACTCAGTACTTCCCACGAAATTATGCAGTTACTTAAAAGTGTTTGATGTCCTTCCTATACCATTAGAGAAAGACCGAGTAATAAACTCGATATTGTTCTTGTTGCAAGTGGATTAATGAATTATATATAACCTTTTAGCTGGTAACCATGCCTGTATATTCGTTGGTCGAGCTTCGTGACGTGTTTCAAACTTCAGCAACTACCACTAATAATATAATATATATAATAATATAAATTTGACAGTTTCAGAGCTTGGATTAAGAATGTATAAAACTAGGAGAGAGCTACAGATGCGCAAAACTAATTGATTAGGATTCTCAATTTTTTTCTCATAATCTTTTCATTGACGAATTTTGTAAATGAGTTGTTGTCACCAAGTTAAAGCTTTTTTGCTTCATATAATTTTTTATCTTATAGATAATTATCATAGCTCAAACCCGATTGCAGAAACATTAAACCTGAATGTGCCCACGTTGCGGCACTGATGGAAAACGGAAACGAGCCGAGTAGGAATATTGTAAGCAATCATAAAGCGAGAACTTTAATATCACTCCAGGGTTCCAATGACCCATCGCAAATTTCAATTACGTTAGCCAGTCGGGTATGAGGTCCTGTATTCATGCATAATTTTATGTGCGTTACAATTACATTTGGATGGCAGCAGAACATCTATCTCTCTATTTTCCGTTAGATTGTCTGTTTAGTATTATCCTAGCTCTACATTCTAATACAATTAGTTGCCAGATTAAACTCCTGCACCTGGTTAAAAATACTTTTACTCAACCTTCACCCAGATAATGTTCTTCTTGCTAAATGTTCCTTTATTGGAGCTGATAGTGCCCTGTTATGAAGACTTCAGTTTTCAAAACATTGAATCTAAAGATCCAGTACGTGACGCCTTTCAGACGTCTGTTGCATGTCCCATTCACAGAGTGCATTTGATCTGATCCCTACAATCAATTGCAGTAAGGAAATAGAGAGAGAGAGACAGATGATTGGATTCAATCTGAGATATATCTTTGTTGATTTAGGCGTCAATATACAGAAGTCCTTTTACTAAATCTTTTGATTGTCTTCTCTATTAATTGCATCATTAGTTACTCTCCAATTAGGAGGGTACGATTCTCATCACTTCGTCATTTAGTTGCTAGAGTGATAAAATTGTGTTTTTTTAATTGTGACATGTACGTCAGTCATCTTAAACATAAAAGGCGAATTTCCGCTAGTTTTGAGTTTTAATAGTTTAATTTCTATATCCGCAACATCTTCAAGCGAAAAAACATCTTTCACTGCATACTCCAATTTCGTTTCGTGAATAAAGTTGATTCAAAACGCCTTATTTTACACCCTCTCCATACCCCACCCAACCTCACATATCTATGTTATCAGATATCCCAATGATCACGTAGAAATATTCATAGTGACCAGACAGTTTGATAAATAGTGAAGTTGAGATCATAATTCAAATCATCTATAAAATATTGATCATTTGCTTTCGATAGCTAATCGCTTAGATCGTTTTTAATGTGCAAAAATGGTGTATTTGCATTTTTCAAAATGTAATTTAATAAGAACCTATGAGAAGTACTCAGTTATTTTGATTGACCACAATTCTAGAAGTGTTTATATTTTTTAAACGGTATTATATGCCTCATTTTTCAGTTAACGTGCATAGATTTCGCTGAAATTCCTCGTGATCCGCTACTGCTATGGCCTAGAGGCAAGACGTGAGGGTCTCGTCAGGATAAATCTACTAACTCATCCATAATCTGGACACAAAAAGGATGTGTATATGCCGTGCCGGGGGATATTTTAGAAATTTTGGGGCCTACGTAATTTGTCAAGCGACTTTGTATTGACTATGCTCTATACCCTTTTAACGAACAGGGTGTAGGTATATAGCGTTATACAAGATTATCCCTACCTGAAAGGGTGGCAGTCACCATGAAGTTTGTACAATATAATTACTGCCAGCTATGATATAGGTAGTTTGATAGTAACATCTTAGGGATTTTTGATTTGTCTTATTGTACGATTAATTGCAAGACTGTATGATGCTTCTTCTCAAATACCCTGTAGAATTAGAGTTAACGCATTTATAATGATGACAGAAGAGAATCATTCGATAAGTGCCATATTTTCTCTGCGTCTCTACTTAATTTTCAGTTTTTGAGAATCTATGGAAAGAGGTTTTAAAAATTAAAAATCATATATTCCTCTAGATATAATATATTTACATTTTTTCCCTTGTGAAGTGAACTCTGCACTTTAGTAAACTTTGTTGTTCAATATACAATTTTCTAATGTTTGTCAATGAAAGCGGTTTTTATAATTATTCATTAGTGTGAGGCACATCATACCATTGATTTTTCATCAGATGCGAAGTTAAGGTTCCACGATTACTCTGCCCAAATGTTAAGGGCATCGAGAACTTTGTGTGCAGGTTCTTGCTGAAACTCTGACAACGACTTGAGACAGTTTACTTTTATCCAAAGACGATAATTTAATATGGGAGCGACACAGAAGTTTCATAAATTCAAAGTTTCTAGTACGGTCCTCATAACTTTGATATTTCAACTTTGAAAAACGGCACCTTTAATCTGTCACTGTGCATGAAAACTTCCTTTAATATCGGCCAAAGCCGAATATGAGATTTCTGTTATTTGATAAAGTTTTATAGTTTTCAAGTTAGTATCCTCATTCTTGCCTGGAATTCATGGTGTATCAGCTAAAATTTGGCGCGAGAAATATGATCCTTTTCCCGTGAGCAGTTATCGAAGAAAATGATTGCTAACGATGATTATAGACTTCCTTGTCCTACTCAGAATATCGTCTGCATACATGGACAGAGAACATTGAATATGTTTGTGATCAAAGATCTTCACATGCATTAATATCTATCTATCCAGGCTTTGTGAGATGCTATCTGGTACAAAAGAAAAGGAAGGACAACATGATTCAAGAGAAATAGCTTATCTAGAGCGATAGCAATGAAAATATGGATTAGCACTTATTATGGGGGCAACAATTTAGTTAATACTATCTACCATATATAATTGGGGTCAACGATGATATATTTTCTCATGAAACAGTATTTATTGTCATATTTTGAAACGTTGAAGAAAGGAAGACCATAGCTAACCGAAATTGTATTTGGTAAACTTTCCAGTTGAAGATAATACCTGCTACTGATTTGGGTCGATCCTGCACATCTTAAGGTCTCTCAATATACGCTTCTTGACTATTCAGGAACAAAGCACAGGACGGTTAGGTCGAAAGCCCGACTGTAACGTGATAAAATCGTGGACGTGTTGTACTGCTGCCATAAATATCTAATTGTTAGTTTATTCTATAGAAAGTTCTAGTGAAACGATTTAATGTTTGCATGGAATATGGTGGAAAAGACAAGGTTATCCTTCAGAATGACAGAATCAATATAGTATTTTTTATATTCCCTGCCAATGGAACGCGAGTACTCGACCAATCAGAGGATGAGGTTTTGAGCACGTCTCCATCCAGATTTAAAAGAATAATGCTGATGCCTTCCGTATTGTCATTTAATGTGCTTATTTGTTTTTATTCCACCGTTGCTTGTTAGGGCATAAGTGATATTGAATTTTTTTGGTATATCACGATAAAAAACATTTTGTTAGTTTTGGTGGATAACAATATACCGGATGTCACAAGCTTTGTCGAGGTATCTCTTCATATTGCTTGAGATCTGGAATTAATTTTGTATCGTAGCTGTAAGATCACAAGGTTTTATTTTGATTGAAAACAACTCAACTGTTATGGTGATGAACATATGCAGAACTAATACATGTTTAATGATGGATCAAATATTTAATTAAATACTTCCCCTGATTCTGATGCTACACACGGCAAATCATATGATGGTAAAGTTTTTCTTCTTTATATGTTTTGCGACTTTGGGGGTAATGGAAGCAGAATTGAACGGATAACCTGTATGTTTTAAATCACGAACTTCTAGCAGAAATCAAAGAGTAATGTCAGCACCAATCTAAACAACGATATTGTGTCAGTATACCAAAACCATGTTCAAAAAATGGGAGACCATACCATTCAACAAAAATCATACTTTATGGTACCTGGTTTTATTGTGTGTACAGCAGAGATACAGTTTAAATTTTCTGCAAACTTAGATTAAATCCTAGCACTTAGAGCAGTTCAGGCCAAGGTTTCAAAGTCAAGAAGTATGCAATTGCGATAGTATTTAAAGGTAAATGAGACCTTGCAGTTAGAGCTGTTTATGATTTGAAAATACGTAAAACTATATTCATGTTTCTTTGGTTCCATGACTTCTAAGTTAATATATCTTCCTATTCCGGTTCTTCGGATGAATCCGTGAAACTTTGACAGTGGACATATATGCTTCCGGAAATAAATGCTCCCTGGAGATAAATAGCTGTTAGTCGTATTACGTTGGTCGGTATGCACATAAAAATCTGCCGCCGGGGCCGTCAGATATAAATTTAATGGCATACACTGGCGGAAGCAAATGTATGCAAAAACTGACCAGCTTTTCCTGAAACAGTAGCGAATGTTTTTCTTCGGGTTTTTTCATTTTAACGTCAATGTGGCACTACAAT
The DNA here is from genome assembly GCA_949316355.1 of Bruchidius siliquastri. Taxonomy (NCBI): domain Eukaryota; kingdom Metazoa; phylum Arthropoda; class Insecta; order Coleoptera; family Chrysomelidae; genus Bruchidius; species Bruchidius siliquastri. Next base: position 3,366,986 of record OX438532.1, on the reverse strand, counting down.
ACTAGATCATAGCATACTACAAAACGTAATGGTATTCAATGTTCTAAAATAGAGACGCATACAAAGTTATATCAAATAATCTAAATCAATCTCATATTTCCATTTTACAGTCCCATACGCGCATAACCTCACTTTTCACACTGTTGCGATTTAGACTTCAAAGTCGAAGAATTATTTTGCAAATGGTGAGTATAATATAATTGTTTATTTACTGTCAATTAAATGAATTAAGATTGTATTTTTATTAGGTTGATGTATTCAAAATATGAAATACGAATACATTGATATTGATCAAGAGTCATGTCATTTAAAGATTTAGGTGCGGTTTTCAGGAAAGTATCAATATCCATTACAGCGGATTCTGCTGATTGTTTATAACTCCACAAATAGCCAAGTTACACACTGTATAAGAAATTGTGTAACATCAAGTTCTTAGTAATTACAAATTAATTAGTTTATTTAGTTTTTGACAAATCTTATGACCCCTTTTGAACAATAGTAGGTGCACTTGTACTTCTGCTCTAGGCACATGAACATCTATTTTTGATGTAACCTTGTAGCAGAACTTTACTCCTCAACAGAATTTATACGTAAATATACTATCTGCATGACCTCAAACGACGACGCTCATGTGATACTAGAATCAAAAGCCGTTCAGTACATCTACCTGTTTGGCGCTGGTTATGGCTTCGTGACAAATTTAATCATGCGGAAAGCACCTTCCCTCTCGACATTCAAATCGATAGATGGAGGAGGCCAAGAAGTATGACCTGTTGGCTGTGTTGCCTGAAATAATAGCTCGCCAAGTGCCTATCCAACAAGTGGCAGAAACGTCGCGTGCTCAAGTATGCTCTTCCGTTAGTCAAGACAGTGGCGTATCATAATGGCAACTTTTTCCTCAATACATTGGTGAATCAATTAAAATTATCTGAGCATTAGGTTTTTTTTCTTTGGGGGTTGAGCAGTTTGTATTAAAACAACAATTTCAAAGTACCATTCTGCACAACAATCTGAATTGAAGGGCAAAGGTTTCTCTCATACTTGGTCAAAGTAAAGTGCAGTACACTTGTTGTCTGGCAGGGTCATATATATTAAATATTTTTTAACCCTTAACCTCACTATGTGAGAATTTTTGACGCAGAGCTCAAGTTGGAGAGACTACTAACTATAAAATTTCCAAAACATTGTTATCTGAAAAATATTTTTTTAAAATGTGTATACCTTAAAAGTGAATATATGTTTATACATATCTGAAAAAAATTGATCTGTTCTTACACCGGCAATTGTGTACAGCCATTGAGACTATGCGAAAGAATTCTTGCCCTGGTTCAATCGAGAATATCGGATGTATGAGAAAAATATGATAAAGTTAAAATATTTAAGTTCATAGAGAACTAAACTATGTAATACAACTTGCACTGTTTCCTAAATCTGGAGCTAGTCCTCTTACTACTGGACGTTTTGTCACCAAGTTGTGATTTCTTGTACGTGATGAAGAAACGACTTCAGTAGAGAACCATCTAAAACGGTTTTTTCCAATTATTTATTTTCATTTTGATGGGTATATTCGTTGTTACGTTCATGGTCACTATTGTCCATCCTATACATAAATTATCCTTCGTATACATAAGTCATGTTACAAACTGACATGTTGGGTCTAGTGCCTAGACATGGATATCTAGAACAGAAATAGTGCTTGTCCGTATTCATTCCTATTGTGATCTTGACTTCTAGTTCTTTAATCATCAAGAAAATAATTTGATTCGCCATCATGCGTGGATACAGAGTAAAAACATCATCAACATATCGATTCCACAGTATTGGCCTAACTCTGCTATTCGTATATGTTGTTTCTTTGAAAATGCTTCAGGCAAGAAGCTTCTATTTATTGCTGGATTCTATTGCTAGTTCAGTGCGCTCGAATAGCGTTGGATTTCGAGCAGTCAAAGAGAGCGAACATTTTCGTTCGAGATCCTGGTCGTCATTATCCTAGTCGAAAATATGAATAAAACATCTTTAATGGCTCAGACAAATAAACATGAATCAACAAAAAACCTAGAGGGTGTTTCAGAAGTCATATCGATATTGTTTTTTTATATAAATCTTATACTCATAATACATAAGAAATATGATCAAGTAACATATCTATGAGATGTTTGTTAGTTTGTTAGTATGTAAATTGGACAACTATCTAAGCATGTTATTGAAGCGCTATCATACGTGTATCCTGTTGATCCTTCAATGTTGATCTAGAAAGTAATTTAATTCTGGCTATATAGTAAAACCTGAGCAAAGATATCGATAGTAAGTTCTTGCTCTCCATTATGCATCAGACCTGCTATAGACATGCATGTTTCGTCTTCAGCCTAGACTCATCAGTAAAGCCTGGCGGTCTAGCTGTAGAGAGAAATCGGATGGTATATATGTAACCCAGTCGAGGGTGTGATAGCAACATCAACTCATCTCCAAATGTCGCCCTCTATGGGGACGCCTATTGGCAAGAAGATACCGATAGCACACCATCGCCTTAACCTTGCTGTCGTTATATACTCCTTCCTTTGGGAATGTTCCAAGCAAGGGGCTTGTTTTTCAAAAATACTACAATATTTACTATTTTGCGTACCAGAACTGCATGATGTATCTGCACTTCAGTTTAATTTGAATTATTTTTAAAGTATGCTACAACAATAATATAACAAACCAATGATTGAATATTGTATCTAATCCATAATTTTCTGGTGAGGAATGGCATATTAGTTTGTTGTTTGAGTGTACGTACCTACGCCACTGTGTAAAGGGTGAGCTCTAATGAGCCGTCACGAAATCAACGCAGTATTAAGAGGCACTTGACGTGATTCGCAATTAGAAAAAGTAGCTGGGTGTGCTCAAAGTGGTGACGGGATTTGCTGAATAAAGCACTCGTCATTCCTCTTTAGCTGCACGTTAAGCTGCTTAGTTATTCCTTTTAATATTTTAACTGTGTTTGCATAACAATAGCTCTTTGAGTATTATTTGCGCGAATTCTCGTCTGAGCTCCTTAGGGATATTTACTACTAGTTCCAAGATATTTCTTAACAACATTAATATTATGGATACCGCTACTCGTATTTGTTGAGGCGCAAGGCGTGATGAGATATTTATGCTTACCACTCTGTTTGTTTGTGTCTGTTCGTTGATCTCTGAAAGTGCTGAACTGATTATAGTGGATGTTGACACTGCGATGCCAGGGCCGAAAAAGTTTTTTGAAAATTGGTCCAATGGCGGCAGAGTGATCATCACAAAAAAACATGGATAATCAAAATCGCCCATTCGTTTTTGTGTTTGTGGGCTCCAAAATTATTCTAAAATATTCGGGGAGAATGATATCTTTGGGGTGGTAAGGCATTGTGTTGTTTCTTGTGTGGCGGTTCATCAAGTTCCTTGAATTCATGACCTGCATATAAGCCTTTCATAATAGTTCATAATAATAATCATCGCATTTGAAAAAACTGTTCTCCTGTTCTTCCCTTGTCTTTAGGTTTTGTGTTTCACAACGTTTCGATTGATGTGTGATCCTCAATAGTTTTCAGATGAAAGGGTTGGGAACGCGGATGGGAAGCGGTGGTGAATCGGGGTTCACCTGAAGACGATTGCCGCTAACAATGTCATTAGAGAACGATAGTGTTAGCCAAACTTATGTAGTTTCTAAAGGCGGTTGCAGCCAGCTCCACAATTTACATTTGAATAGAATATTTTTGTTCTCAATCCAATATCACATTATATACTATATTCTGTATTTAATGCCTCCTCTCCTTAGAAATCTATTACTATTATACTATCAAAATTATATTTAGGGCGGTCATGCAACGGAAGATGAAAAAATGCTGTCATCGCATATTCTTTACCGTCTAAACTTTTCATCTCGACAATCTATTAAAATGTTAAATATCTTTGGATGTTTACCTTCACAGATCATTTCAAAGGAGAAAGAATGTAATTTTTCAGAATTTTTCTGTATATGTATTTGAATTCTCTAAATTGTTTCTGGCAGTTCATCTTTCTGTGGGTTACTGATCCCGCCTGTCTATCCAGCTGACGGTCTATATCGGTTATCCAGGGATTTGATCGTGTCGCATCCAAACCGTACCGAACTGTTCCAAAGATTTGTTCAGTAAACTCTTCGTTATATCTTCACTGCCTCTCCTTGAGATGTTGGATTGTTCAGAATCGTAGAGGTTAGATTCTCTTGTCACGACGGAGTATTAAAAAAGAGTAAGGTGGCTAGCAAAATTGAGCTAATACGAATAGTTTTACTGATATATATTTCTGTTCTCTATTTATTATTATATGAGTTTTAAACACGCTAGTCACTTGAGCAACTGATGACGAGACGTTTGAGCTGGCATGAGGTTTTATAATAGTATTCACGGATAGACAGTGGAATGTGACAAAAGAAAATTCAATTTAATTTCCGCCAATCATATATCTTTTCATGTGTAATTCAGTGGCGAATCACATTGCAACCAATGCTATCTTTCATAACATAATTTGGATGTAATACATATACTAATCCATTTACCGATACATAATTTAACAGTAAACAATGCAGCTAACACAGCCATACACAAGCCTCCTATTCATACGTTGTGGTAGTTTGTATTTGAATGGAGCTGGTTTGCATTGAAATTGCTGATGTTCCTACGTTACAGTATTCTGTGTATCTGCATAGAAGCGCAAGCATTTTTAACAAGCCATTTCATCCAAAAACGTACTTCCATGTTTTGCTTTATTTAGGAAGTATAAGTGCATGTGTGTATGTAGGCGGTGGGGACCGAATTTTTTATTAGGATCTTTACAAATCTCATATATTCCAGAAACAATACTGGTTTAAGAACGGTACTAGTTATTATTTATAACAGGGTGATAGAATGTGTTAAAAATTACAAGAATTGGATATACGAGCTTCAGGATTGTATCAAATGCGGGTAGTACCACCCGGGTTTGGATCAATTTATGGGTTTTGCGTCATGTACATAGTATTAGATATACTTATTTTTTATTAAACATTATCCAAAAAATACATTATACAGAAAGTAATTTATGAAAAGTCATTAAATTCTTCGTCATCTGAGGAACTGTCATTTACTGTTAACGTTATGATTGACAGGTCGACCGTCCGACCGATCAAGTAGGCAAGATTTTCTCCTCTTATCTAATGACATGCTGGACTGCCGTTCACTTTGACACTTGCTTAACGTCTTTCATTTTGATTGACATGGTGTGTTGTGTCTTGCTACAAATTCTTTGACTTGCGCTGGTAGAGGAAACACTAATATCACATTTCAGCGTACACCAAATATAGGTAAAACCAACACTAATATTTCGGACCCAAGATTTATTTTATAGGTAATTGCTTCTCGAAGTTATTCACAAGCGTATATATCAGAAACTTGATATGGATATAAGCGACACTCAATTTGGATTTAGAAGGGGTTAGGAACCCACGAAGCTCTCTTCGCATTCAATGTATTGATTAAGAGATGTCTCGACGTTGACAGAGAGGTTTACGCGTGCTTCATCGACTATAATGAAGCATAGCATTTGATAAGGTCTGACATGATAAACTAGTTAGCATTTTTAAGACAAGACACTTAGATAGCAGAGATTTACAAATTATCATCGACATGTGCTACAATCAAAAAGCTAGAATGTGGGTTGGAAGCTACACATCAGAAGAGGTGCAAGACAGGGATGCGTTTTGTCACTTACACCTTTTAATACATATTCTGAAGAAATACCTAGAAAATCTTTGGAAAACGAGGAAGGTGTGTTAACGGTTGGTGGAACACGAGTGAATAATTTAAGATTTGACAGTAATTCTGGCGGATAGTATTGAAGATCTACAGAGACTAATGAATAGAGTGTATAAATGTAGTGAGTAATGGAAAAGTAATAGTGATTACTAACCGATGTATTACTACATGCCATCCATTGAAAATGTTAACAATCATAGTAGCATAAACGAGTTTTGTGGCTCGCAAATGGAGTAATTGTCAAACGTTTAATGGAGTTATTCAGTCTTAAAGCTAATTGCAGACAGGTGAAATAAACTCAAATTCCTTTGAAAAATAGGCAAATGATTATAATGACCTTTCCTAACAGAAACATAACCCAATATTTTGAAATTATGAAAATCGATTTTTGACTCTTTGTTTTCCTAAAACTTACAGAAAGCAGTTATGTTTACATTCGGATCCTTCAGCGCATAGCACAGCCTAGTTTTAGTAATAACCACATTCAATCAAAAGTACATACATTATACATCAATTATGTGTACAGTTTAGACAGTATCAATTACATGATTGGCTGTAGCAACTGAGTCAGTTTATATATAATATACTACTATATGAACAGATTGATTAAATACAAAATTTACATCCAATGCCCGAGGGAGTGAGCATCAATAACCTATCAAAAAAATTAATGTGTAATGTTGGCAGCGTATCTATGTTAATTAAATGAGTATCATGGAATATTGCTGTACAGAGAAACAGCAAATATGGTGGCAAGTGCAAATACATACAGTGCAGTACTGTAATCTATTTATAACAAAATGAATAATAAACGTTTCTGTTTCTTCATTCATACAGCAGAAATTCGATTGATATCACCTATATGAGAATTCCCATGAAGTTGTACAATATATTTTAATATACCCGCGTGTAAAACGGCCTCTTCCCAAAAACTGCACATATAGCAGCTCTTTCGGTCTGTCGATCTATCGGCCTGTCGGTCGTCCGTTTGTCCGTATGTCGATCTGTAGGTCTGTCGGACTGCCTAAAATTGAAATGTCTTTTTAGCCACGTTCCGCAGTACTTTTTGCCCTTTAACCATCTGCACAGTACTGAAGGCTAAACAGTCGATTCCAGATTTATTTTATAAATATAGTCAGCTAGCTTGTAATAGACAAATCTTAAGGCATTGTTACGTCTCTATATCCTCGAGTTTGCTTTGGTATCTCAATATACTTGGCTCCTCGAAACTCATAACTTAAACAATTAGTTACTAACTGTAAAACGGATAAAAAATATATGTACACTGACTTCCTCAACATTGCTTCGCCTTTGCTACTTTGAACATTGTTCGTCTAACATCCATCAATCGGTTCATGGTTTTATTTGGACTAAAGCATCAACTCCACTTTGCATTCTCCAATGCTGGTACAAGCAAGATAGAGTTACGTCGCCCCATCGCCGTAAAACACTGATGATCAGGACTGGTTACCGAAGTTTATTCCCCTCTGAAAATGAAAGAACAATTTTAAACGCTTCGATATAATCTGGATGAATGCAACCGTTGTGAGCGGCTCCCATTCGAACAATACAGCTCGTAAATGTAATTTTACTGCAGTTGATGATATAATGGTCCTCTTGTACGCTTTGGAAAATAAGATCGTGAATTTATATGCTTCACATGATTCGGCTTGGAAAATAACGCTAAGGGGCCCTGAGTGCACTCATGTTCAACGTATCGGCATGGGATTCATTAAATACGAACTCGAAAGATCCTAAGCCGCTATAGAGTACCTAATACGAACCTCTTAGCCTGCTGTAGGTCATATCTTTCTAGCCTCATTTTCTCCAAACTTTGTCACCCATTCATCTAGTACGATACTGATCTGATGTCTGATAATACCCAGCATGGCTTCAGGGCCAGTGCATGAGCTTCCAGTCCTTATTCTTGCGACGTGATTTGCTTTCTCATTTATTGGTATAAAGCTATACCAGGGGATCCACATTAGGATTTGGAATATAGAAAGTAATTAAATATCTTGAGGCATGAAATATATTGAGGTTTACTAAAATTTTCTCACAACCTTGACGCAACTGTAGTTGCCAATAAAATATATTCTTCTTAGACACAGAACAGCTAAACTGAAGTAATATAATCGCTCATAAGCTAGATAGGTAAAATAGTCTGCTAGATTTGAGCATTTATTAGCTTTGAGATCAAATAGTTCATTTCAAATACATTTACGTAACATTTACAAGGTAAACTGGCTTACCATACAGCGAGTTTGCACAGATCCAATAAGTATCAGGTTTGAATTAAATAGGAAATGGAGAGAATTCCTTATCGAAGTACGAATAGTAAACTAGTATTCGCTCGAATCCACCCTGTCCCAGATCAACACTGTATATTGAGGTTGCTTCCATTGGAATAGCTACTATACGAAATACGAGCGAAGAAGGGCGGTTTCATTGATTTTAATGCCAGCGCCTTTGATTGATTAGTGTGGCTCAGGTGCTCGACACTTCTGTGTACACGTAAAGTGATGACCATTTGCCGGCACTCTACTGTTCGCATGTTTCTGTATTATCGCTTGATTGCGTAGACGGAAGACAAATCAATATCACAAATTATACGTGGAGTATGGAACCCGCCTCTTGAAGATTGGTTCTGTGATAATATCTGTGTATAGTAAACTAACAACAACCATATATAATTGGTTGGCGTTTTTTTTACCGAGGAATACGAGTATATCACACGTTGATCTATTTAAAACTTCTATTGAAAAATTTCCAGTTCGTAAGTCAAATGACAGGACAGTCCGAATATTTTTGAAAAACCTTTACTGGCTTCTATATATTTTTTTCTTTGGATCCATGTATCTTCTGTGAACCAATATTACAGGCCGCAATGAAACAATATAAACAGAAGGCTCAACGCTTCCGGAGATTTTCCAAAAATTACACATCTTATATTTTGTGTACAACATAAAACTCTAATAAGTATGGAGTTTTGTACATCTTCACCCAAGCCGAATATTTTCTTTAAGGGTCGCTGAGAAGGAATTTCAATAAATCGACCCTTCTAAAAACAAATATAATGGCTTATATTCCCTGAAAACGTAATAAATATTCTGCATGATATATTGACTTGCTCTGTTCAAATATAACAATTTCCTACGGACTGTTTCAGCAGTACACAAACGGAAATTGAAACGGAATAACTGCTGTTGCTAAAAATAGGTCATTGTTTTGATGTTTTCCTCGCTTTGCTTATATCGGCTATCAACAGACGCGTAGAGTGGCAGTACAAATAATCGATCTTCAACATGGATTACTGCATGAAATGAAAAACGGTGAACTCGTGTGTAGGTGAAGCAGCGGCGTACATCAAATACTGATAACAGTTCAATATTGTCTTTAAACCTGGATGCGTGAAAATTGACTAGCAGATTTAGTATCGCACGCCGTGTGGGGATTACTCTGAGATTCAATGTCGTAAAAGTTCCATAGTACCAGTAAAAGAACCATTTGCTTCAGTTTCTAGTTTTCAGACACGTATACCATATTTACTTTTACAACAAAAACATCCGCAAATTCAAAAATTAAAACAATTCGCAGAGGGGCACTGCACTCCAAAAGCGCTGTGCAATGATTAATGTATAATACGTTCACATTGACTCAAAATGTTGTTAATTGTTAATTGTAGTCATCAGGGAATATACAGCCCAGGACCCCAAGTCTATAACTTTGGAGTTCTTTTTTAAAACAATTCCTTTGTAAAGTGGTACTGGATATTCAACATGGTGAGAATGAGCCCGTTGGGCTTTTGTAACTTTCATTTTAGGAATGTATCTCTGTGTACGGAGTGTATCCCTATACAGACATAATGCGTGTAAATAATTTCATATATCATAATCATAAGCGTTAGAATGATGGTCGAAAACGATGGCAAAATGGAGTATAGGCTGTGGATGTTTGTAGATTAGTTACGTGCTGTATGAATGCTAAAAGTGTGGAACCAGGGCATGCAATGCTTTTTAGATTTCTGTTTTTGTAAATACGAAAACAACACAAAGCATAAACTCATGCTGACCCTTTTTCACAACAATAAAGCGTTGTGCCTGTGCAAACTAAACAGAGCAAATAGAATACTGTCCTTCCATTTACATAAAGAGCGGTACTTATGAGCAACCATGTGTGCATATTAGCTTCTTTGTTTTATGGTTTGAGAGCAAATAATGAAAAAACATTTCCAATAATCCAATAATGCAAAAAGTATACAAAAAATTATGAAAATCTCTAAGACGCATGATCCACTGACATAGCGTTGTTTAATCATTATGAAACTCCCACTGATCCTATATTTGGAGCTATAGTGTATTTGGCTATGTGAATGTAGGAAATGTGAAAAATGAAGCCGTTACAAAAGCAAAATAAAGCAAACCAAAAAAAGTTATATCTGAAATTTACATGTTCTGCTATGCTTTATACAATAAACTTGTCGTGCTTACAGAGCTGTGAACAGTGGCGTGGCATGAAACGTGATAAATCGCAAATAATTTGACGAGAAAATTCGAAAATATGTACGAGTAATTACTTATATCTTCAATCAGAAACGTTATACATTCAGTGCTTCTCTGAACTGATTCGTACATACATCTCTATATTTATTCTTATTTGTTTTTTTGTGTATAAAATTTATAGCCAACCGAATATTCAGAGCCAAACTTACAATTTCATAAAATGAACGTAACTGATGGAAGTTTGCAAAGCTTGATATAAACCTGGATTGGTCGTTTTGTAGCCCTTATTATATATATATATATATATATATATATATATATATATATATATATATATATATATATATATATATATATTAATTAATTAATTAATTTAAAGTGGTCACGTTTGGAAAATATTACAGAACGGGTTTAAATTGATGCTAAATCTTTTCCGCTCTTCACTTGGGATAAACATGAAATGATCATTCTATGGATAGTCCAATAACATCAGTATACGAAATTCAGCGTAAAACTATTCCTAGTCTAAGGCCATATGCAAATTGAACCCAACACATGCCCAGGCAAGGCCCAGCTTGAACTTGAATAATTTTGCGGCATGCCATGCCGCAATTTAAACTCAACTCAATGCCAAGCCATCCACTCAACACACCAGCGTGGGTTGCTTTGAATCTTTCGCATAGTTTTCGAGCCCGGACTAACTTTGCTGATTGGTACTTGGTCATTCCCTAGTTCAATGGATACAGAGAGTTTTTTCCTCAATCGCGTCAACGATTCACGCATATAAGTCCATCTTGAAAAAGATAGTTTTTTGAATACGTTATCACGAATATCCTAGCTCAATAATTGAAATTGTTCACAGGGTTTTGTCTTATTAATGATAACCTCACTAAAAGGTAGAATGCCAATTCACGACCTTAAAACACAATAATCTCTACTATTGTGGAATACACTCCCTGACAGCTTATTACACAATGGAAAATATACTTTTGGAAGAGGCTGGCTCAAGAGGTTGCAAGTTTGACCTGGTGATTACGAGGTAGTTGGATCTTTCTAATGTTATTCGTACTGATTGGTGTATGTTAACGTTTCTGTTAGAGATGGCTTGGTCGAACATTTACCATGGTATAATCTATATAATAAGGATAATCTACATATTTGGAGGCTCGTTCACTAAACATGAAGAGCTCTCTTGGATTCAGTCAAAAGGCTTTAGGGAGTGATGTGAGCCTTGTAAAGTAGTAGTAGCTCTCCTGGTAAATATACTTCACTGGAGCGAATGAAAATATCGATCATCTCATACTTCTGAGACGACAATCTATCCATGCCAGCAAAATGGTCTTGACAGGATATGTTAGTGTTGATGTTAACCACCAGAAACTTGAGGAGTCGCACATGTGGCATACTTTCATTTTCAATGGCTTCAGTTACCTTACCTGACACTTTTTTGCATTTAAATGACCTCCAAAGAAATATTTCGTTGCCTTCGCTGATCGAATAGTCACATTGAGAAGTATCAGTTGTTAGATTCCTAAATATTACATTAATGTCTTGTGCGGTTTTCTAAAAACCTGTCGCAGAGTTTAGTACAATAAGCGTGAGTGTTTGTGAGTCGACTGTGGTAATGACTTCGATTATCCAAGATCTTATGCAGGTTGCGCTGACTTTGAAATAAAGGTTAACGTTCAGCTAACAAAGATAAATTAGTTAATAGTTACAAGCGTTATCTATTTGCTAAACCTCAACATGAAAAATCCATTAATTAAAATATGCAAACATTTATTGGGCTGTTTTGGTTCGCCTCATTGTTGTTTGAATGTATTTGCTCATATGTCGAATGGATTAAGGTCTGGGGGTGTGTCCTGGATTTCAACCGATTTTTTGAACCCCATATGCATATTCTAATATGTACAATGAGTGATAAACACATGCATATGTTAACGAGAGCTTTTAAACTTTTGTCCATGTTTTCCCCATTTCGGGCCTTCGGATTAGGAATGTTCCCTACGTCACCTGAATCAATATAAATAGTTTTTTTTGAGAAAATAGTAACAAACTAATGCTTCATTATTAACTAAAGAGCGTTAACATAACGGCATTTACAAAATTATGTATTTATCGGCATCGCTTCATCTACACCACTCTAGCTGACAGTGATTGTGGAAAAATCAGGAACGCCAGGGCCCCATTTTTTCATTACGTCCAATTTCATCTGTGAATGGCCCTGAAATACGTTTCCAGTTCTCGGTTATATTTTTGAATGGTTTTTATAGCTGGTGGGGTTGGTTCGTATGCGGGCTGCCGCAGTTTTTGAAATAGGTTGAGTGAGCTAGATTGGACGCTTCCTATATCGTCTACAACCCGCTACCTTTTTAGTGGACGAGAGTTTTCTCGATTTTACGAATGCAGATGTTACACCCTATTTCTGTAATTGAGTGCATTTATTCCATGCACTTAGAAGCATTTTGTCTGATATATGTTATCCAATTAAACTGATAACATGAAATAAACCATTATACGAATATTATATCCGTCGGAGGTGGTTCTTGGTATGCATTCACGTTTTTGTGGTTAATGTATCGTTTTCGCAAATAGTTTGTCGCATTTCAGAAGTATTCGAGGATGAATATCTACTAATATAGACCTTAAAGCGGTATATGATGACGTTATATATATATATATATATATATATATATATCCTTGGTTGAACTAGTAAATTAAAAAAATTGATCTGATTGATTTTAATTAAAATTATCAAATTACGTAAAACGATTCCTTATATCATCCAAATTGTGTGATGACGTTATAAGTTGATCGTAATAGTTTCAATGGAAAAGCTTATTCTATTCTTTTTAGCGCATTTAAATAAAAGCTAGTTTTTAAAAAGGTGTTTTTACTTTAAATTTTTTTATTATAGCATTTATTTTATGCTAACTATTGTAATATCTCATTTTAAAGGCCTTGTCAAAGGTTTGTCACCTTCAACAGACTATAAGTCACTTTGTATAACTATTATTATTAACTACTTGATCAAACTCCGAACTTTTTGCACAGCGCTTATAGATCATGCATCTTTGACATATAAACATTTAGTTATGGTATATTTAATAATAATACGTCTTTATTAGGGCGAAATTTAGCCAAAGGCTACTCTTAAATTTAACCCTATTTATAATTAAAACTAAAACTAAAATAATAACATTTGAAATATGTTTGTTTGAGGAAGAAAAAAACAAGGATAAGCGACTATTTACTCGGCTAGTAGTGTGTGTCTCATTTTTTTCTTGAAATTTGTAAGCGTACATTGTTTGAGCCCAGTATTCACCTGATTGTATAATTTAGCTGCATTATAAGAGAAGGATCTTCGGAATAATATGGTAAGATGGCGAGGGATGGTGAGGTTGTCTCTTTGCCTTAGGTTTAGGGAGTGTGCATTCCTTCTGAAGAAAAGCTTCTCACACAGATACTGAGGGGTGGAAGTAGTCACCAATTTATGCACCAAGGTGATGTAGTGCAACTGTACAGTTTTTTCGACTGTCAACCAACCAGTTTCCCGAAGTTTAGCTGATATATGGTCATATTTTTTCAATCCATAAACAAACCTGCAACAAGAGTTTTGCGCTTTTTGCAGACGCATTCTCTTTACAGTATCTAGACAAACGTAATACAGGACATCACAATAGCGAACAACTGACATGATTAATGTTTCACATAAGTTTTTTTTTACATTGTGGCTGAGAATGCTCTTACTAGAATATAAAATTTTCATATTTGAAATATGATTTTTGTGTAATATTACTTACATGCGAATGAAACCTCAAGTTTTCGTCAAATGTCACTCCTAAAATTTTTAATGTTCGCAAATTGCAAACTGCTATTCATAATTTTTAAATTTAATTTAATTTTTAAATTAGTATATAACTTTTTCGAGCAAAATAGCATTGCGTTAAATTTAGTTGGATTTAAAGATAGATTATGATTCTTGGTGAATTTAACAACATTTTCAATATTTTCATTCAACATATTGACTGTATCTGAAAAATTTTTCCTACAATTAAAATATAACATTACCCAACTATTGCAGTTAAATGAAGGTACATTCTCCATACCACCTTCCCAAGCAATATTCTTCCTTTTACCTAAGAAACTCCCTTACAGAAAAGAACCGCATTTCTGCGGGGAATCTAAAAAACCCATTCTAAAATCCATTCCTCCTGAAGCGCACACGTGAGTGCTGAGTCTGTGGCGCTGCTGATGGGGTATAACTCGTGTACCAACACTATTTGCAGAATTGAATTATCATAGCTACATCCCGGACATGCCAGGCATTCAAATGAGGGCTGGAGCGGCAGTAGAGGAACGTTTAAGCTGACATTCGTTGTGCGCCACATCCGCAAACCTTTTGTCGGTTGGACGACACGGCACGTCTCCCAGCGCAGATTTACAGCTGAGTTTCAGGGATGAAGCAGCTTTCCTGCCCTTGCTGGCTTTTCGGTCAAGATTTTTTAATAATCAAACAAAATCCATTGTACACAAACGTTGCACCGCAAAGCATATTCTCCCCCCACCTCAATACATTTACTCATTCGGTAAAACCACTTGTCAAATTCTTATGACGAACGTTCCTTTCAAAGGTTGCTAATATCCTACTCAAATGCAGCGATTGCATCTTCATCTTTGGAAAAATGGCGACATCGTAACTTTCCTTTGATCTTAGGGAATAAAAGGAAGTCACACGGAGCTAGGTCCGGAGAATAAGGTGGGTGAGGCAACAGTTTGACACCCTGTTCAGCAAAAAAATCTTGTGTTCTAGCGTCGCTGTGGGCGGGTGCGTTGTCATGGTGCCATTGAATACACCGCAGACCAGTCTTTGGACGGCTCTTGCATAGTTCTTGGAATACTACAGGAAGACATTTGGTTATGTAATACATTTGGTTATGTACCATTCAGAAGTAACTGTCTTTTGATTTTACTAGGCTGCCGTTGTGATGTATCCAGTTCCAGAGAAAAAGTGACCATTTTCTTTCCAACAATCTTGGAACGACGAATTTTCGTTGGAGGCTGCTCACTTTCAAAGCACCCATCTGAAACACCGCTTCCTTAGGCGAAGGTGATCATGAATGATTATTCAAACTACTGCCGATACAATCCCCAGAGAAATCTCGGTGTAGGTTTTTTTGAAAATTTTGACCATATTTTTCACAGCTTCTACAGTTTCCGGAGTAACAACAGTGGGCGGTCGACCTGTGCGAGGTTCATCATCGAGTGAGACCTGGCACCTTTTAAACTCAGAAAACCCATTAAAAACTGTAGCCTTAGAAGGGGCAGAGTTCCCAAAGCAACTTTCTAAGCTTTCGTGACATTCCGCTTGTTTTAGTCCCTTTTTTTAGTCATACAAAATCATGGCTCGAAAATCGCGACTACCGGGTTCCATTTTCATGTTAAAATTCGGCCAACACTTCGATTCAGTCGATACCATGGCAAGGCAACTACTGGACTATTCAAACGCTGCCTTTGCGTGTAAGCACTTACAACTTTAGACAAAATAGCTGCGTCCTCAAACTTGCTTAACCTTGTATAGATCAGGAATATCTAAAGACTTTCAGCGTGACCCTTGTACTTCCTACTGGGCAGAAGATTGGTTGTGTGAAATTCATATCTAAAAAAGGCCAAAACTTATGGCCAGCTGCTATAAACCAGCAATGTTGCTCCAAACCATGTCCAAGGTTATAGAGACTGTTATTAACGTGCTGCTGTCGTACCCGGACAAAAACTTCAACCAATCGGCAGAAGCATGGATTTACTGTAATAGCCTACCCTACATCGCCCACATGCAGAGTGGGGTAATAGAACTTCACGGAGAGCCTTGACTTCAGAGTGTGGCATGAAGGACTTCTGGTCACTGTTGATCCCTATGGGCTGGGTATATATGATGACAATTATTATATAGTTTTCATAGATGCTTGTACTATAACATCACCTTCAATATATAGCGTCACAGACGACGTCACTCTCATATCAAGCCAATCCCTACATTTCCAAGAATACTCGCAGTGGGGAAATCGAGAGAATTGTTACAGTGGGATCAACAAATAATATTTATTTCACCACACAAGACTACTAAGATAACTACCCTCACAAGGAAAATGATCGCTCGTCTGTCAGCTATCAAGCTCCTGGAGATAAACCTCAACAATAACATGGTCTAATAAAGCCACATTTCCGGCTTTGCTAGGTCGACGTTCTTCAAACTGAGGGTTCTCTTCTGCTTCAAAAGCTGTATTCACCCAAAGACATATTTATAAAACAACTTTACACGTATTTGTTTATATCTAGCATATAGGATAATAACACCAAGAGCAAACACTACAGAGTCAACGAGTGCATCCTTGTCGAACTTCTAACATCTTGAACGAGCCCCTTTCAAAATTCGTTTCTTTGGAGACCTTGGCATGGGAGAATGAGCAGCCTGGGGGTTAATTTATGTTATTCAGGATTTTATGATCTCGTAGTGCTTCTAGAGTGCATTAGATTAGACTTTCTGCTCTTGTGAGTGGTTATCTGTAACAAATTTGCATTGAGGTTGACAAAAACCACCAGAAAACCACAAATATTTCAAATAATGAAGAGTATTCTGGAATGGGATAGCCTTAAGCAAGAAACATATTAAGACAATTTTGACAATGCTGCTAGGGATAGATTTTACAATTTCAGTGCAAATACAATCATCAAGAAGATTTAAATATCATTTCAAATATATACGACACATACATAATGGACCTAGATGACTAATTAGAATGCTGTGTTGGAGACCTGACAATCATGCTACTGAATCAGCGGGCTTAGAAATAACCTTTAATATTATTACAAACTGTCATATTTGGATCTTTGTGTACAATTACTCCCACATCTGCTCAATGATATCGCTGTTTTCGCTTTAAAATTGTGAATCAAATCTCAGCGATCTATCACAAAAAGATAACATGCGCCTGTATAACATCACGGCAGAAAACGAAATCTGTTTCATGTAATTGGATGCTTGGAACTTTGCTTTTAGGGCTACCTCAACAAAGGCACATCAAAAGGCCCTATTTGGCGTGTACGTTATCTTGAACCTGATGTGGTAACGGGAAGGGCAACAGACAACAAATTTTGGCATATCTAACGCCCATCGGAAGTCTAATCTACAGGGTGATTCGCCCTGCTAGGCTAGCTCAACGTAGATATTGTTATCAACCACGCATCGTGCAAATATGAAAAATTATATGTTGGAGAGAGAAAAGACCACCAGAATTAAGAATAAGCGGTGAGCAGAGACACAAAAATCTGCAATAGCCATTAGCATCAAATAATGTGGGACGACGTCATGATCATTGACAATAAATTGCTCCGATGTCAACAAAAAATTTACAGAAGCAATGAATAAACTACAGTTTTATAGAATAAAATTGAATACGAAGGAGAACCTGAGGTGAAAAATATAAGTGACTATCATGGGCACAATTTCGCCAGTTCTCAACTGACACTCTTGACACTCATGGAGAATGATTGGAGTGCGAGCGATTCAGAGATGGATGGTGCGAATGAGAGCGTACCTCACAAGGCACCGTTTTAGAACAATTAACACCAGCATTCATTTGAGCTATAGTCAAATTGTGTTTATCGAAAAAAAAAATTGTTCTCGTTACTGTCGAAGCTTCTGTCGCCCTGTAACTTCAGATAAGCATGCCAGTTTGTGTGTATGGGTGACCCGCCGCCGACACATGCATTAATCTTCATTATTTGTGTGTTTATAGATGGGGGGAAATTATGATACGGCTTAATCAGCCCTCGGGGCACAGATACCGTCCCTGCAGGCATTCCGTACCCCTTTGTGGATGGTGGGAGACTGATGGCTTCATATAACTTATTCACAAAATTGCAAATACGAGCTCTTTCCATGTAGTTGTACAGAGAGGTCGAATATGGAGGCGACCTCATTAGATTGCTGCACAAATAGACCGAAATGTGTAATTTTATAGACATACTGTTTCTTTGCTGCAACTGAAATAGATCAACATATCATATCACTGATTATGAAAGTATGTCCACAAGTCGTCCACGATTCACCTTTTTGTAGTTTCTTGAACTACAGCAAAAAGAGAGGGTAACTGAAGTTAATAATAGTTAGGTAAATTTTCACTCTGTATCTCTGACGATGACATCCGATATTACAAAATATCTGAACATTATTGAATCTATGAATTCAATTTAATCACATAAAGTGTCACGTTAACCGTGAATCATGTTACGCTACTGAAAATCGTACACATCCAGACCTGCATTAATGTCGACGGAAGTGATGTTTCGTTGGACGATAAAAGTGAATTATGCCTATTTATTGCTCCCATACATACCTCTCATGCACCCCAAGGGAGGTATCGATACTCGTGTAGCGTCGAGATACCCCTTTACTACCTTGTGTCGAGCTGAAGGGCAGATTTTATTTCGGTGGGGTTAACAGTATAGGACGTAATGGAGATATACATCTATTGTGAAGGTACATAGTATCAACTAAATTAACATTGTTTTTTAGGATATGCAACAATTAACCTCGTTCGGGACATGGTGAAACTGTACTAGTGTGTTTCACTTAATGACGAAACTATATTATAATGTCCTTAAAATTTAGCTGACATATTATTTTTTCGTTGGAAAACCAAGACATCTGCGATTAGAAACCGAAGTTCTTCCATCAAAAACCATTTTAAGTAGACAACATTCCCCGAATCCAAACTGACGCTCTGACCAAAGAAGATTCCTTTTTTGATTGCCTTTTCGATAAATGTTGCTACTGTATACAGTACTGGCCTCCCAGAGGTATGGTTAAGTGTATTTTTAAAGGCATGTACTAAATAAACAGATATATCTCCACCACTGACACACGATGAGTTTCTAAAATCATACATGGTTCGTCTTGCATCGCCCAATTTTTTGACGCACTCCAAATGAAGGGCATCCGCCCTGCAATACAACTCCATCCTTCAGTCCTTTGTTTATTGAGGACCCGGAGGGTCGACGGCAAATTTTCCCTTTGTTTACATATGCCCTTGCGCTTTTTTCAGTCACCTAATTGGAATGACCCATCCCTGCCTCGATAAAATAGGGTAATCGAAAATGCTAACAAAGGATTACGTTCGATACAAAAAAAATCTTGCGTTATATGAATATTTTATCTCAGAAACTAAAGATCTGAGAAGCTATTTTTGGTAAAACTTTTTATATTAACATGGTTATCAATACCAAATTAGACAGAAGATGAGCAAAGCAGCTCTTACTCAACCTCGGCAACCCATTTTCAATGTATATATAGATACATAGAAGGTTTTCTTTTTGAAATGGATGTATTATCGGCGGAGCAATCAGAAAAAATATAAGATTAGGAAACCTTTTTTATGTTTCTTGTATTTTAATATTTTTTGATAGGAAAAGTACAATAAACGGCCGAGTTCAGACATAGCATCTAATGGGAGAATTACAGCAAGAGTAGCCGTGAGTCATTCTACATGAATACAAGTTTTTGGTATTTGAAAAACACGATGATAGATGAATGTTGAACTTTCAGCAAATCGAATATCGAAGTATCGAAAACCTATCGAACATGTGAAAAACGGGTTTGGACAGTTCCAAAAATTGTGTCCCAATTTTTTCAACTGCGTTCTCAAATCCGTCCTAAAGCACATCTAAAATTAAAGCTTGGAGAAATTCCGATAATTTTGTGCTTTTTGCCATTTCCTTCGACGGCATTTCATTGATTCTGAAGAAGTACTCAGCAAAATCTACTACGTTCCCACATATAATTACTCCCAACTTCAGATAGACACGCTGAGAGGCTGAAAATCGAACAAAATAAGACTTGATGTAAATAAAATAAAAATGACAAGATCATAAAAATAAAAACAGCTCATGAGACAAAGTAGCTTTTGATAATATTTTCAGCTCAGTCTGACTCATAATTTCAACCATTTATTTTGATTAAATGATATAGTTCAATTGAGGGATTGAACTTACTTTGATATTGTGTCCTGGTTTCAGGATTATGAGCCTGAAGTAAAATATTTACATCATTTCGAAGAAACAGGACCTTGTTATTTGAGGAGTGAATCCCATGGCCCTTGTTTTAAGTTATATAATTATTTGTTATATAAGCGCTTTAGATTAAATTAATGGTTTTTGTGTCAGTTATTATTCCCTTTATATGAACCAATGAGTTTATCCAGTTAGCGTTTAATTTTACTATGAAGTAGTCTTAATCTTCTGATACAATGTTGTAAGCAATAATTGTGGATTTAAAGTATACGCATTCTTACTAGTATAGCGCGATATTGCGAACTGGCAAATTTCATTAACAAGCACGGCATTTATAAATTAATTTCTTCATACTAGGATGCTTTTTTTCAAATTATTGATCCGCTCGTTCCCACAAAATCAAAACTGTATGAAAATTACAAATGACATGCACTAAAGATTGTAGAAAGATTGTTTGGGTGAAACAACGCCATTCAATCCTGTCAAAAACATTTACTAGATCTTTGCAAAACTAAATTTATTAGTATATAGTTCAGAAAACTGCACTGGTTATTATTTTAGGTTTAGCGTTTGAACGTGGTTAATTGGCTTTACGGCATCTAGTTGTGTTCACCTAAAGCGCAGTTTATAATAGCGATATAAAGTTGCTATTTGTGATTCCTGGTATATAGAATTGGACCTAGTAGTATTTTGGAGAGAACGCTAAGCTAAACCGATAAAACGATGTTTCTGTAACCTGTGCAAAAAATTTGGCTAACACAGACACTTTAAAAGCCCGATATATTCTCAGTCCATCTCCGGAATAACCGATAGCCGCGGTGGTTGGCGATGCTGCCAATAGAGTACTTAGATGAGCATACAATTCCAGTAATCTTCCATTTCAAACATACATATTGATCCGTCGCCCGCCTAAAGCCCGCGTTATACACAGAATATTCCATTAATCTCGTTCCCTTCGAGATTCCGAACCTATAAAGAAAAAAAGGAGGCGAATGTACTGAGTGATACTCCAGTTACATGAGGGTATCAGGCCAAAACATTTTTACTTTTTATTTTACTTGATTGACGGATTGAAAGCGATGATGTTTCAATTTCCACGCCTATAAGCGAGTAGGTGTCGGCGGTCTGTCGATGTTACTCTATCAGTTTGGATACCTGATAACGCTTAACTCTACATGTGATCCAAATATAACTCTTACAAGAGATGAATCCTGTAAAAATGAAGTTAGATAAAGGTTACACAACGTGTTTTTACTGAAATTATTCCAGGATTCTCGAATCAAATTTTCAAAACAACGTGATATCGAATCACTTAGTTACCAATCCAGTGCCAGCGGTGAAAAAAAGGAGATGTATGACTATCTATCTGCTGGGTATAAGAATTTTTTTATGATTTTCTATGAGCCTTGAACTATTATGCATGCATCATGAAGTTTGATATGTATATGTATATCTCAATCGGTAGCTGAAGCTTTTTATCAATTATGTCGCCTTTTGGCGACATTGTTTTGGAATTATTACATTCCATAGGCATGGAATGAATATGTGTCATCCCATCTTTGTTGAGTATATAGGTACATAGTTTATTAGCCACATTGTGCGTTTCGTGTAAAATATTTTGAAACTACTTTGTTTTCTAAATCTATAATAAATGTCTACCTCATCAAGATTCTAGTCGTTTGTAACATTTTGACGAAATGAGGTGCCCACCGTGGAAGATCCGTGTCGGTAACAGAATCATTCTGAGAAAATATTTCCTGCACAATTATGTTTTAGATCATAATATACATCTCTAGTTTGGAAACCATTTCACGTTTCTTATAAAAACTTATTAGAGCAGGTGCAATGGTGCGTATCCTCTGAGGGATATTTGTAGCAGATTTGGCCTAGTTCCTCTTGATTTGAAGCGTCTTCAGTCCTCTTTAATATTTTCATACAAACTGTTGCAATGTAGATGTTTGAGTAATACCGCTTTGGACTTCCATTGTCATGAGATTTTTGCGTTTCACGACTTGATTCACCTGAAGGCGATTGAGGATACTACATCAATCGAAACGTTCTGAAACGCAAAAATCTCAAGACAATGGAAGTATGCCTTTGTTAAACAAACTGTATTCCAATACTGCACCTGTCAGATTCAGCCATATTCCTGATTTAAATTGGAGCGCTAAAACACCAATTTAGGACTAAACTTCTCCATTCCATACATTCAAACTAATTTGAATATGTACAGCACGTATTTTATATGTAGACGATCACCGGTTCGAATTCATCCAATTAATTCCGAAATAGCAAATATCTTTTGATCGGTGTCCATTTGAAGTGAAAAGAGTAATTACCATGCCCATGATTTCAGCTGGTAACCTTCTGCTTATGAAGTACATGCTTGACTAGTTGAATTCGGATCTCTATGACGAGTAGCATATTCATTTAAGAATGAAGTGTCTGACAGAAGTTGTGGACTACAGAAAAGGTTTAGCAGTAGTGAAAAAGTTCTTGAATATTGAAGTTATGTTCATTCGATTTGCTTTTTTTTCTATTTTTTGAGTTGTGTAGAATGATATTAATCAAAGATTCTTCTTAATACACTTTAGTTAGGTATTAGTCCAAAACCCTTCAAGACATCCAGAGATTGGTGTGTGACTACAAAAGGTTCGTTCACTACTGGTTATATTTATAAATAGCAGGTACACGTCGTCTGGTATAACATTCCTCAACTTTGATCTTTGACTTTTGTTACTGGAGTAAGGGAGGATGTGAGCGTACATCAGATATGCAAGACCCAAGCTCCCGGTAGGCTTATTTATCCTACTTTGGGCTCACCACAAGAGTATTAGTCGTCCGCAAATAAAAGGTGATAAATTCAAGGACCATTTGAATCTCCCATCCACTCCCGTGCATAATGGATATAGATGCGATAGAAAAGGATAAGTTTAGGATCGGGGGCAGCATTTGCAAATAATTGAAAAACGATGGCGAGACGAGGCGGAATATATAGTGGAATGGAGGACACGCATGTGGAAGACTGGTGTTTATTGCAATATTATATATGTTCGATTTTATTTCCGATATCAATTTATGAACAAAATCTGAATATTCATTCAATTTTGTTTTCTGAATTTTCACAGTGATTTATAGAATAAGCTCATACATACGATCATCTGGTAATGCACGTCTTCTGATCTTTCGTTTATCCCACTGTTTTCTCTAAGTTTGCTAGTGTCCAGTAGATATTGAAATAGAACCAAAGAGTGCTACATATATACAGCAAACTGGTGAAGGCATTCATCAGCCAGGATTTCTTGAAATATCTAATCTATCGACATCTAATCACCGCTACTCTAAAGATTGTGCCTAGTGATTTGATTTAATCATATCGGAAAACATACAATGAGATTTCTTCTTCTCCAAAATATTCCGTCAGTCATTAACAATCCTCATAATCTTTCATCTCCAAGTGTGTCAAAACTTTCAATACAGTTTATTTCTGGAGTCATGAAATTTCAATTTCGGCAGTGATGGATACAGTATATTGAAACCTACACGTGGTATATTGATCCTGCTTCAGAAAATATTTACTCCGAGTGAATGTTGGAATACAGTCCGTGGCTGTCAGAAGTGAGGAAATTTTTTATTTTTATAAATAGCCTCACGTGAAGACGAAAGGTCTGTTATGCCTCATAAGTGCCGCGAGAGGATCTATTCACGTTGAACTTAAAACGTTTTAGATGGCAACCATTGAGAAACAAACACCCCGGTAGCTCATTTCACAACATAGAGCTTCTACAAAAGATCGACTTTTGGAAGAGATTCCTTTCAAGACGCTGCAATAACGACCTGGTGAGGAGAAGCCCACTGGTCTCCTTTAGTGTTTGCTGTTCTCGCGACTCTTGTTGCTAATCTGCGATATCTGATGATATCTAAAGAATAAAGACATGTCACCCACGCTTCTGAGATGTCCTAGACTGTCTTGTGGAGGTCCTTTATGAGATCAGGTGCATCTACTAGACGTATTGCTAGTTCAGAAGCTTTGGAGCGTGATTCGTGACGCATTCGTACACATGTTAGAAGTACAGCAGAATTTCTTGTATCCGCTAAGTAAACAATTGATAAAATATTGATTCAGCTTGAGCCGTATGTAAGTAAGGCAATGAACTGTAATTAAGATTTGAATGAAGATGAATATTTCGATTGATATACCACATAATCATTATGATGATTGATTTAATATTCTGATGTGTTCCATGATCAATTTTATAATCTTTATAGCACATCTATCTCTACAATATTGATGTAACTTTTGAAACTTGTCATGTGGTTTTCTTCTTCATTTGATTAGACCTACAATCTTTGCTGTTAATTAACGGTACATTATAGTTTGAGTGGAAAGAAATATAATACACAACTTTTCTAGAATATTGAGCACCATCTTTCCAACCCCTTATCCCTTGGCATACTTCAGTTTAATTCAATTACAGCCAAAGTTATGAAAGTTTATTAGCTGGGGTAAAACGCTAAAGATGCTAATAGAGTTGGAGCAAAGTTCCCTTCCATAGAGCTCTTTCCCACTCCCTCCGTTCCTTCTTAACTTTGATGTTCTCCATGCTTTCACGTCTTTAAACTGAACCTCCAGAAGAAATCAATTAATTTGCTGGAAAAGGTTTATACCGGGCACATCAAATGTATTTGTGGTAGGGGCTGTTCAATGGTACCGCAAATTAAAAAAGTAGCTTTTACGAAAACTTAGCATGTTATTTCAAGAAGACTGGCACTACAAATTATGGAAATATAGGAAGACTTTTTATTCTTGGATTTAAAAAAAAAGTGTAATACGATATGAAGATAAACAGTAAAATGATACCATTACGTGGAAGATATACTACATCCAACTAACCAATGCCATTTGTCGCCTCGCAGCATAATAATGTATAAAGTTCAGTCATTTAGTCTTCAGACTATGTTGCTCCATGATCGCTAAACATAATCATTTTCTTTGCAGGGCGTCCACCACGAGCTGACCGGCCTCCGTCTACCTCTGCAACCGTACCCGGGGGGAGGCCATGCAGTGTTCATGTATAGTACGGCCTCCGATGGCAACGTCACCCTCCAACTCAAGGAACCCGATGATTTGGACAAAAATAGCTTGGCAGCAGTGCTGGCAAGGTTACAAGATGACGCTACCTTCTCGATATCCTATCAAGACACTGACATTCTCTCAGACGGGAGCATAGATGTGCTACTGGGAGGTGGAAACAGCGGTAGCGGTACAACGCAAGAGTCTACGGGGAATACGGGTGGTACTACAGCTAATTCAGGTGAGTGAACTCCAACATGGGCTACACATTTGCAGCTGATTTCATGATTTATATTTATATATACCTAGACTAGGACTCCACTTGAGAATTTTTGTTTCTGTGGCTAAAAAACTGAAGCTGCCGGAAAAGAATAAGATAAACTCACTATGACTGATGAATCATAATTAAAATTCACGGTGTAGCAACTTT
Source organism: Bruchidius siliquastri (assembly GCA_949316355.1). Classification (NCBI taxonomy): domain Eukaryota; kingdom Metazoa; phylum Arthropoda; class Insecta; order Coleoptera; family Chrysomelidae; genus Bruchidius; species Bruchidius siliquastri. Next base: position 3,341,120 of record OX438532.1, on the reverse strand, counting down.
GCCCTTCAAGGGCAAATGTCCCATTGAACATCATGTGGTGCTATATTTAACATTTAGGAGTCTGAGATTATTGCAGGGACTATTATAGAAAGTTATTTGAAGGCTACCGAAAATTCACAGTTCTTTATTATATAAACCTTATCTTCTTCAAACTCCAATTGACTCACTACAACTAAAAGGTGTAGATCACCACCATTCTCCTCCTCGTCGCAGCGGTCGAAGTAGGAATCACAAGAGAAAGCGGTTATTTATTAAACACCATTTTAATTATGACCTACTCTGGCCCACTACATGCAATTTTGCGGGAGCAATTCCAACGGACTGGCATGGTCCAGCAATCGACTGCGTGCAGCGTACACACAACAAGCTTCGCTGTGCCCATCTCTCAGCTACTCGCTGACTAGACATTGATTGCATTCAGCTACATAGCGACGTAACTGGCTGGCCCATTTTCAACCACTGCGTAAACGTACCGAAATTGGTCGCCACGCACTGTACCAGTCTGGGTCATCATGCTCCCGTATAGGGACCTTGCTTAGCATGTTGTTCAGGGGGACCTTTAAGTAGCAAACTAACTATGAAATATGGACTAGGAGACCTACTCCAGGTATTGAAATTCAAGCTATACTGAGGTATATCATGAGTGAAATATACAACGATTTCACCAATAGGCTTCCTTTATGATGGGGTATTTACATCAGTAAACAAAAATGAATGTACAAGTAAAGTAAAGAGCATAGGACACAAATCAATCACACAGAAGATCGAAGGGTTTTAATGAGCACGCGAAAGCTTTGGGGGCTCTCACACTTCGGGAGGACAGTATCGATGGAATAGCTCTTTCATCCATATAGAACTATAGAATTTTTACATTGCCTAACAAAATTAACAATCTACATAGCGAAACATATAATGTAGTCCTCAATTATACACTTCAAATTGGAGAGCAGTTGAAAACTGGGCCTTTCGGTCATGCAGGAGCAGAGAAAGGCAACTGAAGGTCTAAACCCGCAGGGATTCACCCTCGTGGCCTCCTCTCCTTGAAGTGTCGCACGCCGAATTAACCACAATTAATGATTATTGCCCAACTTTGAACATAAAATAGACGCCGAATTTTGTGGCTGTTGTATACGGCAGGTACTTTCAGGAGGCAAGTTGATACTTTTCGAAGTGATCTCGCTGGAGTTTTGAACAAAAAAGTTAGATGAAATACAGGTGTTTCGTTTGTTTTGGGCACTTAAGCACACGCAGAGCTTTGGCATCAATTAATATGAACTTGAAACTTGAAAACGACAGAGTTTGAAACGAGCTTGTTAGTCGGATGGCTCCTAAAAAATGGAGACTTATGGTTGATCAAACATGCAGACATATCGAAAATACCTCAGCATTAACAATCAAAAATCGTCCATGAGGTTTGATACGTAACTAAAAACATCTCCTATCGTATCCTCATTCGTTCAGATCATTCCACGCTGTAACCAAAACTGTTAGCGAGAATTTCTGTTATTCGTCGATACCACCACAAAAGAGAGAGGATGGGTACAAGATCGATTTCCTCAAAACATTTTCAATGATCATTTGTAGATAACTTGCGAACAATGTTTTCTACCTTTACGACTATTCAATATCCAAGGGCCAATGTAATTATGGCATGATGCATTACTGCATTCGAAACAGACATTTCGTACATATTTGTTACTGCCCATATATATTCCTGGATTTGATTGTATATATTTTGGATGGTAGAGTCTCAAGAAAAACTTGTATGTCCTATAACTATGACATATGAACATTTGTTGTGTGGATGGAAGGACAAAGAATTGACGCTTTTCTTCATACACTATATCATTCCAGGGCCAGCCCAGACATAATGTTTCATGTGTGGCTCTTGCAGCCATCATCTTTACTCAACTGGTCTATACTTTCCACCACCTGAAGCAGCTCTACGATTTCTCTCTCATTTTGAAGTCCATGAACAGAAATAAATTGTCATGTAGCTTCGTCCTCAACTTCATACCAAAATAACTTGTCTAAAAGTTGTTCTGGAATTGTTCGTGTGCAATTCATAATTTCAACTAAAGTTTATCGCTAATAAATTTAATAATTCGCTACATCTCGAAATACGTACCTAGTTCCCGGACGTTCATTTGCTTTCGCATAATAACATAGTTAACTGACGCCAGTAGATAATACATCCGACTCGTTGAGTAATCTTGCTACTTTGGTAGCTAATATTTCCATAAATGAGTTTACGGTAAGGTAAATAGCTACTTATACACCTTTCATATTCAAACATCAAAAATTATAAAAATTTATGAGCGTCCGGAATTTTCCGTGACCTCTAATTGATTCGAAAATTCCATCCAGGGACAGAAAATCTGAGAACTGGTCGAAATCATTAATGAACTTAAAATACAAGGAACCTACATAGAGCCATTGCTTAAACTAAGCTAACTAACTAACGCTTATTGTATACTTCATGAAATGACAGACTCTCCAAATCAATCTTTTGCGAGTGCATTACCTGCTACGGTAAGTTGTGTCGGAAGTGTCTTCATCTCGAAAGAAGAGGAATTAGATTATGGCGCTTTGAACACATGTATAAAATTTTCCGCGAGCTCAAAACTTTTTAATCCCCTGCGATTTTCGCCAGGTTTGTTTAAGGCAGGAACATTTCTTCGCAGATGGCACAGTCACTTTTCCTGCAATTTAATTTAATCCTAAGCACTTAAGGCAAGATTTGATCAAGCAAAACTTTCTGTGCCATGATTCCATATGAATGAAGGTCATCTCAATATATAACCCGATGAGGGTGGTGAAGATAATTCCATTTTTCTCGCTGTTTGCCGTACAGTTAATCATGCTTTGTTCAAGTCTTTGGAAACTGTACAAAATGACTGAGCTCATTTCCAATTATCTCAGTCATCATACTAGAAGTACTTCCTTTTAATTTCAGTATAATCCTGGTAAGTATTTTTTAAGCTATATCTTTAGTTAAGTAAGTAATTAAAATACTCATTTTATCATAATGCACGTAAGGAACAAAAGATAATTTTGAGTGCTATAAGAATTATTAATGGTCGCTCCACTTCTTTCATTATTCCACAATAAGGTGGTGATTCTTGAGTCCATGTAAAGAAGGAAAATTCATATGAAGGCATGTACTGAATGTCATAGTTTCTGAGATACAGGGTTGTATCCAAATATATGTGCCTGAGGAAATTTCAGTGGAGTAAAATTTTTTTGAATGTGCAACGCAACTCGAACCCCCCTTGCATCTCAAAACTTATCACGTTCAGGACATATCGTCATGAAAGTTTTTTTCATAAAATGGGTGCAAGAATCACCTTATCAAGCATTAGAGTTTCAATAAGGAACACCCTGTGTAATAGGTCTTTATCAATTTTAAATGAAACATTGTAGATTGATCTGGTCACGTCGCGTCCAATGCAAAAAAATGCCAATCTTATCAGAGCAGTTAACTACCGAAAGATCCAATGATTTCCCGCGTCTCTCTTTTAGTCTGAATATCTTCCGGTGATTCACCGCCGGCTATAAACATAAAACTGAGCGACCGGCTCGAACGCGTAGAAACGGGTGTGTCCGAGGAGGAGAAAATTAAATGGGCGAGGAGATGCTCAAGTGGCCTGGACGCGGCACGAATAGAGATTCCCCTTTATACCTGAATTGGCTATTCAGAGGACGTTCCCGTACCATGCCAAGTCGCCAACGCCAGGAGGCTATGGCAGTCACAGTGTGTGTACGAATATGATGACCAACAACAGGGCGGGAGTTAACAAATTCTGGCCGTTACAATGAGGCTATTTCAAATTTAAGGCTTCCTTATTTGTACTGCATAGTAGTTCCTTAACGTCAAGGCTTCATTATTTCACTACTTTACTCAAAAAACGGACTTGCTGACCTCAGGACGCCTTCAATACTAATTCTAGTTGTTCGCTGTTATATTCAACTGTTATTCTCAAGAATAGATTGATTATAAATTTTTTTCACTATATTGTCATTAACTAATATTGTGAAAATGGAAAATATATAAAATATATGAGAAGCAATATGTCGAGCATTTTCAGAATTTCATTTTTGTTTTATTTTTGAACATAATGTGCATACATTCCATAATATTTCATTTTATTTCTGAAAATGTTAGCACGACTTCTGGTGAGGCTAAGATATAGATGTTAAACGTTCATTGGTGATAAATCTTGTGAGAGAAAAATCGAAACATACCGATGCAGTATGATAAAAACTACATAACATCCTCCTTTACAGGATTCTATACCGATACATGAGATAACTTGAAGAAAAAACTTATGGTTTGATTAGATCGTTCTCTGATGAATACTTAACTTAAACTAGGTCACAGTTTGCTGATGTACCGAATATGTCAACGTTATAAGCGTAGGTAATAACCTACGCTTATAATAGGCAATAGGCAATAGGATCTCTCTCCCAGAATTGTTACGTTCTTTATGCGGTATAGAAATTCGCACCCATTTCATTTTGCATTCTGTTCCTCAGACGTTGTCACTGAGTGTTGGTTTTGACGTTTGACAAAAAAATAAGATAACAGGTCACCAACCACCGATCTGCATCAGTACTCTCTGCAAACCTTGCGTATGACTAAGATGATGACCAGATAAACTAAGATCTTTGCTTCGGACATAAAGTAAAAAATTAAAATTTTATTGGTTTATGGTTTATGGTTTGTTCTTGGATCTCGCTATTTTTATTGTTACCTATGATTATAAGAGAGGCAGCGTTTCCGATGAGATATTTCATTATGTCCCTTATTTAGTATTTTTCAACACTGCATATTCTTTACATCTGTTCTAGCCTTTCAAACTAGTTGATTAATTCAGTTTCTTTAATTTTTGTACTTTGATAAATGCTGTAGAGGCATCCCTACCTCAGATGAAGTTATTTCTTCAATCACAGGATGTTGTAATCAGCGGCCGATACAAATAATAAATAATATATCGTTACTCAAAAACAATAACAAAGGTAAAGTACAAAAATATGCGAAGAAAAAAAATGTTCCGATGGGTTTAAGAATGTTCTTTGAAACTTGTAGACAAGGTGGATTTTTCAAAAGTTTGATTTCGGACTTCCATTGTCTATAATTGTTTTTTGAGTATCACAACGTTTCGATTGATGTGCTATCTTCAATCGTCTTCCGCTGAAATCTTCGCCTCCCAGTTATGAACTGGACAATCAGCAGTCCGTCCCTGTGTAAGATGAACGGGCTGGAGAGAGAATACAGAGTGGCCATATCGCTAAGCCGGAGCACTGCCGGTAGTTATTGTCTCCATGGGGACTAGCTCATTGTTCTTGGGCGACAGACATGACAATTGGCTTCCTTCAGTAATATACTACGTCCGTCCGTACGTATGTACGTCGAGGTGCGCGAAGCTAGGATATGCGATTGGAATTCTCCGTCTGTTACTCAGCCCCAACCCTTTTATGATTGCTATCCGTTTATTAGACCTGTTTGACGATGAATGGAACTAGCGATATTACAGTTTGCAGATATTGTTTCCTACATTATTTCCAACATAATCAAGACAAGAGAAAATTTGGAAAGAATTCAGGATTCAGATTTCCTCCAATAGAGAAAATTATAATCACCAAATCACCTACAAGGCTCAGATCAAAGCATTTTTAGAATAAGTGAAGTGAACAATACATCTAATGGATGACACTGACTGAAATACCTTTACAATTCGAAGCGTCAAAGAAACGTAGCTGATCTGTTCAGCCAAGCTGTCTCGGATAATAAGACGAATCATCAATAGTACAATAAACACTAGAAGTGCCCACTGAACTCATCATCACCAAGTTGTACTCAAAACACCTTAAACCAGCCCATCTCAAGAACAGAGAGTTTATTCCCCAATAGTTACAGCTTAATACAGCATTTTGAGAACAAGGTGGATATCTGTATAATCATGCAGATAAAAAGATTTGGTAATCCCTGTTCATTATGCTAGAATTTTCCAGGAAGTGTTCGATCAGGAAAACCCTAATCTATGGATCGCATGAGGCGGTCCCGTTATGTGGCCTGCTAGGTCACCAGATTCAACGCCTCTCGATTTCCTTTTATCGGGCCATCTAAAAGAAGTTGTTTATTCGAGAAGCTCCCACCACATTGGAAAATATGAGTTGGAATCCGATTTCATAATTTATTTAACAGAAGATATTAGTTTTTTTTCGAATAGTATATGATTCTGCAATAAAAAAATATATGTTTCCATTAAAAAACATGGTTAACCTTGGAAAAACCTTTACCAGCACGGTAACACAATTTAGGAATGAGAAAAATACAGACAGTTTTTGCGCGGATGGGACTCGAACCTGAATCTCCGTGCTAACGCTGTAGCCGCTCGGCTACCGTACTACGATGAATAAAAGACCTTAGGTAACTGGTAAGGTGCATCCTCGCGAACACCATTCATCTTTCTGAGTTCCTCACGCTCCAAATCAGGCACGACCTGGAGAATAGCCGGTAATTCTCTGCCCATTAAAGAGACATCGCTCAACAGAGATAAATCTGCTCGCTTAGCGACAGCCATCATGGTGATAAGTAATAAACCTTGATCGCGTTGTGTGGGAATTTCCAATAACATTTCATGTCTTAATCCAATATCCGGACTACACATGGATATAAAACTTTCACTAGATATCAGGCGGAGTGGAAAATAATGCTTTGTGTAAAAACTGTGATGAAATATGCACAAAGTAGTATGGTATCTTAGTTTTGATCGTGGTTCTGATCATTTATTGAACCAGTAAAGATATTTTACATTCTGTTTTCACACAAGGTTCCACAATTATATCTGAGATGAGATCACGGTATTGTATCTATTCTTCAGTGTGAAAGGTCAACCGATGTTGTTAAAAATTAGTAAATATCAGTATATAGTGTCTATATTAAATGATTGTACTGATGAATTATACTCCATCAAGCTCGAAAGGCTTCTGTATATTTCATCATGACGCGAAATCTAGACGAAGAACGAGTTCTGTGGTGTCAAGCCAGCTGTTCACGATATTTCTAATAAATCTAAATGAAAACGCCTCTCGTTATCCAGCCTTAAAGCTACAATCTATCAATGACACTACAACGAAATAGCAGTCCGGAGGTTCCAATGTTTATTTATCGAACTAATCTTTTTTGACAGTGCAAAATGACTTTCCAGATTACGAATGATTTTTCAGTGGAATAATCGTCAATTTTTTGAGGTACAAATATGTTGTTCTGCTGGACGGATTCAGTTAGAAATTATAAGGTGTTAATTCCATCAGAACCTTATATGAAAAGTCATGTTCAAATCTCGGTTGATTATTATTAGTTTGGAAAATAATAATTTTATTTGATTTTCCTTCTGTTTTTACCCAACTGAAGGAAACAGTTTTTCATTTAGATTGTAGACGCTCTTACTTGGTTAAACACTTCCATAATGCAGATGAAAATATTTTATATTTGATACGCACTTTCACAAATACTCTTTTTCATGCACTTTTTCTCCAATATCTAAAAAGAAATTATGTCACTAGTCTAATAGAATATTCCACCTCGTTTCATTCCAAGACTTTCTCCGTTCTTATAATGCCACGTTTTTTTTTGTTGCTGGTTCCTTTCAAAGCTTGTACTGACGATACATATTTAAAAGTTTTAAAATACTGGCACTGCTCAAGCATTCATTCAAAACTCTAAGGAATAAAATATATATACATGTTTCTCTTAGGAAAAAAACAGCATACTTATACGCACCTCACCTCCAAGTTGTAAATGCTGTTAAAATATAGTGTAAAATGAACGACCGGGTTACCGGGTTGTCGGCATTATAGGAAATATCCTTATATTATCTCTTCACTGGAAATAAATACAGGTTCAACAATGTTGACTAGATCAAATTATTAGTTAGTCAATAATCAATTGGTATTCTACAAAAGCATTTGCCTTTACAGATATTTTCAGCAAGAATTTTGTTCGCATTTGTGGATATAGTGTCCTCCCTCCAAATTGCTATTTGCTATTTCCAAAGAAAAGCTATTTAGAAATTTCAAATTCAAATATCTTCATTAACAATATTCAAACGGATCATCTTTTTTCTAGCCGTCCATAATAGTCCGTATTAAAGTCTTGTTTGATAACAAAACTGTTCCTCTGGAAGCAGTCAAGAAATGTCAATGTGGTTATAATTTCAATATTTGATAATTTCATATTTTGTACCCGAAAAGACAGCCGAAACTTCATCATATTGGACAAACCCCAAAATAATTGGATAATTAGTGCAAGAAATAAACCATAGCTAAATACAAAAAGCCATATTTTTGTGGAACCTATCAAGTTGTTTAGAACAGCAGCGCCCTCTCTCTCCTAGCATAAAAGCAAAGGCAGCCTGATAACGTGGGCATCCAGAATCTAATGCTCACAATATAGGAACAACACAAAAGCTATTATCGTTATGACAAAGGCCATCATTAAAGCGTTCAGATATTCAATCGCTTGACCTATTTTCGGATACAGAGAGAAGAGACCCCCAAGCGACGTTTTGTTAGGCCTCGTCGAGGCGTCGTCCTCCCTTTTTTCATTCCTTTGCCTTTGTTCGAATTCCGTCCTCCGCCGCCGGTCCTCCACGCACCCTACGACACGCATCTTGGAGATCGATTAACGAATCTAGAACGGAAATCGCCCGCAGGATATACGCTGGATGATCTGACGAATTTTAAGGAGATGTTTGCGTTCGCAAAGCTCGAAAGAACGAATAGAAGAAATGTACTACAATCAGATTGGAAGGAATTCATTTTTTTTGTCCTGGCAAGGTTTTTATAGTTATTCGCAGGTACGAAGCGTGATGCATTTTATATTTATGAATTTTATAATTGTAAATTTAGACTCCCTTGTAACGAGAGTAACGAGTGTGGATGGTAATTTCATGATTCAGGTAGCAACTGTATATTTTTAAAACATTACCTCAAATTTTTCTGATATTGAATCGAAACGCGTCATATAAAAAGATACATATTTTCACCATATTCTCTTCATCGAAATTGTTTGACCTGACTTTGCATCACTCCCACCTTGTTACAATATTGAACGGAACCTTTTTTATTCACACTGTGGATAGCATTTACGAATACTCTGTTTCTAAGCTAAATCATCTTATTATCAGATCAATATCAAGGTTAAGAAACCCTTTAGACATCAACGTCAGCAATGCCCGCCTCTGATGTAGCACACGCAGTGCGTAAAAGGGAAAGAGTACACCATAAATCCTTTTTTACGGCAGTGGAAAGAGAGTACATATTCCGTGGAAGGGGCAGCTTCATCGACAGTGTAAAACAGAGAGGGTGGATGGAAATTGCGAAAACCTGGAGTATGGGTAGCATTTTAACGCAGTCCACCGAGATACTTCTGTCCTTTATGTTTCCACTCATTGACCCGTTATACTTAATTTTAGGCAACATGGTAGAAGATATCAGGGTCCTTTTTCTTCTAATACACGTATTCTTGGTGAACAGGGAATAGATGAATAACAAAAATCCTAACCATTTGGTTTTGGTTGTATATCACTTGGAAGCTGAATATAAACCATGGTACCGTTGCTTGCGTTGTGCATTGTGATAGAGTACCGTAACATTTCTGGATGAACTGAAATGAAAATTATTTTTCTTGTAAAAGGGCCATCAGGGATTCAAGAACTTCGTGCTTATCGTTAATCGGCATACATCTGTGCAAACTAGGTCTAACTTTTACCATGTGACTTCAACATAATGATGGCAATTATTGTACATACATATTATGTAGTAGGTTCTTTTATGGTACTATACCACTCACAAGACTAGTACTACATGGTACAATGACGGATTGGACACCCTCTCTGAGCGGCCCCTGCTGAATTCTAGAGGGTTTTTTTTACAGCTTTGACATCACGTACGTAGCAGATTTCTGAAGTGATATCCGTGGGATCCGTTTTCTTTTGCTCTTTAGGTTTTTCAACGGGGTGTTTTAATGCGAAACGGATTTTCTCTTGAAGGGTCTGACGATACGAGATCAGGAAACATAATTAAACTTGTTTCTGCCGGGCCACCCAAGGTGTAAAGCTGACCTGATAAGCCTATGCCACTCGGCCATTGGTGATATTTTTTGGTCTCCTAAGCATTTTTGCTTTACCCCTAAGTCATAATTTGGTATTAAAAAATGTTTTTTTCGCGAAACTCAATTTAAAATTTCGATCAGTTCCTGTACGAACACGGATTAACTTCCAGGAATCAAACCTCCATCCTCCAATACTAATTTTCACCCTCCATTCAATTACGGTAATGTCAATACCTGTGGAATTGAAATTCGTGTTATAGTTTGATTTGATTTCCTAGCCAACTATGCCGAACGCTATCAGTAAATGATAGCTAGTAATATGTATAAATAAAGTGGCGAATGAGATGTAAATACCAATTTGTGGTTTGGTCCTGGCCTCATCCGTTTTTCTGTGAAGTGCAAACAAATAGAAACTATGACATATTTTGAGTGGATTTATTTATGTTTTGGTGGGGTGTTTCATTCAGCATAACAAATTCGGGGTCATTTCCGGTGAAACAGAAAACGATGTTCGTTTGATTTCATGCTCTGAGCTGCTCGGATCTGGTGCAGGTTTGACTGGAAATATCGCCATTCGAGGTCTATGACGCATCGCAAGTATTTTCTCTGAGATTTATTAATATTAGAGCGTTCAAAAATCCCTATATTCAATTTTTGGAACGCTCAAATAACTCCTTGACACTGTTGGATTGAAGGCAACCATTTAAGGAGAGAAATCTGAAGATTCAAAGCTCAACACGTCATAAAAGAGAAACACTAGGCAGGAACCATATAGCTGTGATAGAGATAACCTCAATATTTAGCCAACTATCCCCCTCTTCATATCTCAAGAATCTTCCATTTGCAAGTTGCAGGTTTTACCGCCAGCTAATGCAGTTGCAAACCATTCTCATCAACATTTTGATTACGTGAACGCGGAACAAATTCTTTATGCGCTTAAATATGTGGTATTTACGAGATATCTAATGAAGTATTCCCGGGAATATCAAATGATCTCCCGCAGCCACATTTGCGCCTTTAATGCCACGTCGTAAGTTCATTTCACAGAACCCGCATTGTATCTCCTTATCTTTCGTCGTTAACGAGCTGTATATGTATGTTTGGAATGCCTGTTGTATGTGTTTGTGTGCTGTTCGTAAAATATATCCGCAGTTAATGGTGCGGGAGAGCTAAGTAAGGGTAGGTTCTTATGACATTTTGCTGTTGGCTAGATTATAATCGAAGTTATGCGCCATGATTGTGATGTTCCTTGACCTTCCTTCAATAATGAACTACGATGCTTGAGTTATCCAGTCAAAAATAATATCCAAATCAGCAAAGAAAAAAGCTAACGTTTCAGTTAGTACTGTAACATATCCTTTTTCGTGCCTATTGATCTGTATGTGTGGATCTGTTTTTCAACGGTTTTGTCTAAGCGGAATCTCAGTAAACACTATACCAATTTCTATGAGATTATGGGTGCATCGTAAGTAATGCAGTTTTTTCTATGTAACAAATTTCATTAACTCCGATTATCAGAATAAACTAAGCCGCTAGGTGAGCTGAAAAATCTGAACTTGTACATTCTATTTCATATGGGAACGGAATACTCTTATAATTCTATGTCTTAAAAAGCTATATATGTTGATAACAGCACCCAAACCATGCATAAGACTTTAAGATGATCCTCTAGTTCTTCAAGTTGCCTTCACAGAGTAGGCGATATGACACATAAATTCCTCCCTGATATCAAATTTAAACCATATGTCCTACACATGCAACAGCTGGTAAGCTGGAAGGTATTTCAGTGTATCTACCCCTTCTAAGTAAATAGGTTTTGAGACACTTTTACCATTTGTCGTCGAGGAATTAGTATTAGCAGTAGTCACCTAGCTCACTTTAGGCTTTAACTATGCCCGTTTTTCTTCTTAATAGTTGCCACATGAAAGTGACACATTCCCCAAAAGGAGTCGAGCTCAAAGAACGTAAACTACTCAAAAGCTCGACCCGAATGTCCACGATGCAGAAACATAATGGTCCTCTGGCGGCATTAGCTATGGCAGAGAACTTTAAAACATATTGCGAAACAAAGCATTTCCACTCTCCTACCTTCCCTTATGGAACGACGGGTGAAGCCGCAGTTTACAATACACGACTAAGGTGCACTTACTGGACAAAATATTATACGTTCCTACGTGAAACCACCCGGTGGTTGCTTTCAGTGCATCGGAGCAGTGGTCTAAGTAACGTCAGTTTTCGCGAACGCGAATACCTGTTATCGATGTTTGCGAATTCGAATCTAAAAATGGCACCATTTTTCTTAGGATAAAATTTGGCTACACATTATTTGTGCACGACTGGAATATTGTCTGTTTTCATTTCAATTGAACAGTTATTTATTTCAACATTTTTTTGGGTATTAGTGAAGATTGCTTTTGGTGTGCTGAAAAGTATTGAAATGTCATCATTTTTACAAATTCTGCTGGTGTCTGATCAATTTTTGTTGGAATAAAAAAACTGAATAGGGTTATGTTCCAATCTCCTTTATGATTATGTCAGTTACCGAGTTAAGGACAACCATTTTAAGATAGCCGTATTGATGTATCGCTGATGCAAGTATTCTATATCATCATCATAATCATTTCAGAAGGTGAAGTACTCAACTCAAGTAAGCAACAATCGATAAAAAAATCAATTATTTCATAATATCTCTATACCAATAGAAGAAGGCCCAGTTGATGTGTCATTTCGAATAAATATCTTGTCAATAAACTTTTTTTTTTGTTTCAGGTACGCATTTTTACATACTCATCCATTACGGACCCAACAGTAAGTAAGAGTTCATTACATCCTAGAAGAAAAACAGTGGCGAATCTATACAACATTTCAAAGAGATAGATAGGTCATATATCTTAATTTCCTGGTTGGATTACAAAACTTCTGAAACTACATTTTTGTAAAGATGTTGATAAAGCAGAATATTCGTAGTCTTTGTATCAGCTAGAAACAATTTTCAAATTACCTAAGACCTAACAATAAAGTATTTAAATGTTAAACTGCCTTGCACAGAGAAATCTATGTAAAACAGTGATACTCCCGATTTCTATAAGAAATTCCAAATTAGCGTTCCAAACAAAATTCTTAACATGGAGCTGGTATCTACAAGATGAGTCAAAAAAACTAAAATCTTCTTGAGTCTGGGGAGGTATAGGTATCTTTCAAGCAACCTAAAAAGATGAAGAATGCAAGAAGCACTATGACTAGATCAACAATAACGGCAAAGAAGAGCCGGCCAGAAAACTTGGATTTAACCCTATTATAACCAAATTCTTACAAATCATTCTGGTCTATACTCAAAAACTTGACCAAAAGTACTGTTTTTATTCTATATCAATACTTCCAGTGAGGTACTCCAATCACTACTATTAGCGTGGATTTAAAAACGCCTGCAATTATATTTAAAAAAACTTAACCCTGGAAAAGCATGTTCTACAAAACGGTCTTGAATGATAATACCAAGAGTTATTAATACATCAATAGATGAGTCTATACAGATTGGTCAAATGAACTGTTGAGGTAAGTATGTATCAACTAGTCAATTACTATCTATTTTGATATCATGTTTGCGCTGAAAGCAATTGGTTCTATGCTAGTCACATTCAAATCGGTGTTGCACCCTAAACTGAGCAAATGAAATTAGGTTTTGTCGGTTTAGAGTCCTCTAAATATGATGAAAAGGAAGGTCAGTTAACAGGACGTTTTTGGTTATACCAACATACAGTATCTCATGCAATTGGCTCATAGGAATAGTAGCAGAAACGATATGCAGATTCTGCAAATATAATCTCTGCTCACTTCTTCTGTTACCGTGAATGCCTAGCATGACAAAGGTAAAAAGAAAGTATGAGAAGCCCTGTGTCTAAGCTGTGGAGTCAAAGCTATGTGCAGGGCTATAACTGCAGTTGTGGAGATCCGTTTAGGTCACACTGGTTACCATCTCGAAGGCAAGCAACCGTATGTGTAGCACTATGAAGATAAACAAAATATTCGGACTGTCCAGGCCAATAGTTTCGAAAAAACTTGCTTAATCTATATGTTCACATCAAATAAAAGCGGGAAGAACTCAATACTACTGGTTATTGAGAAGATCCTCAAAACTGTCCCTCTATAACAAAATCATGATCTATAATCAGATTCTTAAGCCCGTTTGACTCAACGGTTGTCAACTGTGGGGTTGTTCGAAAGATCCTAACATCAGGATTATACAAAGATTCCTAAGTAAGTTTTAAGAGCTATTGTTAATGCCCCTTGGTACATTGGTAATAAGAATATATCGTGATTTGAATATACCTCTGGTAGTCGACCAAATCAAGAGAATGGCGGTCAGGCATGAAGAAAGGCTCCATCACCACCCAAACGCAGATGGTCTTCAGCTGCTGGACAACCACAACTCTGTCCGATGATTGAAGATAACCAAGACATACGAATTACTGTAATGCTTTGGTGCATAGAGCACAGCATGTGTACGAATTCGTAGTTATAGTGTTAATGTGTTCTAAAGGACATCGATGGATTTACTTTAGTGATAAATAAATTCAAAGGAAAATTAATGGTTGATCAGTTTTAATATGAAGGCATTATGCCCCCAAAAACAAAAACAAAATCTATATGTTACAAAAGTTTCTTTACAAAGAATGTGTGGCAGTCACCTTCCACTATGCCACTGTGAATGGCTTATGCAAACTGGTCTGGTGTCTAGGGTGACGTACAGTTTAATTTTCAATAAAAGTGGCTCTTGCATCCTGTACGATGCGGAGCTCATAAAAAGTAATGAGCTTTTAGTTAGGACGCGACAGTGAAAAGGTGCACGGTGGTACATATGGGCAACGGAATTGAAGGGTGACAAAGTCATTTTAAAAGGGCCAACGATGCACACACACGCTTTTGTCTACGTACAGTTGAGTATGGCAAAGGGCGTAGAGCACTTTGATCCATGATGAATAGGTACATACGAGACTCGTTCCTTTTTTTCCATAAAATAGTTTTTATACTATATCATAAAAGTGAACATGCTGAATATGTATACTTCAGGTTGATCTGTACCTTGTGAATTTGCTTCTCAGATAATCCCGAAATCGAGCATATTTACGTGAATTTCCCGTTCCCAGTATTGTTTCGTTTATATATTAATTTCTTTCCTTCCCTCAAAATCCTCAGAGTTCGTGTTATACTTTCACATATCCTACTTTGCTTCAGATACCTGAAACTAGATAATAGCTAGGTCGAGTTGCCAACAGACAGTTGTCTCTGCATGTACTGATTTTGGATAGATGTTTACAGTAGACTGCAGAAATAATTTGCAAAATATGCGGGGCTCATATTATCAAGAACATAATTCAATTTTTGTATTATATCAGCTCCCTATAGAAATCTATTAGTTCGACTTTTGAGTGTGTGCCTGTGCATATAACAGAAAATATAATTTGCCTCTTTTTCCTAAGCAGTGATAATTTGTGAATATTTATTAATTGCTGCTTGCAGATGATAAGCATCATACTAATTACCCGCCCAGTTTCTGTTCAACCGACCCTCTAATAAAACGTTGGTTATGATTTTGAACCACAGAAAGACAGCGACTTTGTGCAGAAGGAATAGGGAAATGAGTCAGTTAGGTATCTAAACTTTTGATTGGTTAGCTCTTATCATATATCATCTTAATAATCCATTCTGGAGAAGGGTTGACCTCTTATGATCAACGTCATGGGAGCTCCGTTGAGCCACCTCCTTCATGAATTTCTGATGGTTGAACTATTGACGTAGTTTGGCAGCTTAATTCTATCTGATTCATCCCTATATTCTCATTCTCATTGAAAATAAGAAAACAAGCAACTGCAATCATTCACCGGGTGAAGCAGACCTTCTACCAGTTTCTGTGACAGTTTCCATCACCAGTATCAATTAGCGTCCAAATAAAAGTACTCAGGAAAAAAAATATTCCTCCGAATTCCACACTGCAACCGTCGCACAGCATCACGTCACGCTATTTCTTTTTTCTCTGTCATCTACTCCAGCACATTAACATTCATTAAAACCCGATGTCTGTAATCAAATGTTTCACAGTGCAAATTGAAGCACTATTTCAAAGAGAGGAAGCGCTTGGAAGAAAGAACACATTTGATTGGTGATATTTTCGCTGCAAAATAGAACGAATTAAGGCAAAGGAAACTGGGCATGGAGGATAAGTAGCTACGAAACGTCAGCTTGAAGGGTATAGATCGTGATGCCTTAGTCTAAACAAAGCTGAACCAGTCTGTGGAATGCTTAAGCGTTGCACAATGTATTCGTTGGAAATTGTTTAAAATATTATCGTTTCTCTAGTCAATTATAAGGAGAGCTCATGCAAAGTAGTACTGGAATTTCTCCAAATGTCGCGGGTTTCGTAACTCTAAGCTTTGTTCTCCTTGTTTATTACTATAATGGATCTTTCTAACAGCTTATCCAGTTGTTATTATACAGGGTACATTTATCGTATGATTTTAAGTTGTGCGCGATTCCTTGAAAAGCCAAAACCATGCAATAGGTAGTCAATTGATCAATGAGAAAGATAAATACCTTTTTTGTTTTATAGTTTAGTTTTGTCCATTCTGGCTCTTTCAGCTAATAAACATAGAGGTGAAATAAACATTTTAGATTTATTATTGTATGCATCTTATGCTTTTTTGAGCGCCAAAATATAATGAAATTTTACCAAAAAAGGTCTATATTTGATGTCATTGTTGAAATTAATCGGAATGTAAATATCTAATACTAATCAGGTATTTTTGATCTGGTTTGTGATTGTTATCATGATCCCTTATACGTCACCTATTTTTGTACTTTCATAGTGATTATTTTCAATAGAATCTTTGTATATTTTTTTTCAAAAGCAATACATATTTTGTCCATCAAATACTCCCATTTAACTATATTTTCTATATTAATTAGCCTATTGACTGGGTCTCAAGCATATAAATTCAATAGAGTTAAATCCAGAAACCGAGCAGGTCATAGTAGCGATCCACTTACTGCATCGCTGTGGAATATAGTTTGCACCGCCAATTCTCGTTGCTGGTACTTTCAACGGGTTTTAAAGCCGATGTGAAAATCAATTGGCGAATGTTCACTTATTGTATAACTACAGAGTTGAACTGTTTGTCAACTTTTTTCTCTCATTCAAATAAATCCAAAAGTCTTTTGTTGAATGTTCTGAAGACTGAATTTAATCTTGGTTCTTCGTTTTCACTTCAATTGCTTCCATGTAAGTATCTAAAATGATTACGATTAATTGCAATCCTTACAGAACCATGAGTTGGACTGTATGATGAGGACTACTGTCGCGACCTGTTCCCCAGGTTTCAAATCCACCGAATTTCATGTCCGGGGAAAAGCTAGGGTGCATATTAACAACTTAAGAATGAATAATTTTGAAGCAGATCAGAAACTCAAAATATCATAAATATTTGAGGATTTAGATGTTAAATACCCTTCTACCACTACGCACCGACGTTACTAACTCAAGATGCAATACAATACTCGTATAATACCAGGAAATTTGAGCCGCTGGCTAACTTCACGACTACGCCACTTCCCTCCGAGAGTTCTAACTTCTAAGGAATCCAGCTACCCATACAAAGTATTGTACAGTGCAGTGTAGTTGCTGTTATAATCTTCTAAGGCAGTGAATGTTCATATGTCAGAGTACTAACCTATACCTCTAGTATATCAAATGGAAATTATAGTTTGATACGCCACTGGTACCCAACCTGTACATCCTCCTTCATATTCCATTAACGGCTTTGGAAACTCATGTAGCGTTTAGGGTAATTTGCATAATAGTAGGATAAACTTGGCAACGATAGTTTGGGCAACAAGGATGCGACTAGTGGCGCCTGATGCGCTTTTTGATCTCTTGTTGCCTTGGTAAACCCTTCTGCTCTAGCGCTTCATGCTGGCTCTATTTAGGGTGTACCACAGGGTGGTGTAGACAGCCCATATCTAAGAAGTTGAAAGTATATTCTCGAGGTCATGGAATGATCTAAATTAATTCGCCATGTTGCCTAGTTTTATCTTGTCTTGATTGTAGATGCTATCGCTTGTTGAAGCTTATTACAGTGATGTCCAAATGTCACATAGTTTAATTTCAAATTAATTGTTGAACTAACCAATTGGCTGTTTACAGTGGCTACCCATATTACGCCTAGCCAGCATGACTACACATGAATATAAATTACCAATTCAACAATTTCGATGAATATATACTCACGATAAGAACATCTGATCTTACTTTAAGACAATTAATTTGATAAGAAAATTATTATTAATTTTATCCAATAAAAGTATATTTTCACATTCAAGACTCATCCTAAAGAAAATATACCTTAAAAACATATGGTTTTTTCACAACAACTAAGATTTCAATGCTTTTCCAACAAGCATTCAGTTTTTTTTGTAAGGTTATCAGATTTTCCAAGGGAGCTCCGTTTGCTTCAATCAAGAAGATCTTTCGATTCCCTTCAAATAATTGATTTACTTGTTTGGCATCGCCATATTCGACAACGGCAATTCAGCGGTGTTCATTTCCGCACTCGTTGGATTCTTTGGATTCAATTTTTTAAATCCACCTCCCAGGATGAATGTGCTGTTAAAAAGTTTGGGTTGTGACTATTGTGAGGATCTCATACAAGTGTGATATGAGTGATAAGTGAGTTGTGAATTAGTTCTATTACAAATGGTGAACGTATATCTATTGGCTTAATTACAAGTACATATTTTTTATATTCTGTTTATCTGACAACACCTTTCAAACTTAAATCAGGGAAAATACTATATGATGCAGATAAATGTGAGAAAGAAGTCACATTGGTACAGTTGCGATACTTTTTTGGTTATTATTTTTAAGGCTAAGGAACCAACAGCAGCTTTGATAACACATAATCAAAACTGACCTGTCACAAAGAAGAAGATGTTTTTTGAAGTTACGAAACAGATAAACAATTTGGAGCTCATACGTTTTGTTGGAAATGATTCATCTCTAACTCTCTCCTGCGCGCATGCAAATACTAGTTTACAAAGAATACTTATAATAAATTAATTATCGAAAATGATGCCCTAAAAGCAATATTGCAAGAAATTGTTGCATATACATAGAAGCTAAATTAAGTGTAACTATTAATAGTGCGTTATCGATTGGAATGCATTGTAATTAAAAACTGTAATATACGACTCGATTCTAATTCCACTGCTTCATTATTATTATAATTATTATATGGTTACATAATCATTGCTGTTCTCAGATTGTTTCTGTGCACAAACAATAATAATTACATCTGCCATACAACATGGCGCATTAGTTAAAATCAAAGGGGCTAATGTTAATGAAACAAAACCACATTTAATCCATTATATAGCTATAAATAGCCCATCAGTCAACAGGTATATCGAGAATTCACCTCACTTTGTAGGCAGAGGCATGTAATACGCCCAATACAGGGGCTACTCTCATTGATTAGGTATACTGCAAATATAATATTGTGGTTGGCTTGCCAGGACCTAATCATATATCAAAATGATATGAAACGAATATATGCTGTGATTCACGTAAGAACATATATCGTTATTATACGAAGACTATTTAGTAACTCTAAAGTCGGTTGAAGAGGCTAGAATTGTCACGATTTGCCGGAAGCAGTCAAAAACGTTCAATTTTGCCCTGTGATCTAAAGTCTCCGACCAAGTATTTGGCGAACAATTCCCGTATTACCACCGGAGAGCCGTCCACAAGAAGAAACTACAGCTAGGCAGTGGAACAGTATCCTTACGCCCAGCATATATCATTATTTGACCTGGCTCGCCTCTACGGAATCTATGAGAACACGTTATTGAAACCACTCTAAAAAAGCGATGTTCAGGGAACTTTAAATATACTATACCTGTGGTCACGATTTTGACATAGTGGTACGAATATACATTCAAAAATATGGTATATATATATGATTCTCCTAGACAGGAAGTTATTGGTTAACAGCATGGTCACAATCGCTTTGTGATAAAATTCATCTTTGTAAAGCAACCAAGCCACCTTTGATCCACTGCTTGAGCTGCATGGTTCGCATTCTGACACCCTTGTGGATATTAATTATTAACTGCTGTTTTGTCTGCTTTAACATTTGCTGTATTCCATTCCCCATTCCATATAGGGACACGATAAAGAAAAACAAACATATACTTTTGGCATATTTAGTAAGAATTCATCTAAAATAACTAGGTCTGTGGCTTAGGGAATTAACAGGAGGCTTTATCACGCTCAAGATAAATGGCTGTCTTGACATCCCCTTGCTTTCCAAACTTTTCCAAAAACTGAGAAACGTCACACTAGGTACGTGCCTTCAGTGATGCGAATTCCTGTGATACAGACGCTTAATTATCTTGGTATGGACGAAGAGAAGTTGCGGTTATGAACTCATGGCATGGGCAATTCCGTCGTCGTTAGTAGAGGAAACATCAAAATGACAAATTGCCGAGAAAGTTGGTACGATTTCGATCCTCCGGCGGCATAACTTTGAACTTACTGACGATGATCATTTGCTACTCTGACGCTTGTAGAGATGGATTCCGCCACTTGGCGTTATAACTTTTAGAGCGAAATAGCGCTTCTAGTGCGTGATGGATAAGAGTGGAGTTGTTACCGAATCAAACTTCTTGTTTGGGGTCTTCGGAGTTTGTTAAAATTCCGCAGGCACTCTAAATTTTGTTGCTCGTGAATATCCTTATAATATTTTTATGGCAGGGTTGTTAAAAATTGACTACACGCTTTGGAAGAACAAAGCTACAGGGTCTTTGAGGTTTCGAGGAAAAAAATAAGCTGTACTGTATAGAGAATTGAATATTTTGTATAGTACAACTTCCTAGTTCCTTGTTTTTGTAAGACCATCTTCACTCCGTACACTCAATGATAAATAACACAAGCGAGATTTATTTTTGATAGATAAGTTTGGTCTTTTTATTCGTTTCACCCTATTCTGGTACAGATCTCCTTTGGTTTTGCCTCTGTGTGAGAATAGTCTCTTTTGGCGTTGCCATTTGCATGGATGGATACTTGGGTTAATTACTTTGATGTGTTGTAGTTAGTTAGTATAGTGCATAAATTTCTGGTATCGGTATTGGTAAGTCTACAACCTTTCGGTCGAAGTTCTACACCACAGCGTATACCGCATGCATTGCAATTCGTCTGATTATGTCAAAATTGCTCGCATTCACACTGTCCGTTGGCAATTCTATTCTCTGTTATACTACCCTGACTTTCATGCAGCAATATGTAGTCAACTGGTGTATTCGTGCTTCTTTTCTTAGTATTAATACATTCACCAAAGGGATGTTCTCTCTGGTACGTGTTCTTCGCAATTTCCTAACACCTAAAAGCACAAAATCTCTCTTTTTCAGATCTTCTGGAATGATAGGATTCCTTAGATGGCCACTGCCAGGGCCTTCTCATATTTTCTAATGTACCTCTTATTTTTCGTCTCTATCAGTATTTAATACCATGTTCTGTTAAATTTGTCTCAGGGGCTTGATTGACAATATCCTCTTCTTGATGGCAGCCACTCATTCTATTACATCATCAATATATGGATGAAGTTTCTTCGATTTTGATACTCCATCATCATTAGATAATTTCTGGTCTTGGCTGTTATTGGTTTCCTAGACCATGTTTTCTCACTTTTCCTCTATCGTCTAGTTTTTCAACAGCCTTATCGTTCTTCTTTGATTTTTCTGTGATTCGAGCTCCTTCTGCAGTGTTTTATTAGTGCCTTAAATTGACCACTTTCCAAGTGGCACCTCCCATGCTTTCAGCATACTATACATATGTGTATATTATTTTTCAGCACAGGAATCAGCGAAGCAATAGTTATGGAAAACCTGTTGGTGGATACTTAGCTACAGTTATTGCTTTTAATGATTTTAGACGATGACAGTGGAAATGTTTCGATTTCTCTTTTATTTATGTTGAGAAGTACACAATAGATATGTTCATTTTGTGAATATAATGCAATAAACGAAAATACTTAATTGTTATTTACATAAGAGAGATGTGTTTTAAACAAGGCAGGGGGTAGACATCAAAGAGGGGGGAAATAATTGAATTTCAATTACGGGCTCGTGTGAAAGTATAAAGAAGGACTAGAAAGGGTGAACAAGGGTGGAATGAAGCAATGAAGTGGTTGAATTTCGCAATGGTTCACAGACAGGAATAATTTGTATTATAGGCGCACCGGACGAGCGTTTTCAGTATCGCGTGGTTTCTTCGATTTGTGATTTGGATAATTCCTATGCATTAGTAGGGATTTGAATCTGAACACAGCACAACGGACTGTAATACAAATGAGGTCAGGTAGATTGATCAAGATGTTTTTATATAGATAGATAGATATTGGTAAGTTACAGTAGGATTGTTTTTACACGTTAACTTTGTTCATGTTTATTTCTCTTCACACCATTGCAAGTAGCAGAGAAACCACTTGCTGGTCATTGAAAGAACTGCTGGGTATACCTAATCCCAGTTCCATTAATTAAATACAAGTATTTGATATTATCTGAGTATCAGATGAATGATATGACCAACTTAAGAAAAGGTATTATCTCTGAGGTAGACATCATAAGACCTAAATGACGTATTATCTCAAATTTAAAAATGTTCACGATAACCATACTCCCCTCACTTATGCGTCGGTTGTCAAACTGAAAGCATATGATACAACGATTTATACCAGTTCCAGAATGAGCACTCCAGATTACTAGATTGTAGTACGTTTTCGTTTGTTTCGAATTCCGACTCTTCGTTCATCAGCCTACTGGGAATTAAACCTCTACAGAACAAATGAAATACGGAAAATCGACATGGCACCCGACAGAGTAAAGAAGGAATAGAGGTGAAGGCTGAAATAGGGGCACAACTTCTGACGTAGTTACAGCGTTAACGCGTAGAAAGGGGGTATAAAATGTGAAAGAAAATTAATTACAGGATCGTTGATTAAGACCACCAATTATTCTGCGATTTTTGAAATCGATACAGTTAACTTGCCACTAATTTTAGGTTTTGGTGTTGAGAGCAACTGTATAACTTGTGAAAGAAAGCGATATTACAGTGTGCGGCGTGAGGAACGTTATTGTCATAATTCGATAGTAGTTCACATCAAAACCCTGACAATTTTTCCGTGAAGGTCCGTCAGATGGATTCCCCAGAATTCACCTATGGTGCTTGTATCTGGGTCTGCAATAATCAGTAAAGCTATCTAGAGCAAACATACCAATCTGAATAGATATAACTAACTGTTTTTTGAAATTAGTTCCAGTTCTTGGTGAAAGAAGAAATACAGTTAGATTTTTCATGTATGGTCCTTTATGAAATGCTGGCACAGCCTCAGAAGAAAATGGAGTCAAGTGGATTCAGTACTTTCTACATATTCATATTTCTCTATAGCATGTAATGATATCGTATTCTAATGCTGGTTAAAGTATTTGCTCTCAAATATGTTTGGCATACGTACTGCGTAAACGAGTAGGGAGTTTCGAAAAATAAAATGTGACCCGACTTGGAAAGCACTTAAAATATGATCTACGTCCGGAAATAATATATAATCTGTGAAATATAGGGCGGATAACAAAATAGAACATTCAAAGAAGCATATTATCTGAGATTCGAGATTTTCGAAAGGAACCTCTTCTAACATATTAATCCTTTGTCGCACAGCACCACCTGCCAAGATAGCCCCAAACATCATATTTCACGGGAACGCAGAAGGCCTAACAAACTTCTACTAGAAAAGGAAGGATATGTGCTTACTTATTTTATAATCAACTATTTGATTTCACTATTCTATTTTTCAGTGATATTTATGGAACTCCATTGTACGAATCTTATAAGCTGCACTCTATAAAATTATCGCATTCGAAAATTCCTAGACCTATTACTTCTTTTTGTTCCTCGCCTCACAAGAGCACATACTTTCAACTCCAACCAATAGCAAAAGCAAAATCCGATAAGCCTCGGTCTACTTGAACTCTAATCAGCAGAACTTTGGAAGTTTCCGGTTATTTTTATAAACTTTTTGTTCTAGCTCGAAATAAAACTTTTTTGGAGGGTGCTTCAGGTAAAAGTAAACCTACGCTCCAATATAGGGCTCTGTATGAAGAATATACTTTTGCTGTCGCTATAGAAAACATCGCTAAACGAAAGAAAATATTTGAGACCAAGAGGCTTTCTCTGATACACATAGCAATAAAATAGAGATAAATAACAACTATGTTCGAAAAGGTTTATCAACAGCCAGTGGAATGGTGATAATTGATTGAATGATGGCAATCTAATAGATTTCGCAGGTCGTTAATTCTTAAGTAACATGAAAGTTCAGGTACAATTTTAGTTCCTCATACCTAACATACGATAAATTATTTTTATTTACTGATAGTCTTTTGTGCGTGAAGTGCTTGGTCACTGATTGCGTCTTCAACCTTTCTTGTCCTGCATCTATGTTATCATAAATTTAAGTTTTATTCTTATTCTAAGAGGTTACAGCAAATACCACCGAGTAGTGTTACATTTGAGGTTTCCTATTGGATTCATCCTCCTCCTCCTGGTAGTTGATAAAATTAAATATAGGTATGAATACTGAATAAACTATTCAAACGTTTCGACACCCTCGGTATAGTAGAGATCCATTGCAACCGTTACTTGCTAATATTGCATCTTCTTCTACACAGAATACGGCATACGCAAAAGATATACAGATCTATAGCTGGATGCCAAAATGGTTTGTTCTTTCAAAATATTGGTTCTTGTCAGAATTATAAATATCACCGATTTTATGTAGCAGTTCATTGTCTATCATAATAGCACTTATAAAAGGTTAAGAAGGATTCCGCAGTACATAAAAAAGCATGAAAGAAGCTTGAAGCAATGTAAGCTGTCTTTCCATACCATTATACCAGATTTGTAATCGTATCTGAAGGTACAAGCTTCCATAAATCTTCCAGTAGAGAGTTGCAGTAGATAAAGTAGGAACGGCTGGTCGTCATTGTACATTAACGATGGCCGCTTCCTGCTATCTCTGTGAAATATATATTGTTCTCGATAACCTCACGGATTTCAGTGTGCGGCGTTACCTGCGTAACAATTAACCTGAAGCGGCTATCATTAAACGTCACTAAATGAACTACCCATTAGCAGAACGATGTCGACTATTAGATCCTAGATAATGACCTGATGCTTTAAGATCGTGCGGTGGTATTGTTTGATTGTGGATTTTGCTTATCTAGATATCGCTTCTTTAATGCTACTTTAGCAGGCGATCGGTATCAGTATAGATGATGCTGATAGACCTCGTGACATTCAGTGCGTAAGCTATACCGTTTAGGACAACACAGTTATCTTAGTGGAAAATGCACAGAAGGATCACATGACCATGGTAGATTTAGAACATGGACGATTTCGATTATAATTAATTATTCAGATGAAATTGTGTATTTTAAACACAAATAAAACTGTGTTTTTGTGACATGTTTTGATTCGGTCAAAATTGACTGTTTAAAAGGAACACAGGTTATGTTATCTGAATAACGGCTGTTGTACTTTTCCTTTTTATGGCGAAACATTTCAAGTTTTACGTCGATCAGAGAGTCTTACAATTTGCTTCACTCATCAGATATATGGAAGCAGGAGAGACAAGTTGTCAAATGCTGAGGCCTCCATTTGCTGAAATGTAAACACTGTCGCGCAGTGTCACGTTAAATTGATAAAGGTGCTGTTTTCACCTTCCAGCCAATAAGATCGTGGCAGTTTGCTACGCTTTCTCCTCGTGATGAACTAATCGAATCTGAAAACAATGTCACCAGTCGTATTCTAACTGCAACCCCACGAGCATTCATCAAAGAAGATACATCGGAAAATTCTGGCATAATGAGAAGGGGAGACATAATGTTGAAACCACCTGCTTGCCCTTCCTTGAAGTGGGATATCGTGTATTCGCTTTGGTGAATGGTGTCGTGGAAAGTCTCGATATTTTTGCCCATTCACTATTCGGTATAATAATAAACAATTATCTAGTTGATTTCAGTCTTCATTTATCAAAATCATTGTTCCGATACAATTTCACTTTCAGTGATAGATGAGTAAATCACTCCCAATGCTAATTAATAAAAAAATTGATTATCGACCTCTAGAGATGTATATTTGTAATAACCTCCAGAATAGAAAAGAAAATATTTGAGATTTATAAGACTTGTTCTATCCTTCGCTATTCTACATCTTTTTAACGCTCGATTATCAGAATCCACATAAACTTGAAACTTTCAGGACTATACCGAAAAAATTAATATTCCTATATAGAGCCATATCAGTTTGTGAGCTCTGATTTGCCCTGACAATTCAATTGTTTGCTTCACTGCTCTCTCACACGAATTCTTAGTGATACTGACTGACAAGTAGTTGTGACCTTCCTGACATATGTCCCTAAATTGAAAAGCTTGGTATCTTGGTAACGCAGATATCCTTCTAGCAGCTATCGGTATCGGTGATAAATATCTCAACATATCGGCTTTAGGGGTGAACTTTCTCCTAACATCCTCATCTATTTTGGTCGCTGTCTATAGTAAGTGATCACTTCTATCCAAACGACGTACCTCAAAGTTGTATCGGACTATCCTACACCTTCTCAACTCAAACTATCTTACGGGTGGCGGCCGTATCTCTGCCGCAGTGTAAAAACTTGGAGAAGTATGGGACGAGGATCGTCCTATTCAGGGTCGTAACTACTAGAAACTTTGCTAGTTAGGCAGCCGTTAGCGTTATCATAAAAACTTCAAAAAGCTCCGGTTAGAAAATTCTGGATCAATTGAAAAATTTACGTTTTCGATAAGTTATAGCTCCTAGCGAAAATTATAATTTCACATAACTCTTAAGTACATTCGTTTTACTCGATTAAATTTAATGTGACGCTCCTATTGATATATTTTGGAAACGCAGTTTTACTGAGACTGACTTCTCCCACTCCTATAAAACGTCATATCGTAAGAATAGTAGTAGTAGTTATGTGGAAAAGTATCTCCAATAGTTTTAATATAATTACTGGTCAAAAAATTTACATCCAACGAAAATGCTTCATCAACAGGCAAATATGCAGTTGATTACTCATGCATTCAGAAGAACACTGACTCTTTCCTTCCCACAAGGTCCTAGATATTCCAGTACTGTTCCTGTGTCAATGAAAGAAATCACAAGACGTAATAAATATGGAGAAACACTCATATACACTTTTCTTTCCCACTACCTTCAATATCATTTCTATGAATTGCACATGTTGAAGAATATCATGAACTCATTTTAGAATATCCAAGAATTATTTATATTACACATATGATACCTCAAGAAAGGGAAGATGTCCTGTAAGGTACGTTCTCGTTCACACCATTCTTCTCTTTGTATGGCTTCCACTCAAACCGCGCAACGATTTGTTAGAACACCCCACATAGTTCAGCAATATTCTGGTCATTGAATTGAGCGTATGACAATATCTCTAGTGTGCGTTGTCGCGTGCAGTCACCACTTGTGGAATAGTACAGAAGACTAGTTAGTTGAGTTAGCATCCGCAGCCATGGTCACGAAGAGAAATATTATATGATGGAAATAGTCTAAAAGACAAAGAAATCTCTTTATCTGCTGTGTACTCCTCTTTTGCATATTCATTGTGAGTTCTGGAAATAACTACGATCATATTTTCTATATAATTTACGTTCTGATCATTAAACTCGACGTGAAACGAGCTGATAGTCTAATAGAGAAAATTTAAGACATTCCTCAAGAAAAAAGCATCCCCGAGAACAATGTCAGCTGGTTATCATTGGCAAATATTATGCAAATAATAAATGTCATAAAATCGTGGTCTTCACCGCTACATAGCGGCAAAAAATATACGATCTCCCTCCAGACAGCCGTAATATATTTTACGGCCTCGTAAAAGTGCATAATTTATTTCCCCATGACGCTGGCAGAAGCAGTGTTGTATCACAGGAGAGTACATTAATGTAGATGTTACATGTTATCGTGTTTCAGTCGGCCTTTGGGTTATGTTCGACACTAAAGCAGTTGATGTTGAAAAAATGATAGACAATGTTAAAAATTAGCACCGCCGTTGACATACATCGGAATTTTATAGCCTTCATCAGTAAAAGAATTTCGAATAAACTAGAAGCAGTGCCATTTCGACATCTGTATTTATGTTTCTGTTTTGTAGCAGTATCTCAAATGTCAGCCAATAATCCATAATCTCGAATGTATTATTAACATTGAGTGGATTATCAATTCGAGGAGATATGGTAACAATCTATACTGAGAGTCTCATTTTGCAAATTTGAATTGTGAACAGCTTGAGCCATCTGGAACTAGAACAAAATCATCTCTCTTCCTTCGTGTCTTTCTATTTTCTACATTTTATCTATTTCTGGGTAATTGTACATATTAATTCAGTATGTCTTCTATGTTTTGGGTGGGTTTTGGTGGAGGAGCTCCCAGCAAAATTTCAAATATTCCACCACAAACTATAACTATTAACCTGTAACTAACATTACATCCGAGATATCAACAATAATATACAATTTATTGCTGAGGTAGGCATAAGCAAAACTTAATGCCGTTATGTTCTGCTGTCAATCTGGCCTAATGACATAAACTTTTGACCACACGTGTGTACTTATTTTGAACTCAAAAAAAGGTTCTGAGAAATAATCATCTCATTAACATAATACTTATTTTCAATCTACGTTCAGGATTTGCTAGCGTTAGAAACATGCCATCCCATTTATTTTTTTAAAATATTTACGTGGCGCCGCTGTAGAGAATGGCAAGGTGGAAGATGGAAGAATAGGGTCGGTAAACTTTAATTTCCTTTTCATAAATACGTGCGGTAGCATCGGAGTTACGTTTTGCATGTATATTGAGGATTTGAAATATCCATGATGATACTTTCTGTTACGCAGATTTTAACAAATAGGTCTACTTCTTTCTTTGAAGTGATGATTTCATTGCATTCATTGTATCAAAAATATTGGCGTTCCACACCTTGTCGATTAATGTTCGAGTCCGATGCCGTAATATTGAAGCAACTAAATTAAAATTATTAAAAACTACTCACAACGCTTTCAGCTATTAGTATTAAGGCACTGAATGCAACTATAACGATCTCTTAATTCTTTAAAGTCCAAACTAATGTCTGTAATAATAATTTGTACGAATTATTGCATTCATTATCATCATAAGCATCATAACTAATGTTGGATGTTTTCCATATATGAATAGATACACGTATAATCTGGGCAAGCATTGAAAACAGCCAATTTGATAGTCTAACGATACTATATTTTAATTCATGAAACTCTATATAACGGTTACAAAACTCAGTCCTAATATTAAAACACTAATCTTATTAGTTTATATCAACTTCTAAAGCCATGTTCGAGGTGCAGTTAAAGCTCCAAACGAATCTTTGGCTTAGGCGGAAGTCGGTTTCTGGTGACCACTGAAATACGACGTTCTTCCGGTTCTGGGAAAGTTCGGTCGACCATCGAACCCTAGATTTATTTTCCGCGTCTGTCGACCTACAGCATTTTACGTGCTATACGAAATGATGGACAGGAACGGCTTGAGTTGGGCAGATGGAAAACATGACGTACATACGTTGTACAGTGAATAGTTTACACCGTTTTAAAAAAAAGATTACTTACTGTTAACCAATTTCGCCTACCTCTTCAGCTTACCTCAAATCCAAGCATTGAAATTTTGACTGCGCACAAATAAAAAAATCTGGTCTTTCTCTTACAAATCTAACATTGGGACAGTAGTTGTTTCATGATTTTGCACAAAATTCTTACAAAACTTCAGGATAATGTTGACATGTCATTCTTCTCTTTTTCTGCCTCTGTCCTACCTTTTTAGCATCTAATATGGATACGACTTAAGTGCATATACTTCACAGTGCTGTCTGTCTATATATGATCATGTTTCGGTTTCAGCTTGAAATCACGTAATAAGGAACCTTGGCGGCCAACGGTAAAATTCAAATATTTGTAGCAATCGCGGCGCTGACAATTTATGGTTGCCAATAGCAGCAGTCGATGGACTTATTCAATTAAAATCACAAATATGCAGCTGCATTTGTCGCCATACAAATAATGCCATAAAGGTATCATAAAAGGTGCATTGCAAGGACTTTGTAAACGTTCTTATTCGCATAATCGTTTCTTATATTCATAAAAACTTTATGAATCAGGCTTGGCGCTCCTGTAATTTTGTCTGTCATCGATATTCCGTGGTTTGCACAAGCAGTACGAGTTGTTTCATTTAGCCTCTACAACATTAATAGATCCACTCCGCAACAGCAATGGTGATAGTGACAATCCGAATGTGTGACGTCATACATCAAGGCAGTTCGAACGGCTTGAAATGTATTCTCACATTCAGACTGCTCTACTCTACGCACACAAAGATGGCGCCACCGCTATTGCGAAGCTTAGCTAATAGATAGCGCTGGTTGCCCTGGATCCCATCACCCTCTTGCAATTCGCTGATGTCCATAAGGTATTCTTAAGTTTGGTTTGTCAGATTCTGCTTCAAGTGTAAATTATTGGGAAACATATGTACGTGTACAAACTTCAGTATTGCAGAGAAAAATATATTATTCGATAATTTCTTTTAAGATCTGAATTGCCATTAAGGGCCAAATAACGACAGTGTGAATTATTACTGCACTAAAATATAAAAGGCCGGATTCCACCACATTCCCATTCTAGCCAAGCAAACACTTTGTGTAGAACAGAACTAAATTAAGCCCCTTAACCAAATGCTGTTACCGAAACGGAATGACTTCTCTGACGCAAAGGCTACTTTGAAAGCGGCGTGGCGGGCATTAGAAAAAAAGCACTTCTGCAGCGGTTCGTTTTTCTTTGTGCCGGAAAACCACTGCTCTACCGCCGCTCACTAGCAGGGTCGGATTTAGTAAGCAAGGTTTGAAGCAATAGGTCGCATCATCCTTGGACTGGTTTCATTCAAATGTTGACAGGATATTAGGTTTCAATGGTATTTTCGTCAGTTGATTTATTTTAGAATAGAAAATGTTTCAGCACGTCCTGTTGGTTTATCTAATTTAAAACATCTATTGGTTGTACTGTGGGATTATAAAATGAACTGAAGATGCTTCAAATTAAATAATCCGAACCGCCGTGATAAAAAGAAGATTACTAGATGTCGAATTATATGTAAAAATCAGGTTGTATTTCTCAATTCATGTTTTTAAACTTTTATTTACCTATTTAAGTTATATATTTGGATTTTAACAAACTAAATTTTTGTGATGTTGGAGAGGCGTGTAGGTAAGAACCTCAGGTGGTATAAAATAACGGAAACGGACAGGTTTTGGAAAACGGAACGCAATTGAGACTAATTGTTGATCCTGCTGGAGTGTCGAAACTAGGACACATCTTCAAAACATGTATCAAAGAGAGCATGAACACGGAAGAAGACGGGATATTAAGTAAAATATCAACTTATTGTTAGATTAATTCCAGAGAATAGATGGCCAATTAAGATATGGAATTTGACACTCGCAGAAAGAGGGGACAAATAATGCGGAAGCAATAGGTCGAGAATGCAATGGAACGCATACATGAAAAATAAATAATGGCGTAATAGATGTTGAAACGCCCCATGGCGTAAATCCTGATTTATATCATAAGTATGAAGAAAAACCTAGGTTATTTCACCATATGCTTCGCCGTCTGAACTCTATAGGGCTGCTGTTGACGGTCGACTTCAGATATTCCTGCCGTTTTTGGGATAATTACTTTACTAGTCCAGCTGAGGCGCGTTGTAGTCGACCCGCCGCCGCCGGCCCCGGGTTCGACGGGAACTTCCTCTAATTCAATAGAACGTTCCAGAGTATTAAATTTAACTTCGACAGCACCGCCAAGAATGCCGTGAAAGATTGCAGACAGCTGTAAATCTACTGTAGATAGATAAAAAGTAGTTTCTTCAGCTTTTACTTCTTACACATGAACTAGGCAATGATCCATGTAATTGGTAGATGTCCTTACTTGGTGAAGCTCTTCCTTCAGTAAGATGGAGTTGTGTAATTTAAATAATTTAAGGTTTCACAGAAAAAACTGTCTTTGTCACGTGTTTGGATTCAAAATATTTAATCTGATGGTTATTTAAAAAAAAATAGTCGTAACGCGTCACAAACACATAAATTTATTTGTGAAGTTTGCGTTTAGATTACGCAATTGTATCTGAATGAGGGAATTATAATCGTAAATGTGATCGAAATTAATATGATTTGTTTTTCAGTCGTTTCATGATGTCTGGAAAATCCGTGTCACTTCGCCAAACCGTCGCCAAATGAGTTAGCTGCTAAATATTTTAATGCGATTTATTTGGTTAAAAGAGCTGATGAATTTGTCATGACGTGACAATAATATAAGGCCGTTGAAATAACTGAGGGAGTAAAATTCAACGTCCGGTACTAGAAATGCTTCTATTAGTTTGAATAGGAGATATTAATTGTGAGCAATTAATGGAAAATGAGTAATTTTTATATGGATAGGTTCTGCGCTGCTTCGATCTCCATGTTTTAATATACAATCGTTGTTTTCTAATCCTAGTATGTGAAGTGACACATTTCAAAACTAATCCCGGTTATCAAAGGTATCACTTTTCACAGCCAGTTCTCAGCTCTAAAACATTATGCAACCAGTTACGGAAAGTGATCATCAGTTTGTGGTATAAGAGAATGAAATTTCTTCAAAAATGTTAATTTTCGCAACTAGTTAAATACCTTCCATAACTGCAACCAGTCTTAAATATCAAAATTAGAAAAATTATATGTTGTACATAAACATGTTTTCCTTAAAGTTGAACTTGATTTTACAACCCACAATTAGATTAAAAATGTTCAAATGTCTAATCGAATCACCTAATTTTAAGCTGTTTGGGGTGTTAAAGGAAATTAGAATTCCATTAGAATTATCTATAAAATGATATAAGTATCCTTTTCAAAGATAGATGAATTCATAATCATACTGTTATCTATTTGATCCTACCTCAAGAGGGTTTGTTGTAGCCCGTTTCGAAATTTTAGCGGCAGAAACATATCCGTTACAGTTAGGCGGCCAGGCTTTACTGACTAAGCTAAGGACGAAACATGCATGTCTATAGCAGGTCTTTTTTATAGTGGAGAGCATGTACTTAAGTTTCCTAAGTTAATATTGTGTGAATATGGGAAGTATCATCATTTCGGTCGACAATTTTCCAGCATGCAACAGCATATATTTTCACAAAGAAAAGCAGCTTCAAAATCTACTCAGTAACTTTACATACAAAGTTGCATACAGTAATAGGTCTCGTCTCAAAGAGACCCTTGGAGTTCGGAACTTTATTTGGAATTGCGTGGAAGCCATCTCACGAACTTCACAGAGTAAGAAAATACATAAAATTGGAAGAAGATATATAACTGCTTTCCGGTCTATCATATTTGTATTGTAAGTATACTTTTCTTCGTTTTATTTCAAAGATATTGTTTACCACCATTTTATCTTCAAATATCCAAAGTCACTGTCATTTTGCATCACTCGATGTAGCGATTAGTTTCTTCTTTTAGTCTTAGGTTAGATATCATTACAAACTGATTCAGAATCAAGAATTCCAGCTAAACTGGAATAACAGTTTGGAAATCAGTTTGTCATGTAGTTCATTCGTTGATGGAAAATTTCATTACAAGTACCGAATTTTGAATTGGGATTGTTGGAGCGCTAAAATCGATTTGCGCAGACTCAGAGAAGTTCCAAACCATTTTGAACTTTTACTGGAACGAGCCTAATATGAACATAAATTATATTTTCCGCTAGCCTATTATTAAAACGAAATAAGATGAATGAACCTCTACTGACGTTTCGGCAGAAGTTTAACTGATATACATATCTCTAAAAACTAGGCGTAATTGTTTTAATCTTACCACCAATAGTGATGACTGAAGTTAAAGTTACCCTGCTGCTTTCCAGTTGGTCATATACTAGCCTGTACACAGCACACGTGTGCACCTTCTAGTGTAAATCCTATAAAGAGGCAGGAAAGCATTTAAGGAGAGCATAAAAAAGGAGGAGAATTGCAGACCATGTAGATGCTGTTGAACCAATTTTAGGGGATCAAGTGTGCTTACAGAATGCTGGGAAAAAAGAACGTGCCAGTCCAGTGGTGGATTTGGATTCATTTTAATGCTATCGAGAAGATTTATTTGAGAGAATATTGTTTTTGCTATAATGGGAAGTAGAAGTAGACACCCGGGAAAGTAATATCGGTTTGGTAGTAGCTAGGGTTGTCGATCCCTGATGGTTTTTGCAATCCCAAAACTGAGTTCTGATCTGATCATAGAAATGCTATTTGCATCTGTTGGACAATAACTAATATATTACTTAATATTTATCGAATCATACAGTATCAACCAAATTAATTTAAAAAAGGGGACTGTATTTGTAGTATCATAATCAATCTGCCAAATGTGAAGTTATCACATCTACGTCTGAAAAAATTTACTAGCAAAACTGTGAAACTCAGTTGTTTGAAACTTGTAGACAAGGTGGATTTTTCAAAAGTTTGATTCAGTTCACCTGAAGACGATTGAAGATAGCATATCAATCGAAACGTCGTGATACTCAAAAATTCTATAGACAATGGAAGTCCGAAATCAAACTTGTGAAACTCAATGCAATTAATAGTTTTTGGTTATTTTTGTACAATTACAAAAATACCTCTAGTTTCAGCGGTTTTATGTAAGTAGCAAAAATAGCGCATCTGCAATTATTTCAAAATATAAACAACCTATCGTCAACTTAATTATTTCTATGTTGCACGCTGGAAAGTCTATATAAATTCTCTTGCAGCCTCGGTAGCCTTCATAAAAATACAAAAAGGTATAGCGTAACGAGAACATGTCTTCCTAGACGCTTTAGATGGTCTAGTTATCGCGGTGCGTGGGTTAGCTGCTAGAGTTTCAGTACGGAATACAAAAGCCACGGGTTCGAATTTGATTTATGTCTCCATTAAAATTAGTTTGGGTTTTTCTCACTCCAAAATTTTATATAAAATCTCCCTTCCAGTATGTAAAAAGTTTTAAAATAATCAAGTATTTGCTATCATATTTGGAGACATGTAGACATGGAAATGGTGGAGTGGATACATCTTCCGCTCTTATTACACCATTTTTGGAATTTCAATAACGGTAACATCATTTATGGAATGAATTCGTGCAGATTAGAAAATTGTAGGTTCGATCCCGCCCATTCAACATTTCTCTCAATATCCTCATTGATCAGAACAGCATGGCAAATCGTTGATGTACAGCAAGAAGAGCGTTGGAGATAGAACAGATCCTTGAGGATCACCCGCTTTCATGGAGCGGCCCATGAAAAAACTTTCCAACCAGTGGCACAGGCCTGGTGGCAGCCCATAGGCAGCAAACTTGACCAAAAGTCTCTCATTCCACTCTCTATCGAAAGCTTTGATATATACTCCTGCCTCTCCATGAAGCTCTATTGCTCTGCTCCACATATGTGTGACGTAGGTCTAAAGATCTCCCGTGGATCTATGCTTGCGGAAGTTGATGCTATTATTTTTGTCCAGATGCTGGAACATCTGTTCTTCCATACCTCTTCTCTTAAATGTAGAATTAATTCCGTATACTCCACACCGACTGAGTTTGTTAAGTTTGCTCTCCGTGTTTCCTGGAAGTTTCAGTTTTGGAGCAGACTGGACTGAACTCCAGACCCTCAAACATTTCATAGAGACCCTTCCTACATTTGAGACCGAAAAGTATAGATATGTTTCAGTTTTGGAGCAGACTGGACTGAACTCCAGGCCCTTAAACATTTCATAGAGACCCTTCCTACATTTGGGATCAAAAGGTGTAGATATATTGTTTGTCTTACTCTTTCAACTTGAAGAGTTGTTGAGTTTTCTTGAAGCTGAGATTACAAATTAGTTTTTCTATAATGTTCATGCCCATTAACCGATTCACCTGTTTTGTGGTTTCTTATTCTTTTTAAAATTTTTCCTGGAATAATTAAATTGGATTATCGATGTTATAAAAATAAAATTATCAATTTGTTTTGGTAACAGTGGTTGGAATTTCCTCTTATATCCGGTTGTGATTTTGTTATGTATATATGAAGCTTTCATTACTATTGTCGAATCCAATATCGGTTTGCTTTGTGGGTACATCTTGCTGGAGTGGAATACTCGTAATTCCAATGGCGATACTGATGTTATTCGTTATTCGATGAGTGAAATCTGTGGCAATGCTATATAAATAAAATAGAGGGCAACGATGCGATATCTGCGCACCACTCGATACCACAACCGACGCAGTCA